>JAWRVZ010000012.1:4945000-5545000 GCA_037043235.1 Rhodeus uyekii | reverse complement strand
GACATGGTTGTTAGTGATCGATGGGCTGTGCTGAGGATTTCGGAAACTGCTGATGAGATGAGATTTTACATTTATGCATCTGGCAGACTCTTTATCCAAAGCAAGTTAAGGGCCAGTCACACAGCCAATCACTCACAAATCACGCACATTGGGTTTGTGCGTGCTTGTGCGTCGAGAAATTGACCAAAGTATTCCATGAACATTCGACGCACGCCCGACGCATGAATCACTGACAGAGCGTGTCCAAACACACACGCTTCGCGAACGTTCCACTTACAAGCACTTTCAGAATCCACATTGTCAGTGGAATGAACGTGATACGTGCGCGGTTCATGCGTGATATGAAGGTGGGGCGTCAGTGGACGGACGTGGATGTGCGCGGTTTTGAACCAGTTCTGACCCATAAGCACTGACGACCGACGCGTGTCCCGCGCATAGTCACGCATACTCGACGCATAAACTACGCACACCGACTCATGAATAATACACACTGTGCGTCGGAAATTTTTTGAACCGTTCAAAACTCAAAATCACGCACAAACCGCCTTTGACGCACATCCACTTACAATCACTGACGGTCCACGTTCGTTCCACCGACGAATTACGCATACGACGCACGCTCCACGCAGAAACGAAAATCTTTGCGTAATTCATGCGTGATCAGCTGTGTGACTGGCCCTTAAGGACCAAATTGAATCAGTTCAGTTTTCCCTGGGATTGAACCCAAGACCTTGGCATTGTAAACACCAATGCTCTACTGCATTCTGCATGCTGTTCTGTGGGCAAAAATGCCTTGTTGATGCAAGGGGTCATAGGAACAGTAAATGGTAAATTCAAAAGTAAATAGCCACTTGTTACAACCATGGTCTGCAGAAAAGCATCTCTGAACGCACTGTCTACGGCAGCAGAACACACACCTCATGCCACTCCTGTCAGCTATAAGAACAGGGAACTGAGGCTACAATTCACACGGCTGACCAAAATTGGACAATAGTGATTTTGAATTTTTCATGCAGAATTTTGCGTAATTAAACATGTTCAGACTGCTGTTGGTGTAATGTTTTGGAGGATGCCACTGGTATTTCTTGGCACACTTTGGGGCCCTTGGTACCAACTGGGGATTGTTTAAATGCCACAGCCTACCTGAGTCTTGTTGATAACCATGTCCATCCCTTTATGACCACAGTGTACCCATTTTTTGATGGCTGCTTCCAGCAGGATAACAGTGTCACAAATTTCAGTTTATCTGAACTGGTTTCTTGATCATGACAACGAGTTCACTTTATTCAAGTGGCCTCCACAGTCACAAGATCCCAATCCAGTAGAGCACCTTTGGGATGTCTTGTAACTATAGATTCACATGTGTATGTCAAATTTTTCAGTTTTTCAAAATCTTGTCAGTAAAATTCCAAAATCACTGAGAAATGTTCCCAGAACCTTGTTGAATTTATGCCATGAAGAATTAATGCAGTTCTGAAGGCAAAATTGGACAGACAACCAGGACTGGAATTATTAGATCAAAACGTATACAGTAAAAACAGTAAAATTGTGAAAAAATGTAATGTTTTAAGCTGAATTTTTAGCATCCATCTCTCCAGTCTTCAGAGTCACACACTCTTTAAGAAATCATGTGTTGATTGATTGATTATTATTCCAAACGTTTGACCAGTATTTAACGTAAGCTATTAGTGTCTAGGTGTGCCGTTTATCCATCCAATGCGATATTGCATATAGGTAAACAGATCTTTGGTGGTCTTTACTTTTCCAGAGGCCCTGGCAGGATTTCAACTTCATTAGAGTGCCTTTTTGTCTCTGGTTATATAACACAGCATCAGTAAATAATGTTTGGACATTTCTAGCACCTTGTGTTCCACATGTTTAATTCATGAAAAGGTTTCTTACTGGTAGATTTTTTTGCAGAGGACAAAGCTGTTGCTAAGCTCAGGCCTTCAGCCACACAGAAATGCGTTAACTTCTTCGGCCCTCCACTGGAGACTCTCTCAACATGCAAGAGCATACCTCTGGTCGGCCTAGTTTTATAATTCTGTTTTGGCCTGTTGCTAGAAAACCATCATTATGTGTTGTGAGGACTAAAGCCTCTGTGAGGTGCAGGCATGTGACCATGTTTTAACCCATCTTTAATTTCAAGGTGGTTTGAGTTGGCACAAATGGATCAAAGTGTCACTGAAACAAAATGAGCATTCATAGGATCCTTCTTCTATCCCTGGTTTTGCACAGCACCATATGGTGTCTAATCTTAGCATGCTGAAGTAGCTATGAACATATGATGCTAGCAAAGTTTCTAGCTTACATTTCGCGACTTTCTGATTTTTTTTCTGATAATGAGATTCATTACAAAACCTAAGAGGTATTGATCACATTAAGTTGTATTTGTGAATTTCTCAAAGCACAGATTAGTTTGCATTTTATTGATTAAAAATGGTAAGTATTACTCGTATAGCTGGTTTATGCTGACCGGCTTGCTTAAAACAACTACATTTCCCATAATTCTCTGTGGTGGCATAAGAATGATAAAATGCAAATACAATCAAAGACACGCCAGTTGTCCATATTTTATGGCAGTAGCATTAAAGTTACTTTTCTGCATCTGTTTATTCCACCAAAATAATATAATTTGTCTCATGAGAAACCAAAAACTATAATATGTTCAATATGAACTGCACCGTTGACCGTTAAAGGTTTGGGGTCAGCAAGATTTTTACCTGATTTTAAAGAATTGAATTTTTTTTCAGCAAGGTATAAACTGATCAAAAGTGACCAGAAAATATTTTTTTATATTTACATTTTTCATTTAAAGCCTTTTTAATCCTCTATTAATCCTTGAAAAATATTAATCACAGATCCCACAAAAAGGTATTAAGCAAAACGAACTGTTTTCAACATTCATAATAATAATAAACGTTCCCGAGCTGCATTGAGATTGAAATCAGTCCAGTGACGTGATGGGACATCATAGGTGGGTGACGTCATGACCAGGAAACTATAAAGCAAACCCCGACCAAACAGCACTAGTTTCTGTGTCTTCAGCAAGTGCTTTGTGTGAAATTGTCTTTCTATTTATTGTTTATTTGTCTCAAGCATATATATGTATATATGTATATGGCGAGTAAACGGCAATTGAATTGCATGTCCTTCCCTGACCTCGCTACAAATTACGAGTTAGGACTGGGAGACTCAGCCCCTCTGAGGAGGGTTACGATTACTGGTCATCTGCTTCAGGGCACCGAATTGGCTACTCGAGTTATGCTAGAGACTAGTCTCAAGATGTTGTGCTCCTGAGGCTCAAAGCCAAAAAGAGTTTGCTCCTTCCAGCTCAAAGAGACACTTTTCTAGGCGTACAATAGGATTCAATCACGATGCAGGTATCGATACCTGCACGTATCAGTTCCATGTGCACGTGATGCCTTTTGGCCTGCTGCACTTGAGGCCTCTGCAGTGGTGGCTCAAATCCAAGGGATTCTCCACGAGGGGATTTCTGCGCTGCTAACATGCCTTGGCTGTGTAGAACAAACTGAATGCTATGGTACTTTCCTGTAGCTCAATCAGTAGAGCATTGGTGTATACAATGCCATGGTCATGTGTTCAATCCCAGGGAAAGCAAGGACCGTTTCAATGTGTTCCTTGAATGCAATGTAAGTCGCTTTGGATAAAAGCGTCTGCCAAATGCGTAAATGTAGGTACAAACATGGACAAGGCGGCACCTGTAAGCATTTCCTCCAATAGCACTGCTCCCGGGGGTTCTGGAGAGAATTCGCTGGAACGGGACCCATCTTCTACTACTAGCCCTGTTCTGGCCAAGCTGAGTTTGGTTCTTGGACCTGGTGTCCCTCCTCAACGGCTCTCCTCAGGATATTCCGATCAGGACAGACTTGTTGTCTCAGGAAGGGGCAGAATTCTTCACCCTCAGCCAGAGTTGTAGAAATTGTAAAATTGGCTCCTGAGGGGACACAGCTCATAGAATCAGGTCTCTCAATAGTGGTTGTTGACAGCATTCTCCACTCCAGAGCTCCCTCCATGAGGAAACCGTGTACCTTCACTTTGTCAGAATCTTAACTTTGTCGTGCGGTGAACGCCAGCTGAACTCAGTTAACTGCCCGGTTTGTACAGTGCCGGAGTTCGTGCAGGAGTTTTCCTTTGCAGGTTTAGCCCCCTCCACTCTAAGGTGTATGTAGCAACGGCAAGGTCATGGGTTCGATCCCAGGGAAAGCAAGAACTGATTCAATGTGTTCCTTGAATGCAATGTAAGTCGCTTTGGATAAAAGTGTCTACCAAATACATAAATGTAAATGTAAAATATGTGGCAGCCTAGCTGCTTACCACACTCCTTTGGATGGTGGGTCTTTACAGAGAAACCCACTGGTGGCACTGGAAGCTAATCTGCTTTGCCCTGTTAGGGCGTGGAATCCGAGAAACTGACTAGTTCTTTGTATGTGTTTTGTCATCCGGGAAAGAGTTCAAAGCATCTAAGCAGAGTATGATCAAGGAGGTGGTCGAGGCTTGCATGGGAGTCAGCCGGGCAGCCTTCACCTAGGACTGTCCTGGCCCACGCCACTTGGAGTATGGCCACTTCTAAAGCTGTACTTTATAGAGTCTCCCTTCATGATTTCTGTGATGTGGCAGGCTGAACATACAGACATGTCCAAGTGATCCCCGTTCACATGGATCTGTGAAAATGTCTAAACTCTGTATGATCCATGCCAGGCCAGTAGATGGCGATGTCACTTTGTAAAGAAACACTACGCACCTGGGGTCTCATTTATAAAACTGTGCGTAGGATCCCTACTAAAAGTTTACATGCACCCAAAAGCCAAAAATGGCATATCCCAAAAAATATTCCGATTTATAAAACTTCACCATCTGTGTCACCAATTCCCTTTGTCTCCAGAATGTGCATATGCGCGGCTCAAAGTTTGCTTAAATGTGCGCACATTCTACCGTCAAGTTTGTTTTTTATAGATCACAACCTTTGCGTGGAAACTGGCGTACGTACGTTTCCAGTCCCATTTTGTGCGTACGCACGCTTTATAAATGAGACCCCTGGAGACTGAACACAGTACGCAAGCGTGATTTGTTTTTACAAATTCACAATTTTGTTATTTATACAGAGGCAATAATAGTATGATTTTCAAAAAAACATTTCTTTCAAACCTGTTTTCAAAAGTTTGTTTTCAGGCCCCTAAATAGCCATTTTTGTGTAAATGAACGGCCAAAACACATAAACATTTTTTCAATTTTGGTTGAAAACTGTGTTGGGTAAATGCCCCCTAAGACAGATGTTAATTCCCGGTGTATATATTAACTCGTCTTTTCGTAAACAAAATCTACTTAAATCCCACAAATCATCATCACCTCAGCTTCATCTGCTGAACCTAATGTGGATCATGTGGAAATATCTTACCTGATGAATTGAGATTACTGGGAACTGAGTCAAAACCTCAGGAATAGTGTTTGAGGCATATACAAATGTCTAAATGAACTAAATTATGATAATATCAGACACGTGTATATTTATTCTGTAATCAAGTGTAAACTTTTGCAGCACACAGGACACAAATCAAGTAATGATGTTACTTGAAGACAGTTGGTTACTTCATAAAATAATATTGATTAGGATAGAATGCACATGATAAACATATGTCTAAACCAACACAATATTAAATTTTAATTTAAAGTAAACGTTGCTAAACTGATTACTGCTCATCTAATAATCAGTAATCTTACAAAATTATGTAGATGTGAAGTTATTGTTGGTTTTTTTTGTACATCTTTTTAAGGACCGTTACCTCTTTGGTGACCTGTTTTTTGCTTTGTTCAGATCCAATAAGACCATATAATAAACACTATGTAGCCAAGTTATGTTTTTTCATGTGAAAAGGTCTTTAACAACAGTAGTGAACTTGTAGGAATAAGGGGTACAGAAACAGCTTCGCACCCTTGGTCTGACAACGGATGAGGTCTTTAAGGAGCTTTTTGAAGTTATTTGTTGTCTTGTGAATTTGTGAAGCTAGATATCCAGTTACTCTGGTGAAAATCTGACAACAACAATCCCTGTGAAGTCAAGCCAATGGTCTCTGAATTTCCCAGTAGTTGGCAACAACACCTTAGCTTACTTTGGCAGTGGTGGGTGGAATGGATTGCCATCGGGATAAAGATGATTACTTTAAATGAATAGGTAGATGGTAGGTAGATGTACACTACACTTAAAAAAAAAAGAAAGAAGTTTTTAAAAGAAATCTCTTATGCTCTCCAAGGCTGAATTTATGATACGACAAAAAAATCAGATACAGATATACATAAATCAGATATGAGATATAATGATTCTCAGTCCAGAATACAATGTAATGGTTTGTTTTGTCATGGTGTAAACAAGGTGTTTTTTTTCCCTTCATATTTGTGATGTGCATCTGAATCTGATATGATTCTGATGTAAATGATGTGATTCTGAAAATGATATGAATTCATCTGAATTTTTGCTGCTTTCATTTCATTTAATGAGCTAAAATTGTGGCTTTGATTCATGGTGTGGAAGTGCTTATAACCAAGTTTTTCAGCTGCTTTTAAAATACTTTTTAGCCTACTGAGATGATAGACAGTGATGAACTAATGTTATTAGGCATCAACAAATTGCTTCCAGAGTAATTTTCAGCATAGTCCCACATTTATCCCAGTAATTGTGAATGTGGTTAAGGCCTGGTAGAGTTATTTTAGATATCAGTGCTTTCATTTTAGTGGTCTTGTGTTATTCAGTAATGGGGAGTTTATATTAGTAAATTCTACTTAAATGTGTCAAGAAACGGCAGAAGTGCACAGTGATGTCGTTGACTCTTGGGAAAAGGTTTATCTCTTTTTATTGAGGCTATCATTGGGATTGGAATTGTATCAGGCCACACAAACACAGCTCTTAATGTCTTTGGACAGGCCCTAGCAAACATAAGGCATTTATTAATATGGATTCCAAATGATTAACAGGGCAGTACTGAAGGTCTGGGTTTAGTTGAAGCTGGAGGAGGGAATGGGCATCAATCCGCACTCCCTGAGAACAGACGTTTCCCTTCTCCCCCCCCCCAAAGGCTCTGTGGCAGGTGGTTCACATTTTATACAACATATAATTGAATAATAATAATAACACAAATTCAGTATGAAATGGAAAATTCATTCTGGGAACATAAAGCAAAGTTTCCAACATGATTCCATCCTTGATTGAACCTCATGACACCATGTACGTCAGGTGAGCAATGGAATGAAAGGCTCATGGGTGATAAATCCCAACACTGTTTTATAGCAGACATGGAATTTTGCTCTGTTTAGGACAGCGTTTAAATATAATGAAGGTGTTCTTATCTTATCTTTTTTTCCCCCCCCCCCACGTCTTGGGGTAAACTTGGCATTTTGCAAAGTGAGATCTTGGTAATTCTAGTGTCTTGCTACTCCGTCAGTTTTTGGCACTGACTAGAGGGGGAAGTATTATGCTTATTGTAATGAACTTTAATGATTTTTTGAGCATGTGCCAGATTAATCCATATGGCTCCAGAGGTTTAATAAAGGCCTTCTTTAGCAAAGCAATGCATTTCTGTAAGAAAAATATCCATGTTCATAAACTACAATCACTGGCTTCCCGTAACGGTGGTACTTGAGTTGAGTTTCAGCAGAAGAGTGTCGTAGGGTGTGCAAATGATGGGATAAGCTACATTTTTGGGTGAACTAACTCTTTAAAGGTAGTACCCATTTTCCTTTTGTATTATACTGGTAACGCTGCTGTTGGTAGATGTCAAAATGAATTTTAATGGAAGGCTAAGAATAGCACAGTTTTACAAGTTTTCATCATGTGCACAAAATTCTTATATGAATTATATTATATGTATTGTTCAGAGTGCAAATGTGTTTTTTTTGGCCTTGCACGAAATAAGCAAGGGCTCAATAAAAGAACCTGGTGTTCTCTTGTAAAATTGCGAATAGCTCAATAATTAATCATTGAATCAATTTTATTATGCCCACTGCATTTTACAGCTCAGACTCTGGATGTATTTGCAGTTACTGGAATCTAAATTTTATTGCAGAGCCAACATACTGTTCCGGTTGTTTCAAAGAAATGCCTTGGTACCTTGTAGGCCTTATACAACAACAGATTAACAGTAACAGTGAGACAATTAAAGCCCTCGTGTTTCATTTTTTTCAGGCTAGCGAAAAACAACAAAACATAACGTGAAGGTAATGGTTTTATTCAAAATGTTCTTTTAACGATCTGCTGTTTCTTCGATCTTTTTACTGCAAAAAATAAAGAAAATCTTAACTAGAAAGTTATCTTTATACAAGCAAATATTATTTGCCAAAAGCAAATGATGCACTTCTTTTAAAAATACTAAAAGTTTGCAGTATGTGTGTGTGTTTTTTTTTTAAAGACTTTTTATGCTCTCCAAGGATGTATTTATTTGGTAATACTTGTAAATATTTTATTTGAAAATTCAAACTAAGGAACTATTTTTCTATTTGAATGCATCTTAAAATGTAATTTAATCCCATGAGTGATTGTAAATCTGTATTTTCAGCATCATGACTCCAGCATGATCCTTCAGAAATCATTCTAATATGATGATTTGCTGCTCAAGGAACATTTCTCATTATTATTATCAAATTTGAAAACAGTTGTGCCTCTGGATACTTTTGTGGGAACTGTGATCTTTTTTTTCAGCATTCTTTGATGAATAGAAAGTTCAAAAGAACAGTATTTATTTGAAATGATAAATTACTGTCTCTTGATTTATTAACTTTATTGCATCCTTGCTGAATAAAATATTGATTACTGTATGGTACAGATTGGTACCTTTTCTGATAACAATTCTTCATACCAGATGCAAGTTTGTGTTCCGATATAACGGATCAGGTTTTGGTTAGTTAGAATAGCCTATTATATAATAGGCCTATGTATATGGATATACACCTATGTATATAACATATATATGGTTACCATGAATGTAAAGGCTAATTGCTAAATGCGATTTTTGTCGTGTTGTTGTTACATTATTTTCCAGCAGCTTCAGAGTGATTAGTCACACAGCAGTCATAACTCAGGTGATTTGTTCACAAACCCACAACTGCATGCCTAAAAGCAAAGATTGCACAGCAACTGCCTTTAGATGATTGGGAATGCCAACAGATTACTTTCTCCCGGTATTGTAGACCTCCTTGCAGGCTTGCTAAGTTAAGTCACTTGTGTATTGATGCACTATATTACGCATTGACGCTGTATCATCTTATTCTTTAGCATAACATATTTCTGAAGTTCCCTTCTTTCAATTTTAGAACATCAAAGCTCAGCACACACTTTTTACTTTGATTTAAATAAGCGTTTAATTTGAGAGGCCCTCTGTGGTTTGGCCGCCTGCTGCTGTTTGTGCAGCGCAGTGGAGATGCTTTACAACGATAAAACATGAGAGAAGCTTTAGTGCGCTGCATCACCAAATGACTGGTGTTCTTGAGTCAGCCAAGAAATACTATAAAGTCGATGCGGTCACCGGTGAAGCTGTGCGGCAGACAGCTGAGGGTTTGGCTCTTTGCAAAAAAATGATTCAGTGTGGCATGTTCACCATGTAAAAGCTGTGTGTCAACCCGGTGACCTCTGTAAAACTACTCCGTGTGCATTTCACATCTGACCTCAACACACAGTAAGAAAAACGCTGCAGGCGGAGGCTATTTAGTGGGATCACTCACTCTCAGTCCATTCGTGGGAGAGGGGAGCTCATATATCAGAGTTCATTAGAACAGGTAACACTGCAAAATTAAAATAACTTTTAGTCTGTTTTTGTCTTGTTTCCTTTAATCCAAAGATGGTCAGTTTATTTGCAAATCAAAATTTACATTTACTCATTTAGCAGACGCTTTTATCCAAAGCGACTTACAATTTGAGGAATATAGAAGCAATTTGTCCGCGCTTACAATGCTCATTTGTAAGAGCGCTTACAATACAAAGTTTCAAACATTCTGAATACAAGTAGCACAAGCATGGCGAGTAGAGAAAAGGGAAGTTTTTTTTTTGTTTTTTTTTTTGTGAGTGCATGTGTGTGTCATGTTAGGTGCTCATGGAAGAGATGCGTTTTTAGTAGTTTTTTAAACCTCGACAGGGAATCTGCATTCCGGATGAGGGCAGGGAGTGTGTTCCACCAGCCAGGGGTGGTGAATGAAAATGTTCTTGTGATCGTTCTTTTTCCTCTCTGTGATGGAACCACGAGTCGCCGCTCGTTGATCGATCGAAGGTTTCTGGTCGGTGTGTAGAGTTGTACCAATGAGTGGAAGTATGAAGGTGCTGAGTTTGTGTAAGTTTTGTATGCAAGAGTCAGTGCTTTGAATTTGATGCGTGCTGCGAGAGGGAGCCAGTGTAGTGAGATGAAGAGTGGTGTGACATGAGACCTTTTCGGGTGGTTGAAGACCAGACGAGCTGCTGCATTCTGGATCAGTTGTAGGGGTTTGATTGCATTTGCAGGAAGCCCAACCAGAAGAGTGTTGCAGTAGTCCAGTCTGGAAATGACCATGGCCTGCACCAGAAGTTGCGTAGCTTGCTCAGTGAGGAATGGCCTGATCCTTCTAATGTTGTACAGTGCAAACCTGCATGATCGAGCCGTCTTTGCAATGTGGTCCTTGAAGGTCAGCTGGTCCTCAAAGATCACTCCAAGATTTCTGACAGACTTTGAAGGGGTTATCGTGGTAGCACCGTTCTGGATAGTGAAATCATGCTGTCGGGTTGGATCGGCAGGAAAGACTAAAAGCTCTGTCTTTGCCAGGTTGAGCTGCAGATGATGCTCTTTCATCCATGTCGAGATGTCCGCTAGGCAGCTTGTGATTCTCGCAGCCACCGTTGGATCATCTGGTTGAAATGATATGTAGAGCTGAGTGTCATCTGCGTAGCAGTGATAGGAGAAGCCGTGTGCCTCTATGATGGGACCCAGTGAAAATGTCAAAATATTTCCAAAAAATGTATACTCAACCAACACTTTATTTATTTATATTTTTTTTATGCATTTAGTTTTTTAAATTTTGCTTTATGTGCTCATGCTTAAAAGAAGAAAATGCACTTGAGAAAAATACAGTGGAGTTCACTTATCTCGACTTACGGTTAACTCGCCAATCCTATTATGTTAACATTTTTGAAGTGGAACTGCCAAACTCCCCATTTGTCTTAGTATTTTCGATTCTTTAATGTCGATTCTTTAAGGTCTCAAATAAAGGCGTTTTATCCAGAAAAGGCCCAAGGGACTCTAAAAACTGTGATCGTGACACTTCCACATTTTATAAGAACTCAGTGGGGTTGCTGCGTTCCACTGTGAACCTGACCCTTACTAGAACAAGCTTTTGAGAGATGCAATAAAAAAAATCCTTCTCAGCCATATGAATTTCATTCAAATAACAACAAAAACCAGAAACACAAGGAGAAAATAAGCCCCAAGTTTTTCCATGACATTTTCTGCCACACATGCACACGGTTATGCTAATTTAAAAAAGAACAAGCAGTTAAAAAAAAAAAAGAAGTTATTTTTAGGTTTTGTTGCAAACCATGATGGTTCTATATTTTGAACAATGTGTGTGAAAGCTGTTGACTCTTCTGTCAGACAGCTTAAACGCCTGAGAGAAACATGTGGTCTGGATTCAGTAGCCTATCTGCTGTCAGGCTGTAGAGTGGAGCAGGTATCAATTCGCCCTTAGGTCCTTCGAGATTTTTCAAATTTGTTTTTTTAAATAAAGCCTAAGGTAAACATTGATGATGATTAAAGACTTGAGAATTAACTTAAAATTGTTTTGTTCCACAAGGTACACTGCACACACTCACAAGCCAAGCTGTTGTATCTAGTTACTAATTAAAAACATAAGTCTTCAAATATGTCAGGCTTCTGTCACTTCAGTTTGCGTTTCTAGTGTGTTGGTTGACAGAGCTCTGACACTGAACCTTTGTTGTGTCTTGTTATTATGTAACCCCGCCCGTCTTGTTCCCTTGTTTCCCTTTATTGATCCCAGCTGTTTCTACTCGTTACCTTCCTCATGTGTTCCCTATTTAATCCCTGTGTGTTTGCTGTCCTGTGTGGTGTCGTTTTCATTCTATGTCTCGTCTCCTGCTTCGGTGTATCCCGGTCCATCCGGGTTGTTTGTTTAATGTTATGTTTAGTAATGTTTTCCCCCATGTGGGTATTTCTTTTGTGAGTTTTATGTTTATTTCTGTTATATTAAATATTCCTTCACCCTGTATCTTGAGTCCTCCTTTAAATGTATCGTGACAAAATATGAACATTGTTGTTTTCACTATGGGTGTATAATTTATGTTGTAGAACAAAACGTCAATGTATCGTCAAGTTGTTTTATATTACACATAAATAAAAAAAAACACATTCTATGGAAAGGAACCAGCGATTAAATGAGACGTCCGTGTTTTGACGTCAACCCTGCACTACTCTACAGCTACGTCCCAATTCATAGGCTGCATCCTTCCAACGCCAGTTGGGTCACCACGGGACGACCAAGGCTGTCCCAATTCAAAGCTTCGTTTCCCATGAAACGAAGGATGCAACAGATGGATCCTACTCTGCCGTATCCACCCCAGAATTCATTGTGCTCCAGTAATGAGTAATTGGGTTTCAGCTTACTCAAATATCTAATGACATAGAGATTTAAAATAGAAACTTATGAACCTTAGCTCTTATGAAGATGCGACTGGATTTAGTTTATACTCTTCTTTATACAGAAATGGACCATGGTAAAAATATTTTGACAGTTTTGTAAACTGTTGTTTTGTTTTCAGGCAGCTTAATATAACATTCAAAAAAGTTAGGTAACAAGAACATTCCTCCATAAGCTAGACCGTCCCATATCAGCGCTTGAGCCGAACTTTTTCTTGATCCGTTTTTTGCTGCTTCTGAATTGGGACACGGCTTCAGTGTCATTGTTCTAACTTTTATTTTGTTTCAAGTTATCAAAATAAAAGTCTCTCACCTTTAGAAAAACTAAATTTCCTGTTAATGCCAGACATTTTACTCTTTAACTGCACATATGGGGAGGCATGCTGTGTGTTTTACTTCCCTGTATATAAAGACCAAAATAAATGAGTAGCATGCAACACAATAGTAACATTGTAAAAGTCATGAAACTACCTAAAGGTATCAATAAATTACGTAACTTTGTGTGTTAGAATGGATTTTCATGCACATTCTATTCATCAGGATCAGTGTCCATAATATGTTATATATACAAAAATAAGTATATAGTATTTATCACGGAAACTTTTGTTTCCATAATACCACTTAATTTTCCCTTTGTTATTTTGCATATTTTTAAATAACTAGTGGCTCATACCAATTTATTAACTTTATTGTATTAACAATCTCGTTTGGGAGTGCTATTTAATAACCTTACCTTATAGCCTACTGTTTATTTATCAGTTTTGGTCACATTCTTACAATTTATGTGTATACTAACTGAAGTGGGATTGTGTGTGTGTTTGTGTGTGTGTCAACCATAAATTAGCTTGTCTTTATGTTTAGGAATTAGGTTTAATTTCTAATACATTGGGTCTTGCAGTCTAATGACCATGGAAAAATGTGGGTCTCACATTTAAAACTGATAAAACCAGTTGAGAATCACTGCTTTGGAGTGATTCAGGTATGAATTCTTCTCGCAGCTGTGTACTATTACAAGATTTACAAGGATCACAAGATTGCTTCTTTTCTTTTTTAGAAAAGGATACATTTAATCATCATAATGTTAAATAAAACGCACATTACCTCTTGTGACTAATCATGTGGTGGATTTTCAGAGGTATGTGTCTGCGGGTTGAAAAATGTTAAGCAGTCTCACATGGTTCAGAAGATAAATGGAGGGCACAAAGGTCTCTGGAAAGTGTGAACTGGGATAAATTAGTATTGGATCTTAACTGCCAGTTAGGTGGCATAGCAGCATTCTTGCATTCTCGTCAAGGATTAAAACATGTAAAAAACACAAAATATTTGGGGTCAGTATAATTTTTTTGGGTGTGTTTGTTTCTGAAAGTAGCCTGTTACAGTAAACATAGTTAACATTAAACGTATACTCATATATATATATATATATATATATATATATATATAAATTAATTGCTGTGATGTCAAAGCTGAATTTTCAGGTCACATGATCCTTCACCCACTCACTCATGCTGTTCCAAATCTGTAAGACTTTCATATATCTGTGCACAAATGAAGATGTTTTTGATGAATCTGAGAGCTTTCTATTGTAAAACTAATCCATATGAATTGCACTGTTTAGTCCAAGCATTTTTGAGCTTCTGCAAGAACCAATGAGGTTCGTTCTCGCGCGTCAATCAGGTTCGGTTTATGTTCGCTGATCAACGTTTATATGTGAGTAAAAGCACAATTTCACATTGTTTGTCATATAAAGTGATCGTTTCCCTTCTGAAAGTTTGGACTAAACTACTTTATTCATATGGATTAGTTTTATGATGTCTTTATGAGTTTTTTAATGAATATATCAAAGTATCAGTTGCATAGTTCTCAATGGAGAGAAGGAAAGCTCTGTCTTCATTTGTGTTCCAAAGATGAACGAAAGTCTTAAAGGTTTGGAAAGACATGAGGGTGTGTAGCTAACGACAGAATTTTCATTTGTGAGTGAATTATCCCTTTAAGTAAGGTGTTTCTAGCTTGATCCACACTATGGTTGAATCAAAACTTTGTTTAAACATCACAACCAGACAAAGCAACATTGACTCAACCACTGATGTGAGTTACTGGAAAGCTTCACAGCTTTCCCAGTATTCAATAAGATGCTCCGTGGTTGTGAGGTGATCTCTAGGCTGTTGCAAAGCATTTTAAACTTTGAAGTGGTTGCTGCTATTTTTAGGGTGGTTCACACAGAACGTTTTTGCTGTTAAAAACGCTAGACACAGGTCAGTGGAATGAAAAGGAAGCATAAGATCTACTGTTTAAAAAAAAGTTGAACTTCTTTTAACTTCAGCGTTATGCTTTTAGATACTGTGTTATGCGCAAAAGACGGGAAAAGCGAGCGCAGCGGTTAAAGACATCAGTCTAGAGCAGGGGTGGGCAAACTACGGCCCGCGGGCCATATCCGGCCCGTTGGGCTTTTTAATCCGGCCCGCCGAACCTGTATTAAACCTCCTTCATTTAACATTTCCCTGTAATGTCACTCTGTCGTGGCAGTGACGCTGAAGCTGTGCTGGAGAGTAGGCGTGTGTCGCAAACCCCTCTACACCCCCCTTTATGGCGTTAATTCCGTGCTAAAAAGGAACGAGCGCAAAACTAATGTTTGCGCGCGAGTAAATTACATCCGCGAGTGGAAAACAGAGCTACACGCGTAAATACGGGTACCCGCAAGCTCATTTTAATCACTCGCGCGCGCGACATCCACCTCGACTGCCGTTTTTGTCAGTCGTGGGGCGGGGCTTGCTCTTGTAATAGTAACATCAAACGTCATTGGTTAGTTCCCTTTTTTCCAGAGGTCAGTTGTGATTGGACGCCTGTGATTGTCAATCTAGAGCTGAGGCAAATATAAGATTCAGTCACATTGCATATTATGGTTTTTCTGTCGATTAAGTTGTATTAATATTGTTTTGTTGTAATTTCACGTGTCCCAGTCGAATGATTTAAGACCAAACTATACTTTATACAGGTTTTCTAGGATTTCTTATAAGTAAATGCACAGGTACGACCTTTACCCCGGCCCCTATGTCAATTTTAAGAAACCAATGTGGCCCGCGAGAAAAATAGTTTGCCCACCCCTGGTCTAGAGTGTGTTTTCATTGAGAAATTATGGAAAAACGCGTTCTGTGTTGAACGGCCCCTAAGGCTGTTGATGACTTCTCAAGTCTTTAAGATGTTTTGATCTACAGGTACAGTATATGGTAATGGGATTGTTTTTTTTATGGTTGTATTGCCTGCCAGAATAATGGTGGCACAGATCTCAATAAGCTTCATGATATAAAAAGATACCATGTAGGATCAATAAAAGACATAGCAAGCTTCTAAACAATCGTACTGTCTTTCATACATGGTCTTTTATTGTCAGGTCAAACATTGCAGTCCTGCCCCAGACTCGCCATTCGTTGGATTGCTGGGCGTTAGATTCCTCAAATAAACAAAGTGATGTTGAAAGTGTTTACATGCTGCGAGCAGTCATCCTATGAATGACTTCTTTGTGGTTGTCCCTCCATATTAAGATGCAATTGGAGAATTATTTTAACATTTAAAAAATAGACAATTCATCTTCAAGTACTGCATGGACACTGACAGGCCTTTGGAAGTCATGCATCTGTTTCTACATCTGTTACAGTTGCGGCTTATTAATGTTGTGTAAGCCAATATGATTCCGATTAGATCCAACGTGGCAGTTCATAGACAAAGTTTCAGACGGACAGGATTGGTTAAACTTTGAAGCTTGCACAGCAGAATGAGAGGGAGGGAGAGAAAGCTTGTTTGCTAGGGGTTTGCTGGCATTTCAGCCACTGCTTTTTAAATGGACTTCAGCAGCACCTTAGAAAGAGAGAAGAAAGTCGTTATTGTCAGTCCAGGCATGTTTTGTTTCCTTCTCACATCCATTTCAATAAATGTCCCTGTCCCATCCAGCCCAAAGAACCTTAGCAACAGCAGGAGAGCTGGTGCAGTTGTCGGCTCCGCGCATACAAATGACCATAGTGCTTCTTTTCGGACAAGTTCAGGGACAGTTTGTGAATTCCTCAGTGTTCTGACATCAAGGCTAATATTTGTCCCCCACACACGTATCTGAGGACAGTCTTGTTTTCAAGTTCTCTGTGGTTCTGGATTCAGTGATGGTAATTCCTCCCAGACAGCTGAGCCTGTGGACCATCTGTCCTTGTTCCACCTCTCCTTTAATCAGATAATTTGGACTGTGTGGCGTGTCCTTCCTTTTAATGTGCAGTCTGTGCGCACAAACACAGGCCTCGCTGTATCCCGCATCATGGTTTCACTCACCAGGCCGCCTCGCACGATGGTTTATTCTTAGGAGAAGGATTCAACCCAAGACACTACTCATTCATTTTCGAGCACATCCCTTTACATTAGGTTTAGTAACTGGATAAGTAGATAATGAAGCAGTCTCTAATGCCTTGTCTTTTCTCAGACCTCTCAGCATTCTGTAGATGTGCCAAAATGTCAACATTTTTAGAAAACGTAGTTTTGGCTTTTTTGGGGTCTGCTTTTCATTATGAACTATATTGCTTGTCAAATCTCACTAAATGCTAATCATTTGGGTGATGTACGTTCCTACAAAGTTGCAATATAGGAAAATGTATTGAGTATAAAATGTTATGTTGTTAATTGTATTGGAAAAAGATTCCTTTTTAAGGGGTAAAATCTACAGATAATCATAAAAATAGTTTCATGCTCCAGTGCTCTGATTGTATATGCTCTCAGTGGTGCAAATTCAAATGCATTGGCAGATTATATTCCAAACTTGAAAAGTTTTAAAGGGTAAAGCAAGTTTACATTCTGTGTTTTGTTTAAACTGTTTATCGGTTCCTGTGGATTAGTTTGTTAAAAGAACCGTTCACCCGAAAATGAAAATTTACTGACCTTCATATCTTTCCAAACCCACATTACTTTCTTTTTTCCATGAAACATAATAAGAGAAATTCGGAGGAATGGTTGCTGTTTTCCTTGCAGTTACAGTAAGTGGACACTGAGGCTTTCAAACTTAAAAAAAAGGAACAAAAAGGTTAATAAAATTACATAAAAAATAGTCCATGTGATTACTGTGCTGCTTTATAAATCTTAACTCGTACTACAGTTTTGATTAAGAAACAGCCCAAATATTAAGTTGTAGTGCATTAGGCTTGCTCATGTGAAACCTAGCAATATCTGATTTGTGAAAAAATTATCCAAGAGCCGTATTCACAAAATATCTTATCTTACCACTAAGAGTTCTTCTAAATAGCAGTGAAAGTTCTCAGTTAAGAGTTTACTCCTAAAACCTATTCACCAAGCAGCTGAGACCAACTTTTACTAAAGAACAGAGAGAAGTCTTAAAGGGCCAGTCACACAGCGAAAACGCATGAATCACGCACGAATTACGCACAGATTTTCGTTTCTGTGCTGACAGTGTTTGTTGTATGCGTAATTCGTCGGTGGAACGAATGTGGACCGTCAGTGATTGTAAGTGTGATTTAGATTTTTGAACGGTTCAAAAATTTTTGTTATTGTGTGCGTTATTGGATTCTGAAAGTGCTTGTACGTGGAGCGTTCGCAAAGCGTCCATGTTTGGACGCGCTCCGTCAGTGATTCAGGCGTGCGTCGAATGTTCGTGGAATACTTTGGTCAATTTCTCGACGCACAAGCACGCACAAACCCATTCTGTGTGTGATTTGTGAGTGATTTGTGCGTGATCAGCTATGTGACTGGCCCTTAAGCTAAGAGAAAGAGCAGGGTTCATCACGTTGCTATGGATGATGTTAACATTCTTACTAGCTATGCAAGCACCAAACATGAAATACTATAGCACCAAATGCTATATCACTTATTGCCTCTGTAGATTTGGAAATCCATTGCCGCTTGTGTATATATTCTTTTCTTTTTCTTATTCATATAGTCTTTACTTTTTCTTATTCATATAGTCTTTTCTTTTTCTTATTTGAAAGCCTTTCTTTATTTTTCTGTAGTTTTCCATAGAATAGTGATGAATATTGTCTGCACGACTCACTAGATAGAACATGTTATCAGAATGTTTTGTGTAGCGTTTCTGTTGATAGTTGGAGCCTGAGCCAAGTTCAGCCTTGGAGAAGGTGTGTGTGTGTGTGTGTGTTAATATGGTCTGTATTGGTGAGGTGATTAACTGGCACCATAAGGAGACGGAATGACTTGTTGTTCTTGACAAGCCACGTCATGAACCCGTCAACCATGTGATCAACGAAGATCTGCTTCAGACTGTCTGCTCTTGTGTGGAAAATTACTAGTTTTGTTTATCTTTCTTTCTTAGCCAATCAGAACTTGTGCGTCGAGAAATTGACCAAAGTATTTCACGAACATTCGACGCACGACCGACGCATGAATCACTGACGGAGCGCGTCCAAACACGCGTGCTTCGCGAACGTTCCACGTACAAGCGCTTTCAGAATCCACATTGTCAGTGGATGTCAGTGGAATGAACATGATATGTGTGCGGTTCATGCGTGATATGAAGGCTGGGCGTCAGTGGACAGACGTGGACGTGCGCGGTTTCGAACCAGTTCCGACGCATAAGCACTGAAGTGTTTATGCGTGCAACGTGTCCCAACGTGTCACATATACTCGACGCATAAACTACGCACGCCGACTCATGAATAACGCACACAATACCGAAAAATTTTGAACCGTTCAAAACTCAAAATCACGCACAAACCGCCTTCGACGCACATCCACTTACAATCACTGACGGTCCACGTTCGTTCCACCAATGAATTACGCATACGACGCACGCTCCGCGCAGAAACGAAAGTCTCTGCGAAATTTGTGCGTGAATCATGCGTTTTCGATTCACATCGAACAATGACTTATATTTTATTTGTTCCTTAAAGTCAAGTTACTTTTATTTATATAGTGCTTCATACAATGCAGATTGTTTCAAAGCTTCTCTACATCTAAACTTCATATTTAGCTGTAAGTCAGTTTAGTGTTGATTCAGTTCAGTTCCCTAACCATGCAAAGTTAGAGAGTAAACAAAGCTAGCGTTTGACTTTAGAAGGCAAAACATATTTAACCCTATAAGTCGTTTTTGAAGCTTGAAAGCCTCAGTCCCCATTGTTTGTACCTACATGGAAATAAGCTACAAGCATTTTTCAAAACTTCTCCCTTTGGGTTCCATGATGGAATGAAAATCTTCCAGTTTTGGAACAACATGAGTGCAAGTAAATAATGCCTCTTTCTGTATTCTGTTTGTTTCAAGACACCTCTCAGCCCTTGATGCACGAATGAATGCATTCCTCCACTGTTCACTTCTCCATGGCACATAACTGCACATCACATCAAGGGCCAAGCATCTCTCACCCTCATGCTAAGCATAGCTGGGCTAAGTTTAGATCCAGTCTATGTAAATCAAGCCTGAATGAAAATCCACCTTTTTTTGTGGTCTCGCCTACAAAGTTTGGCTTTTAGTGAGTGGAAAGTCCTGATAAAAGGTGAAGAAAAGGGGATGGAATGCACTTTGCAACCCCTCTAGACCGCAAAACTCAGCTCAGGCTACGTCTACTTTAATTCTTTCAATCCTTTCCTGTAGCTGAAGCCGTAGAGCATTGGTGCTTGCAACGCCAACGTCATGGTTCAATCCCCAGGGAAAGCAAGAACCGATTATAATTGTAATGTGTTTCTTGAATGCAAGTCGCACTGGATAAAAGCATCTGCCAAATGCATAATTATAAATGTAAATGTAATCCGGATGCATCAGAAAATGGGGTTTTCATTTCAAAATGCTCCTTGTCCACATTAGCGTTTATAAGCATTTTCCAAAAGATGCATGTCTATTTTGAAACCACTGAAAATAAATCACCTTACTGCGCATACGTAAAACATAGAACTTGTCAAATGTAACAGTTCACAAGAAGAAACTGAGAGAGTAGACATAATAATAAAGTTCTCATAATTTTTTTTTTTTGCACAAAAATTGCAGGTTCTTGGTTGCACTCAAAATTGCATGGTCTAAAACGCAATTATCATCCTGTTTTGTCGCAGAACAGCAATTGCAAGTACATTTTCAGTCACATTTGCAGGAATGCAATATATTGACTGTACAAAGAAAGATTTCACTTTAGCAACACTATGAAGGTTATAAACAATATAGCAGGCACAACAATGCACGTATACCCATAGAAATCAATGCGCGTCACATGACTAAACATCCATCATCTGTTTCGAATACAGTAATCCCTCACCACTTCGCGGTTCAAGTTTTGCGGCCTCAGTGCATCGCGGATTTTTCATAAATATTCATCGAAAAATACAAATTCAAAATTCCGCTGTATTGCAGAAAGCAGCGTTGCTTCATCGTGATGCGAGAGAAACGGTTTCCCAGGATGCCAGCCAAAAAGAGAAACTCTCTGAGGCTTTGTACACACCCACAGCACTCAGACAAGACACGTGATTGGTTCCCACCGTGAGATTGACCAATGAGAGCACGAGTGGAGTGGGAGCCTCTTCGCCTCGCTCAGAAGCAAATGTTGACGATCCAGCGCCGATATCTGACAATGAGGCGCTTCCCAAACTGATTTAAAGGCCTCATTATACCAGTGCAGTGACATCATCATCATCATCATCATCATCATTATCACATTCATGAACCGCACAGGTCTGTCATCGTCGTCATTACTGGAGTCTCAAGATACTACTGTCATTGAGTGTAGAGACCATAATACGTATGAGAGAGAGTAAATGTATAATATTAAGGTTTTATAATTAAATAGATTTAACTAAAATATATTTAAAGTATAAATATACATATTTTAAACATTCTGGTTCCTACACACACATATATGGACATTCCTAGGGGGGACAATTCTACTTCGTGGATTTTCACCTATCGCGGGGGTTCCGGTCCACATTAACCGCGATAAACGAGGGATCGCTGTGCCTCAGTTTTCACAATCCAAACTACAACACGTATATATGGTGTTTTCAAATTGATCCGCTTCGGAGAGTACATTAAAAAAGCTCTGTCTTTGTTGACAAAAACACTGTCTCAATGTGGACAGAAGGCCAAAGAGACAGAAAACCGAGAGAAAAAGATGTGTTTTCCAATGAAAATGAATTAGTGAGGACAAGGCCTCTGAATAAATTTGCGTAGTGTGTTTTCTCTGGACTTTTAAAAGAAGTGGTCTTGAAGGTGTTGAAATACCTCGCATTGTCATGTGTTGTACAGATGTTGGGTGAAGCAGACACAACTCAGTGCCTAGAGAAGGAATTGAAGCTGACATGTATTTATCCCATCTACCTTTTTTTCCCCCAGTTGAGACAAGCATTCGAATAATAACAGATATCCGTAAGAGTTTTTAGTCTGAATTGATGTCCATCTGCAATCACTTTCAACAAGATATTATTTGCTTTTATTGATGATGCGGATGGAATTAGTTTGTGTTCGCACCGTTTACAATTTCTCACACGCACCTTTGCTTTGTTCCGTTTCTGTTCTGTGTGTTTTCAATGATGTGCGTAGGTTCCGAGCCATAAAATTCGAAGAAGTTCAAAACAACGAGGATAAGATGCTTTCCTCTGGGACGTGAACTTGCACAGAGAGCACTGAAAATAGAACGCTTCGCTATGGTCGACTGGGCGCAGCCAGTACAAGATGCAGTTCACCACGGAGCCAACAGGGACAAATCAACACCAGAGCCGAGGTGCAATGTTCTGTAAAGGCCAATCGTCTTGTTTATTTCCTAGCCCGTGTTTTGCACAGACAGATATGTAAATGTTTACACATGCAGAAGACTGTAGGGGTTGGGGAGACGAGTGAGCTGAGCCCCTCAACTTTGACCTCGGGTGGGTCACCTCCCACTTGGATGGTACCGTATGAACTCAGAGCCCTTTCTGCCTGGTCTCAAGCACAGATGTTCCTGAAACATTGCCTGAGAGCGAAAGATCAGGTCCATTTTTCATTTTCTTAATCATTGTTACGCCCATAGATTCTGTCCCTGAGGAAGCATCACCATGGAACACACACAAACAGAGGCTGCGGCCCAATCCTGAGTCTGGTGACAAGCGATACGGCCTCTTTTACTAGAGGTGTTGCGTATTCCGCGTGCCTGATCGCTCACAGGATTACCAGTGGGGCAAATAATGGGTTTTGGCCTCGCGACGACAGGCTATTTGAATAGCGATGTCATGCATCAGTCTTTTTCAAACGGCTCTTCGCTCCCAGCGTTAATGTTTACGGATCGTTTGCTTGTGTTTTCCTCCCGGCTACAGACTTTTCAATGAAAACTCTGCTTCTGGCGCTGTGCTAGCGTGTATGATTAAACATCTGTCCCTTTGAAACGCATGTCTGTGAGACGAATTATTCGATTCTGGAGGTCGAGGAAGGAGGGAGCGGAATCAGCACGGCTGGATGTAAACAGTCAGCTCAAATGCCCAGCCGTCCTTCTCAGGCGGTAATTATTCCACTGATAGATTGATCGAGTGATGTGGTGTTTGTTAAGAGCACAGGTCGGAACTGCGTGACGTGAGTTGGAGTGGAGATGACAGATTGTTGGACCGCTGCGCTGTCCTGTTCACAACATGTGTTTTTTAATATCTGCATTCTCCAGATGACTAACTGCTTTTGGGGTGGTCAGGGTTCGCATCGCACGGCAGCACGATTCAGATCACGTGTTAGGGAAATTGGTTACATCCAAACAGACGCGGGGAGAGAAACATGAGTTTCTTTTAATTTGGCTGTATTTACATTTGGTGATCACGCAGTATGTTCTACAGTATTCACATTTCATGTATGAATTAAATTCCACTTTGTTCACAAAATCGCAGTTTGGCCACCACAATTAAAGAAAGAGAAAATTCTGTCATTTACTCACCTTCATGTTGCTGTATGAATTTCTTTCTCCTGCTGGAAACAAAAGAAGATTTGAATGTTTTGACACTTGACATCCTTCAAATGCTCATTTTTGTGTTCAGCAGAAGAAAGAAACTCATACAGGTTTGGAACAACTTGAGGGCGAGTAAATTATAACATTTTCATTTTTGGGTGAACAACTCCTTTAAGGATTACAATACAGCTGCACTGAATTTACATTTCTGCATTTGGCAGACGCTTTTATCCAAAGCGACGTAAATTGCATTCAAGATACACATTGACGTTCTAATCAGTTCTTGCTTTCCCTGGGAATTCAACCCATAACCTTGGCGTTGCGAGCGCCGCACTCTGCTGTTTGAGCTACAGGAAAATACATTTAAAAAAATAAAGAATTATGTAAACATATAACCTATATACATTTCATCAAATGCAACATGTTCCTGGATCAAAAACTTTATTGATCCTGGAACAATGTTCCAATCAACCAATCTGATTTATAGGACAAGATTACAGTTTATGTCAAGTTTGGGGGATCCTACATCAGTGCTATCACCTATCATTTCCTTCTGATTTTTAGAATAAGTTATGGTTAGGGTTAAGTTTAGAGGTTGGGATAGGGTTAGGAATAACTGTTCAGACTGAATCAACAATATATGTTGATTTAGGAACATGTCTTGGCAAAAACACAGTGACCATAAATCTACATATACCTATAACCTAAATAAACCTACACATACCTAATTCTATTTAAAGAGTAATCTGACTACATATATACTTTACATACCGTAAATACTTCTGTATAACAACACTGCAGTCGTACATAAAGCAAAAGAGAAATTTAGGGCAAAAAAACCCAGTGTTTACCGGGACCGTTCAAGATGAGAAAAAAATAATGAAATTGTCCAGTGCACAACAGGGCGAGACTAGAGTATTACTATTGCTTGTAGTGCCCACTCATCCACCTATGAGTAGCTTACTCGCTCACACAGGGTTGCACATACGATTTACACATAAAAATGTTAAAAAAATGTAAATGAGCAGTCCTTGGGGGACAATAGTAGAAAGAGGTTGAGTGTGTGTGTGTGCTAGTGTAGGTGTTGAAATGTAACAATTACACAAAAGATGCACTGTATTTAAATTTGTCTGCAAATGAGTATGTAAATGAGGCAGATTTTCTATTTCTCTTTGATCGTAAATGCAGCAATTAACAGTTACACATGTCATGGCCTAACAGTTAGAGAGACCGACTGGTAAACCAAAGGTAGCTGGTTTAATTCTCAGTGAAAAATGTTGTAAATGTCTGAGGTGACCTTGAGAAAGACACCTGACCCCCAATCACAGTAAAAATGGCTGCCTGTTGCTTCGGTTTGCTTGTGTTTTCTCCCTTACTAGGGATGAGCGAGTACAGCATTATCTGTATCTGTTAACCATATGAATTATATGTATGTGTACTCTGACTGGGCGGGGCCTAACCCGGAAGTGGGCCGGGCTTCAACCAGCATGTTATTTTTAATCATGCAACTGATATGGGTTGATCAGAAATGGTTATATTTATTGCTGATTAGAAAGCTATTTACACGACAGCATCAGCGTTGAGCTTCAGATCAATGGTTTTGATCACGATAACAAACTAACTATATACAGAACAAGTTTTGCACCAATGAAAACAACACATGCGGCTGCAATTATGAAGAAATCATATTATTTTTTGCGTGAAGTCAAAAAACTGGTTAGAGCCAGCAGACTGTTAAAAAAAGAAAAACAAATCTCTGACAGGCAGTCGCAACGCTAGTCGTATTCTACCAAGCACCACGTCTGAACAAACCCCACGTTTACCAGAACTCTACTGGTTCATAAGTACTACAAACAAACCGAAATAAAAAAACATACCTGAAGCTGAAGAAACCCTAAACATTAACGGAAAAGACCTGTGAACCTGAGAAACAGAGCAAAAGACAGAGAGAAGGAGAGCTGTTCTCTTCTCAGTGTTCTGTGTGTGAGTGAGCAGAGCGGGATGCAGCAAATCTGCATGTGTAGGGGAGGGGCGCTGTGACTAGCCTTTCACAGAACGCAGTCACAGTCAGTTACCCAATGAGGATTTTTATTCAATCTGAGCACAGATATTGACTCGTATTGCTTGTATGATACTCGTTTCAGCCGAGTATCTGGCTCAACTCTTCTGCTTACTGCTCCCAATTTGTGTGCACTAACTTGGATGGGTTAAATCCAGTGGACAAATTCCATAATTCCCTTAAAGGATCCATTTAGCCTGAACTCTATTTCTAATTTCTTTCAAAGGAGATGCATAGGGAACATAATTTATTCATCGCGGTTCATTAAAGGTGGATTAGGAAATTTCAGCAAGATAACTTTGAAAGCATAAGATCACACTCTCCCTTCAGAGAGAGACCATCTGACTGCTGCAGATTCATTTCACTGTTGATAGCAGAACACACTGTTGATGTGTAATGTGGAGTGCAGGGTTTGCAGAGTTATGTAAATACATGTGGTGATTGGCAGGTAGGACAATTTGATTGAGGACCAATTTTTAGTCCTGAAACTTCCGTAAAAATGTGCATTTTAAATATTTATGCCGCTTCTACTATTGGTTTTCTACCATACCTTTAAATTGTGAATAAATGAAAAACATCACCTTAAATTGGAACAACTCATTCTTAGCAGTTTGAATGATTCAGTTTTATTCATCTGTATGAATATCAGTTTTATAATTGTATTCTACTGCGTAGTGCCTCAGTGTTATCAGATTTGCACATGCTGTATTGATATCGCATGCAAATGCAACTAGTTATGTGGGCAGCAAGTTCCCCAAACAATTTGGGTAATAGAGGTCTATTAGCGGTGGGTCCCAACAAAGTCAGAGAGTGTGGAACAGGAAGTGTTAACATCTGGGCAGCTGGCTTATGGCGTGGCAGTGAACTGCAGCACTGAACTCTCTCTCTTCCTCTCATGTTGAGTGAAAACAAACATAACTCTTATGTTTTTGCCTGCTGTATCAGGGTTGAAGAGGTTTGTCTGGCCGCTTGGTGATCGAGCTATACAACACATTTGCCTCTCTAACGTCCCGGTTCGGTATTGGGGGTCAGGAATGCACTGTGTTTGTTTTATTTGCAGCATGTTGTGTTCCCCAACATGAAACGGAACTCATTAGGAAACTAATGTGGCGGAGAACTGTCATGCAATTCGACTTGACTGGAAGTCCATCTAAGCTGAGCTACATGGACCAAATGGGCTAAATCAGCCATGACTGTTATTTCTGTCGGTGTAATATGACTGATTAGTAACATTTAGTATAGGTGTACTTATGTGTCTAAGCTAAATGGGTTTGTGCTTGCATTTGGACAATGAAGTATGTATTTGGACCATTTTTGGAATAATATCGCGCTAATTTCCCCACTGGGATCAATAAAGTATCGATCCATCTAAGTGGTAACTGCAAACAAACAATACCAGAACTGTTCTTGGAACTAACTTTTTTGAGGTGTGATTTCAATATTATTCAAGGCCACTCTACGTCTGATGTGCTGCAGCTGACCTCGACAAAGATAAGCTAAGATTCAGTGTCATGACTAGATTTAGCCTGTGATTGCTATTTGTCAAGTCCAGCTTTGGTTTAATGAAAGTATTTGACATTTATGAAGCAAATGGGAAAAGATTCCATAACAAGCATTTAAATGGCTCTTTAAAAGTCCTGTTTAATGTGGTCAACCACAGTGTTTCTTTTAGAGAAATTTAGAGAATTTTTATATCCCTACATTCCCTACCATAAAATCATCTCTTAGTTACTTGTATTTAACTTGGATCCCTACATTAAATCTCAGACGAGTGCAGTTTTATTTGCTGTTTTGACATTTCGTATTGAAACCGAAATATGGTTTTATATTAAAATAAGGATCAATTGGTTATGCAACTTCAAGATTGTAAAAAAGTTTGTTGTTGTGTGATGTAACTGTACTGTATATGTTTAAAATGCTTAGCAACCCCCTAAAAAGTTGCTATCAGGGCACACAATCAGAGTAACTGCCAACAGACGTTAGATTTAGCCTAAGATGCAGCCTTACAAAAAGAGTCTGTAGCTCAATTCCTGGAAATCCTTGCCAGTTTGATGATTAGCGTTGCATGGGTGGGACAGCTTTACAACTGACCTTTTTAAGCAAAATAACAAAAGCATGACACTGATTAGATTCTATTATCCTGATGACATTGTCAATGGCAAGCATTTAATGCGTTTACCCCTGATGTTTTCTACATGTGCACAAAAATTATTGCACTTATTAGTGATAAGAAATTCAATTATTACATTACAACCATTTCACAGTTTATTATTTGACACAACAAGAACATTTTTGAAAAAACAAAACAAATGGAAGATTTTTTAGATAAAGTGCATTGTCAGAAAATGGCTTCCAAGGTTCATAAACACAGTAAACAGTTGCTTATATCGGTTTACATCACTTCGGTGCTAATGTAACTAGTAATAACCCTGCAAGATTTATTAGTTGCAATTGGTTTGTCTTAGACGCCCTAATCTGAAATGTGTGATTCAGGACATAATGGAAGGAATTATGAGGGTTATTGGGTTTGCGTGCATCTAAACATTGTAGTCATCCAAACTCCGTTATCTCACTAATTTGCACAATCCAAAAATTTACAACATTGGCCAAGATTCAATTGCAGACACCACATGCACACTGTAATGAGAAAAGACCAGGCTTGTCATCTCAAGGATTATCTGATGCTTATTTTTTTGTATAACTGTGTTGATATTAATGAGATGCTATTTTTCCATTTTAATTAGGTGTCATTTTGTCCAAACGAGGCTGACTGTGACCACAGTTAAGTATAAGAGCACATATATGCAACTTACTCTGATGATTGCCTCAGATTGTTGCATCTTACAATTCTTTTGAGGACCAATAGAGGGCAGTGTGACGTGGGACCCTTAAATTCACTCCTAGGTCTTGATTTAGTCCCTGAAAGTATCTACACAATTCATCCTAGGAGCAGAGAAACATAACTTTCATAGAATGTTTGTTAGGTTATTTTGGAATAATCTGTTTACAACCATTTTTTAGGAACTGTATTTTACAACCGACTCACTCATTACTGCCAAATCAGGCAGTTGTTCCCCAAGAATCAAGTGTCTCTCAGGGATCAGGGCATTTTTCCTTGCCCTTTTGAATACAGCATACCCATATAGACAATTGCAACCGGCCCTCCACACATTTGCCTATTCTATGATTACTTGCCAGAATCAGAAAATAAACACTGCAGTGACTCCACTGTAATCAACCAGTTATGTACACAAGTAATTCAGTTATTTCATGGAGTGTTTAAAGGGATTTTGCATTCCAGACAGCTGAGTAAAAACACACAGTTTCCAATAATATATCCACCTTTTAAGTCAGGCTGTTCATCATATTTTCTTTCTTCCATTTATTATAGAATTTTAGATTTATTTATTTATTTAATTGTAGAATTGTTCCATTTTAGATTTTATTTCAATGTATTTATATTTTATTTATTATTATAGAATATTTTATTATGAATATTGGTATCCACAAAGATTATGAATTATCATATGATTCCAGCTTCTAAAGATGGGAAGTTAATAATTTCCTTAAATTTTTGAAACCATGCGTAGATGACGGAGTGAGTGTGCATAACCTGACTAAGAGGATGTGGACAACTCCTGGCAACTTGTGCCGATAGAGCAAAGGAAAGGGAGGAGCGGCAGTGTGTCGTCCTTTATACTCAAAGGAGGAAGATCCCCCCCCCCCGTCCCTCTCCTGTCTGACGGTGCCTTGATTATTCGTCCTTCTTCCTGTCTAAAGAAAGGGAGGATGAGAAAGACAGGGGTTAAAAATAATGCATAGAAAAACTGAAACAACAGTTAACTGGGGCCAGTCCAGTTTTGGCTGAGGTTCATGTGAAGGGACCCCATGACTTCCACATGTCACCAAGCAAAGAGTAAATTTGAAAGACCCTTTATTAAAATTGCCATATATTTTTAGGCTAACAGGATATCTATAATTATCTGCCCATATGTGACCAATACAGAAAGGTGTCTATTGTGTGTGTACACGGCATCAAATGGTGTGTTTTTGTCTTGTTTTCTAGTACAAATATCCGAAATTCTTAAAACAAGAAAAAATGTCTGTCAACGAGTTAGGTTTATGTTTCTGACCCAATTGCTCTAAGCTTAAAGCAAGGAAAAATATAAAGTAAATGTTGCTACATTTTTCATTTTGTTTCTCAAGTAAACCTATTTTGTATTTAAGAATTTGTACATATTTGTACTGGAAAGTAAGACAAAAATACTGAGTGGGGGGATATATAATATTTTTTTTGCATTGGAATCGTTTGAACAGATCAGAAGAAAGGTTTTAAATGGATGCCCACTCCAGACGATTGTTTGTGGAAGCCCTTCCTGTTCGAACGCCCACTGATTCTGCCTCATCCTGTTCATCATGGAGAAACAGGCCACAGTTGTTTTAATAGGTGATTCAGTATTTGGAAGAACAAATTCCCTGCCAATTGCGCTCTGAAAAACATCTACGTGGTGACTGAAAACCAAGATCGCCATAACAGAATGAATCACTTCCCAGTATTTCTGGGGCATTGGGTGATTGTGTACTTTCTGAAAGTGAGTGAGTCGTACGTTAAACGCTAACTGCACCGGGGGATCCCTTGGTACGTCAACCCTTCTGGGGTCTGCAGGCAATTAGGAGATGTTCTTTGGAGATTGTAGCATGGCTGCTGCTTCCAGCTCAGGGAACCGATGACAGATTCATTTGACTTCAGCTCGGCAACTTGGAGGCCTAGACGGCTGGAAATGGCTAGCGTGGGAGAGAACGGCAGTGTGCACGGATTTCCTGCCATGCTCTTGCCTCCTGGAGAACGTTATCCCAGAAGAGGAATGAAAGGCGAACTGAGCTGAGTGCTTCCTCTGTGTGGGGTTGCAGCTGCTTGACTGAGGGCTTTTTTTCTTCGACAAGTGCTTTGTCAGCATGCCACATCGGCCCGAGTGGTGTGGAGGGTTTGCAATGACAATGGAAGTCTGACTCAGGCCAGAGAGCGAGTAACGCTTGAGTGTGCACTAAGCCCTCAGTGCTAACGTCCTCAACTTAAAGAGGTTGTACAGTGACACAATATAACAAATGTGAGTGCTCTACACTGAACGAATGTAACAAATGTGAGAAACAGTATCTCAAAGGTTGGTTAAGCTCAGGAAGTCATGTTGGTTTTTGCTGAAGGATGGAATATTAAATGGAAGCATCTTACATTGTATGTGGTCTTAAATCGTTGCGTCTTTTGTATTGTGGTTTGATGGTATTGCTTATGCCTTAATAAAAGGCCGAGGGCTCAAACTTCCCCTGAGAAATGAGCCAATGGAGGTTTTGAGCTTCTAGCATTTCCTGTAACGCTAACCACGACATTGATTTACAAATCACAAACAACCACAAATCACAAAGTAAATCGGCATCATCTGGGTTTGATGCGTGTCTTTTAACCAGATTTGTTGGAAACCCTGACCTAAAATGATAGCCTTCATTAAATGCCGGGTTGCAGTTTTTGCATTGAAATGTTGTATGTCAGCTCTTTAGTTGTCTTGTGTTGACCAAGAAGATCTCAGTTCAGTCAGTTTGAAGAAAGCCATGTTGTCTGTTCAATGCATATGCAAGAACTCGGGCTTGTGTGTGTGCGCGTGTGTGTGTGTGTTTAAATATATAAACAATGCTTTTAGGTTCTTAGACGTATTAAGCAACAATGTGAACTAAACGTAATGCTTAAAGTAAAGATTTTGTCTTATGTGACTTAGTCTTTTTCTAGTGCAGATTGTCAGAATAATCTACTTTCAGAAACTTCACAATAATCAGCTGTGGCATAAATCGCCTACAATGTCCGTGATTCCTCTTTTGATGGATTGCTTTATAGTTTTTGGCTGGTTGCAAAAAAATTGTGGCAGCGTGATCGGATGTTTTATTAAGGAGTTGAACAGTTGCATTAATTATTGCTGTTGTCTTAGACTTATACTTTTGTAATCATACTGTACAACACTGTTTGAATATCACACTCAATCAGTCTTTATAATGAATAATAAAAAAGTTGACTAAAATGTCTTAACATTTATCTAATCAGGCATACAATTTTTTTATTTTTACATGTTTGCTTGTGTATGACTCATTTGATTCTGCAAAGGTCCAGATAAAGGCTAAGTTTCTGAACCCTATATGGACCTTTCGTGTAGATCCAGCATGGTGACATAATTGGAATAACAACAGCTCATTTTTGGATAACTATGTCATCAACACTTCGAGAGCACCAGCACCAACAGAATTGGATCCACCTGAGCTAAGAGTGCTGATTTTAACATTTTCAAACAGGAAATACATTTATTCCACACCAATAAAACCGGTTCCCATGTGTCACATGATAGAATTAATGGGAAAAGAAAAGCATTACAACTCCCCAGCACCGTTAGTGTGGATGCACTGAGGGATGCTTGAGGAATGCAATGGTTTTAAACGCTGAGCAGATGAACGACAACATGTGTTTGTGTGTGATGAGATGAAATTTAAACTAAAGTGCTCAGACAAAAGAAAAAATGTTTATTGTAAATGTGAAAATGCTACCTATATAAACCAGTGAAAATTGGATTAGTTTGTTCGTTGAAAGAGGCAAACAAAAACGAATCAGACTTGGACCGGCACAATGGAACATTTGAATAATAGCGTATGGCTCAGTGTTTACCTGTTTATGCTTTCAGATAATCTCAGAGTTGTTTAGATCAGTGGTTTCTCAAACATTTTGTACCATGTCTGAAGCAGAGGGCTGGAGTGGGATATCATTATGAGATGCACACATTTCTATAAAAAAACTGTTCTTTTTTTACATTAAGTATATTAGTTCTTATTATTTCTTCAGACTGTCAGAATAATCTACTTTCAGAAACTTCACAATAATGAGCTGTGGCATAACTCGCCTACAATGTCCGTGATTCCTCTTTTGATGGATTGCTATATAGTTTTATGTCCGTTTTTGGGTGATTTGCAGAAAAGAAAGAAAAAATGTGGCAACGTGAGATGTTTTATTATGGAGTTGAACAGTTGCATTAATTATTGCTGTTGTCTTTGACTTACACTCTTGTAATTTTGAACTAATAAGTTCTTTAACATTTGTAGAATCATGTGCCCCGGCACTGTTGGTGCGTGTAGTTTTAGAGTGATAAAAATGGGGGAAAAAAACATTGCTTGACTCCCAGTTGCAATGAGAATGCGGCTAAAATGCCGTCACTCAAAAATATCACAATCCAACTGCAAATAGAGAATATTGAGAATGTTTTAAAGTCAAACCTGAATGACTTTTCTTTCTTCTGCAAAACACAAAAGAAGATATTGTGAAGAACATTGCGGTCAAACACAATTGGACTCCATTGACTTTCATTGTGTGGTTAAACCCGCACATCATAGAAAGAACATCATACAGGTATGGAAAGACATAGTAGAGATAAAACTATTTTTGGATGAACCTTTGTCTTCACTTTAGAATTGCTCGCAAATGTATTTCAATGATCTAAACTACATGTATGCTATTATTTATGATTCAAAGTGGTTACAAAATATGGCAAAAAAAGTAACGAAAAACCAGAGAGGATTTTGTGAAATGAGTGGATGCCATGTGACAATACAATGCTGAAGTTAACCAAAAAGCCCCTTCGGCCTATTACAAAGATCATTTTATATACCTTCATTATTTCACAGGCGCAGAGGGGAGGTTGTCTTAATTGCATTTGTAATATGCACTGCATTGCTGGACTGAAGAGTAATCACTATTTTTGGAAATGGAATTCTTGTGTCACTTTTTAGTTTGGATAGGCAAAAAGGTGCAATGTGCTGGCAGACCCCAGAGGCATTTAAGTAAGAGCACCAAATAATCAGACTGTTAAAAGAAATGGGATTCTGGCAAATGCACTCGCCCTGTCACATCCAATAGACTTTAATGGAATACTGAGAGGTAGGGGAATTCACCAAGGTTCTATATATTAATTCTAAATTGGGTATAAAGAGCAAGTTTACTGCATACAGTACCTAACAATGCTATTCTCAGGCTGTTAGCGTATTACAGCATGTGCTGTGGGACTTCTGGAGGGGGCTAGAATCTAGGATCTGGAGAATGGTGCTGTTTTCAATTAGCATGCCAGTCTGAATGGCATGTCCGGCTGACAGGGCTTTACAAGCGGTTAAACACAGAGGCCTATGGGAGTCGTGTGTGCCGGCCTCTATCAGCACCCCTGCAACCTGCTCTGAAAAAGAGATAGTAGTGTGCTCTGATTTGATCTGCAAGGTCCCTAATTAGTGTCCACTGCTCCCTACATACATACTCCATAGAAGTTCGGTTTACTTACAGTATGCATTACAATACATTGTTATAGAGGGATGGATGCCAGTTTAATATCTGTCTACCCTTTTGTAGCTCTTCTACAAAGCCAGACGTCTCGCTCCTGCTGAAGTGAATTCCAGGAAGAAATAAGGCAGGTCATACAGTTCGTTTTCAATTAGACCACTTTATTATTCCCCTTTAAAATCCAGATTATTTATTCTATAGATTGAGTTCCGCTGATGAACAATGAACATATAAACTGAATTGAAAACAGCCAGACAAGGTCAGTGTCCAACTGTGTAAATTGTATACACATTTGAACATGGAGATAAATTGCTCACATTGTTTCATGCCCAAGCGTTTCTCTGAGAGAATTTACTTACCAGCACATTAGCCTGGTTAATAAATGTTACCATCGTCCCCGGAGCCAAATACGCTTTGGAGTCTGATGCTTTTTCATAAAGCAAAATACTTTGATTTGCCAGGCTTTAAAGGGGCTCTGAGGAAAGAGGAGGCCCTCCATGGTTGTTTGTGAGAGGCAGAATGAGCTTTTATTCCACTTTTTTTGGCAGCACAGCCAGCAATAGAGGCCCTCAAAAGAGTCCATATAGAAGCCCAAGTGCTCAGTGAGCTCTTCACATTTTCCCAGGCGAAAGCTCCTGTGCTACTTTTGTTTCATTCGCAACCCGGGTAGGAAGAGCAAACTCTCTGGATACTGTGTTCATCGCTGATGACAGAACACACATGATTGACCATAATGTTCCAGATTATTTGAAGCAACTGAAACGTGGCCAAATCACTTCAAAATTGCTTGATGAAACAGTGCTGCTTTCATGTCCATGTTATAGGTCATTAACCCTGGCAACAAACTAGTTAGTTGTTTTCATCAGTGAAAACTCCAACAGAGGCCGTAAAATCTGTTTGTCCGAGTTTATTTTTGATGCTAATGTGTCTTATCTCACCCGAGTTGTGAACTTGTATAGCCAGAGACGGTTTATATAATATATGTTGGTAATCTGATGTCAACTACAAGCTGCAAGAAATAAAGCTCCATCCAGGATATTGCTTGTTAGGCTAATGCTGAATGTATTAACCCAGAAATCAGATTATGAATAATTTGATAGAGAGATGTCAGGCTTAGGGGCAGCTAGGCTGATTACCAGACACTTCAAGAGTGATGCGTTTAAAGCTATATGCAAGTTATTTTTGTCATATTTTTTTTAAGGAGAGTATCGAAAGCAGCTCATAAAAAGTCCTTTAAAAAAATCTAATGGATTACGAAAGCTTAATGCAAGCACTAAAAGGTCATGGATTACTGATCATAATTTAAATTAAAAGATGAAATGAAAATTTGCCATATCTATTTTCTTATTGTGATTGATTCTGTAAGCGTGAGTGCTCTTGTGCGATGCGAAGAGAAGCAGGCAGAATCCAATGAATCCAACGTGCTTGATTCAAAACTCGCGAAACAAAATACTTTAACTATAAACAAAAAGCAGCATGCATGTGCAAAACCTTGGAACCACCCGGAACGGAGAACATACGCACACGGAAACCAACATCACACAATGACAACGATCGACAAAGACGTGAACACAGTAGGGTTTTTAAGACCAGAAGAGATGGAAAACGGCTGACGAGACTTAACAAGGTTAGTGATTAGACAAGGACAGGTGCGTGAAGGACATGGAAGATACAAAGAAGGGAGCTGCATGTGAACGAGACAAGACTGTGACAGATTCATTTGTATTTTTTTTGTCCACTTACACCCCGCCCCTTTCTTAAAATCGCCCGCAAGTTCACGTACAGATCAGCCGTAATCCAGTCAAGAACCAATGGATAGAATCAAATCCCGCCCTACAAAGCAGTGGTGTGTGAAATAAATAGTCTACAATAATATCATATTTGTTGTTTTAATAATGTGCAATCCCACACTGTTGAGTATGTCCCTCACTTTGTAAAAACCAAACTGCATACTACTGCGCTGGAGCATTTTAAAGGACATGCTCTCACTGTGTGTTTTACTCTATTAAAATGCAGTAAAAATGCTCCTGAATGAGTGTTTGTCTTTTAGGATATTTTATTTGATAATCATGTGATATAGTTAAGCAATCACTCAAAGAGTGTAACGAACTCTGGAAACGTGTGCGATGCGGAGAGGGAGACGAGGAGAACAGGTTTCCAAAAGAAACGTGACTTTATTCAAAACCAAAAACAAAATACAAACTGAAAACAGCACACTAGTGCAAAACTTGAAGAAACTAAAAATAACTAGAAGTAACACAGAGACACGCCATCCACACATAGAGCACCATCCAGAAACATCAACATGGGAAAATCACAGTCAACAACCGACAAGGACAAGTGAAATGCAAGAGGATTAAATACACAAGGGAATGACGAGCACCTGGGAAGACTAACGATGACAGTGATTGCAAGACAGGTGCAGGAAGGTTCACGAGAGGAAACACAGAAGGGACCCGGAAGAGAAACAACACCTGACACGATACACAAGAAGTGACAACAGACCTCACCGACAGGAAGTGTAACATTGACCTCACAGGAAGTGCACAGATGACACAACAAACAGGACAAAGGGTAACAGAGTGCCATTTTTATCCCTCAAATATCATAATAAAATGTTATTTATATTCTTATTAAGTGAATTTACTGATGTACTAATTTGTCATAATAGCTGATACATAAGCTACAGTTAATTAGGTAAGAAAGAATACCCTTATAAATGTAAAAATGAAGATTAAAGATAAGAAAGTTGAAAGTTTTAATTTCTGTTACTGCTGTGAACTAACCACCGCACAATAACAAAACCTTTAGGAGTCCGCTGTCAATGGCAGCACAATACCACACTCAAAATATAATCTGATCATTATTTTCAAACAAATCCCAGAAAATATTGATGTTAAGTTTTGTAAATATTGAACAGAAAAAGAAGCTTATGTCGTCCAGTTTATTCAGCATCATTCTTAGCATGCAGATGTTCTTGTCCTTCAAAATGGCTGGCAATGAACAAACAAAGATTTGGAAGTAAGCTTGAGTACGTCCCTAATCGAAGTAAAAATGAAGTTGCTCATCTATATTTCAGCAGTGTGTATTTTGTGCTTAAATGTCTTTTGTTACCTACAGACCAATTGAAAACTTGTGCCTACTAGTGGATGACCTTTCTGTCCTACTATTCTTGCTCCTCGTAAATTATTGTTTGTTGAAAAAGATTATAGGTTAACTCGAATGATAATTAGGTCACCTCACAGGTCAACTGGAGTCTTCAGGCCTCTCATGCTCTTCCTGAAAATATCTAAGCTGAGGACAGTAGTAAATCTGACACTTGTTGAAGTTGTTAAAGAAATTACTTAATCTCCAGGCAGGGGTGACTCAGTCATCTATGAAAGAGTAACATGGTGCACAAAACAAAAGGCTCGGACAGGATTAAGCTGTCAGTCTTTCATGCTATGGAGCTGGGTGCAGCTCCAGACTAATGACCTGTAACTGGGACTCAGAGGAGAGCTCTTCCCCTACCCCAGGAAAACAGCCAGGGCAACCCAGCTGTCTCAATTAGACAAAGACCTCCTCTCCGGAAGCTCGCAAGACTGAGTTCACCAAACCCTTTACTGCCTTCCTCCTTAGTTGCATCCTCATCTAATTTTCAAAGTCAAAGTCAAAGTCAGCTTTATTGTCAATTCTGCAATATATACAGTGCATACATATAGAGAATTGAAATTCCGTTACTCTCAGACCCAGGCGAATACAGTTAACAACAACAATAATTTAACAGTAACAACAACAACAACAACAGAAGATGAAGATAAAATACAATAAAATTAAACTAGATGGATAAAGTGAGTTATGGAGGTAAAGTGGCGATGGCAAATAGTGCAAACAATAGTAAATAGTAATAGTGCAATTACAAATTAAGGCAGTGCAAATGTAATAGGAGAGAAATGCAAGGACAACATAATGAGGTGGATGAATAAGAGAATAACTGATGGTGGGTAGGGGGTGGGGGGGGTGGGGGTTCAGAGATCAGGTCCTTGGTGCAGAAGAGGGGAGAGGTGGCAGAGTCGGGAGAGAGTTCAATACCCTGACAGCTTGGGGAATGAAGCTGTCCTTCAGTCTGTTGGTCCGTGCCTGGAGACTGCGTAGTCTCCTCCCTGAGACTTTCAAGTCGTTAACAGAGAAACAATACTAGCAGTGATGATCTTTTTTTGTTACTTAATTATTGAGGCATAATAGGATCTCAGGCTGACGAGAATGGGTGTATTGACCAACAAAAGGAGTTATTTAAATGCTCACTTATGCAATTGTTTCATAGGTTTGGATTGAAATCTTAAAGGATTCTGCAGTCTAGCATTATTATTTGATCATATTCTTGGTTGGGCCGCTATTTAAATTCCCAACGAACAAACAATTACGAGTTATCAAGCCGGAAAACGACATTCTAATGATGTCAGTGGAAAACTGTGGCCAAAAACCATAACACTGCGGAATATCTCTTGGATAGCTCAGCTCTTGGATTGCCACTGTTGAAAATGACTCCTTCGTGACTGCATAAAAAAATGTGTATTATGGTTTACAGATGGAGAATGGAAGAAACACTACAATGCCAGAGTCTGTATTTATCTGTCTACATCGGTGATTCTTAATCGAGTTTTAATTCTATTCTTATATATTGTCCAATCGTTCTTCTATCTTTTCTATACTCCCCGGCCAAACATAAGTCTCTGTTTGATATAAATAAATGCATAAGAGTCAATAATTGGAGATCTTGTATTAACAACGCAAGAGTCCAGCGTTGTTGATGAATATAAGGTCTGGACTCAGAAGTGCCAATTAATGTGTGAAATGATTCTTCATGCTCCCTCTCAACTTTTCTTTGACAGTATGAGCCTGATGAATCTTGACATTGTCATAAGGACAATACATGGCTGTTTAAAGAGAGCAAATTATGCTTTTTCGGCAAATTATGTTGCTGTTTGAGCATAAACAACATCTGTAAGGTTACAAGGCTCAAAGTCCACTTCAAAGGGAGATATTTTATGTAACAGAATCCACTTTCCAAGAACTACAATGAATGACTTTTTTGGACTACAGCATGCATTTTCTGGAACTTATGAAGTCACAATGTTACTCAATTAAATATTCTCTGCCCATGGAATATTCAAAAATAGGAATTGATGCCTGGTTGAACTGCTGCTATGTCAAAGAGCCTCTGTTTTTGCCCTTTCTAAAAATAATTTGTTTGTCCTTCCCAAGACTGATGAAATTAGAGTGGTTAAAAATCTTTTTTATACACTTTTCCGGAACATTACAGAGAGTACTGTCCAGAAACTATGAGAGTACAATGCAGACTACACACAAAAGCTTCTCCTGAAACTGAGCTGTTCCTACTTTGTCGGGACAGTCTGTTGATCACAACATTGCGCTTTCTATTAACAGTTCCAATTATACATTTTATGTAGGGCAAAGCTGTTTGCCTCCGCTCGCCTGCCAGCTAACATTACAGTATTGATTGTAGTGTTTACTGTAGCTTTTGTAAGACCATTTACCACCCCTAAGGAAAATTAACCATGATTTTGGGATCAATTACTGTTTGTATTACCATAATTTTCCGACACGTTTCATGATTAAATGGCATCTTTAACATTGTACGTAAAATGTAAAAGAAAAAGAAAAAAAAAACATACCGCTCTGAAGCGTACTGTGAAATATGTGCTTGTAAAGCCTGTGCATTCTGCACAATTCTCTTCTTTGTTAACATTTTTCAGTCAGAATCAGGCTTGAATTGCTTTAAAATTAAGGTCAGGCTTAATATTTACATCTGAGCAGATGAAACTCACGGTTATGAAAAGGGGTGTGATATTTGGAGAATTAACCAATCAAATCATATTTCGTGTTTCAGAAAGAGGGGCTTTATTGAAAACGAGCCATCCATCCATCCATCCATCCAGTACTAGAACGTGAGCATCAATTAATTATGTCAATAATCGTTTCTTATGTTATGCTGAAACCACAATGTAGAGCCTCTTGTTGAATTCTGGGCTATGGTGGTCTTAATCTGTGTGTCAGTATCGGAGGAAAGTAATGAATAGTATCCCATTAATCAGCTACAGCAACTAGACAACATTATCACCAAATGATTGCTTCAATAAAGGCGAAAATGTCACATTGAAATACCAAGAGTATTATAAATAATGGGATTGGGAATGTTGCAGTGTATGGATTTTATGGACTACTGTGCATGTAGTGTATGTCTTGAGTCTGCGTTGTAAATTCCACGGGCCACTTTTAAAGTATGTTTGAAGTAATTGCCAGATGGATTTGTGATCAAGACTATTAAAAAACAGAACATAAAAAGCCAAACATTTGTGCTGTAAAACAAAGACTGAAAGGGAGAACAGATGTATAGCAGACACTTGGTGTTGAAGTGTTTTTAAATTAGAGCACTAATTATCCTCCTAGCATCAGTTTCACGTCTGCAACCAACCCCTTCATGTAACGTGTTCAAATGGCCTAAAGTAAACACACATTTGGCTTATTCTTCAATTGAGGGATCTTTTCTGATCGTGGAGAATAAACTCCTTTCTCCAGATTAGAAGTAGGCAAATTACCGCTCGCTGAAGAATCACCCACATCTGATGCTGAGATTATAATGTAACGCTGATTTAAATGGTTTTACTGCATTTATCTCCTGCTCCTTTGAGTTTAGCAAGGGCCTGTTAGCAGATTTAATCCTCCTTAGTGTCAGGGCGATTTCTAGGCACAGTGGGAGGACAAACTACTGTATATCTTCTAATCCACATTAATGAATACTTGCCTTTATAATTTAGGACAGAGGCAGGGTGCTTTGAAATAACTGTAGCATGTATAATGCATTTACCCTTATATAAGGTGAATAGTTTATTACCTGACTATTATTTACAATACTATTCCTCCAGTATGTTTGACATTTATGCATTGACGATTAATTTGATCCAAAGCATCTTATATTGAAGGGTCCAATTCTCATTAACTTGTTTTTATTAGCATGCATATTACTTGGATATTCACTGTTTATTAGTCCTTAAAAAGCACATATTAATGCCTTATTCTGCATGGCCATATCCTGTATCCCTTTAATCCTATCCAATATCAACTTATTAGCTATAATAAGCAGTAATTGGGAGTTTCAGCCAAAAGTAGTGGTTAATAGTTAGTTAATAGTGAGAATTGGACCCTAATCTAAAGTGTGACAACATTTATCAGTTAAACAGGCTTTGCTTTGAAAAGTATAAGTGATTATTAATACTCAACATGGTTACAATAATAATGATAATAATTAGTAATAATAAAAATGTCTATACTCTCTGATCTGTGAGTTTACTTTCGTTTTGTTAAATACCTTGTAAATGAAACTGAATAAAATCAAATAATTCAGTACTGAGTAGATTATTCCAGATTCTTGAAACATATTGAAGGATACGATTTGGAAATCCATTGCCGCTTATATATATATGGTCTGTATTGGTGAGGTAATTAACTGGCACCATCAGGAGACGGAATAACTTGTTCTCGACAAGCCACGTCACGAACCTGTCAACCATGTGATCAACGAAGATATGCTTCAGACTGTCTGCTCTTCTGTGGAAAATTACTAGTTTTGTTTATCTTTCTTTCTTTCTTTCTTAGCCAATCAGAATCATTTAACAGTCATCATTGACGTAATTAGTACCCTCTGTTAGAGTATACTTGCTGTAACAATGTTATTGTAAGTGAGGCGGCCTACGAACTCCTTGTGAGACCTGAAGCTTCTGCTGATGAAACTGCAAACTAAACTTCACTAAAATTTCTTCTATTGACTGCACTTCTGACTCCTGCTCTTCATTCAACATATCTGCTCCTTGGGAGCTGTAAATCCCCTACAATATTACACCAAATCAACCAATAAATATATTTGAAATAAACTAATTAATAATTTGTTTTTATAATATAAAAACTATATTATTTTAAAAAAATTATTACTAATAATAATTAGTAATAAACTAGTTAATAATCTCTTAAATCAAACAATGTAACTAAGGTTTAATAATTCCCTTATTATAATTTCCCTGTTAATATAGTAAAAATGGTTCAAATGTCTCTGCCTCTCTCTGCTTTTAAAATCTACCATTAGTTGCGAATATTAAAAAGATTTATTATGTTCCTTCCTCTGCGTCACCTTTCCTCACCTCTTCTCACCCAAAGCGTTTGTTCTTACGTCTAGTGTCACTGCATGACATAAAACATATGCGTAGAGAACTAAGAATCTGGGGCAATGTGAGAGATTATTAAAATATTATTGTCCAGGTTGCACATATATTTTATATTCAAGTAATTTATGTTTTTCAGGAAAGTCCCGTGATACATTTGTGGGAAAACCACTTGTCAACCGTTCATCTATGAGTAAGCAAAAGTAAATCCTTTTTTTTCCCTTTGTGTTAAATAGTCTGTGTTTTTTCTTGCGTCTATATTAAATAGAAATGAACAGAATGTTCACTTCTATTTTTAAGAGAAATTAACTTTTATATTTAAAAGATATGAACAGATTCAGCTTTTGATTTTAATAATATGGTTTTAATACTTGGCGTTAACTAATGTATTTAAATAATGTTAACAAATGGAACCCTATTGTAGAATTTTACTGTTCCTTTCACCAATACAAATCAGTAACTGTTCCTGTTGATGTTGACAGTTTCCTGTTCTATTTGACAGTTTCAAAGGATGTATTGTGTTTATCTCCAGGAGTTTCTTTCACACTGATAAGAAAAATGCAGACGTCAGAGGGTTAAAGTATGTTCAAGTAGTCTTTTTGTCCACATAACCCTATTAATCAAGCATACAGAAAATGTGTTTTTATCACTGAAAATTTTGAATCATGGCACGTGATGAGACATTCTGCTCTACATTCGGGCCTGTGTTTGATAGCCCACCCATCCGAAAGCTGCCAGCTCTGTAAACATTTACTCATGCTATTAACACAGACCACTGAATTCAGCACTGTCTGACCACATATTACATAGCAGCTATAGTTAGAATATAATGTCTGACTTGTACCACTGCTGGGAAGCGTAGTAACATACACAACCAGCTTGATGACTCATTGTAAACAGCACAGAAACAAATATACAACAGGGACGGGACATATTAAGGCCCTTTGATATGTGAACCGGGCTCCATGTCAAATAAAACCTCCGTTTACAGATCCAAGAACTGAAAACACATTGGCTGCTGTCCCATTCCCATGCGTTGAGAACAGAATAAGCCGTGAGATATGCATAGGATGTGGAATATAATGCCAGGATAATTGCAGGAATCTACAAGCGAATGATGGCACAACTCAGTCACTTCATAGTTCGCTACTATGTCTAAATTAAGATTTGATGAGTCAGAAAGCCTGGTAGAGGAGACCTGTCAACATAGAGGTTATATTTGCCTCAAACAGCGATTAGGACACTGAATTCATGCTTAAAATTATTCTACAGTAGTACCTCAAGATACAAAAGGCTCAACTTACGAAAAATCCAAGTTACGAAAGCAAAGACGAAAAATTTTACTGCTCTACATACGAAAAGTTTTCAAGATACGAAAGGTTTCTGAAAGTCCGAGTTTCGCCCAATAACAATTTTGAAACTCGCGCCGCACGCCGCCATCTTACTTATAGTAGACTCGCCACCATCCTCCTGATCTCCCATTGGTTCCTGATGCTAGCCAAGCCATGAGATCCTTCTCTCTAATTGGACAGCATCCCTCCCATCATGCATCTTCTATACGTACGTGCTGGCGTGCTTTAGCTCAGCCACTCCGCACCCCAAACTTTACATTTTTTATGTGTTTTCGTAAAGTTAAGTGTACGTACGTACGTTACCTGCCGTTTGTCCTCCTCCTCCTCTGCCGCCACTTTCGGAGATAGCCTCACTCGAAAGGTAAGCTTCGACATTTTACGTTATTTCATTGTTTATAGGTCAATTTAGCTTTATTATGAAATTTAATGGGGTGTTTTTGGAGGGCTTGGAACGGATTAGCCATTTTACATGTAAAATGTGTTCCAAGATACGAAAAACTCATTATACGAAGGCCACCTCGGAACGGATTAATTTCGTATCTCGAGGTACCACTGTATATTATATTATTCCATTCAGTGGGGGGATATAATACTAATACGTTCATTCAGTAGAAATGCATTACTTAAATTGATAAATTACATCAAAGACTTTTATACTGTTGCACAAATTTCCAATTTATTTAACACTTCTCTTCAGCAAAGAATCCTGAAAAAAATGCACCATGGTTTGTGTAAAAGTATTAAATAGCCCAACAATGTTTCTTGATCAATAAATCAGCTTGGTAGAAAGATAAAAAAAATTTACTGCCCCAAAACTTTTAAATGCTAGCTACAATTTTTTATTTTAAAAACTGTATCTAATGCAATAACATTATGATCATTTTAAGTGTCTCAATACATTGTGAAGCACTGCATCATCCCTCATTGCTCCTGTTGCAGTGGTGCTTTCTTGTGTAATTAAATCATTGTTTTGCTATAAAAGGCCATTGTGCACTGTGTGGGTAATGACTTCTTGATGTAGCTTCAACAAGGCAGAGAACATTCTCTTCTGAGATTAAGTATTTATTCTATTGATTTATTCTAGAGCTATGAGATTCTTTTGCAGTGACCAAATCGGTGTTGTTTAAAAATGGTGACACATATACAGATGTCATAGTTTCATGGATGTGATAATATCAGATATCCTTTCTTTGAAGCGAGCCTACAGCTCGGGATTGTCTTAAAAGGAAAGGTAACGTCAGGAGAACTTCTTATTTCTATATTGGGAGGTGAGCCCTTGAATGGCCAATCAAAATGTTAAAAAAAATTACTATTATTATTTATTTTTTGGCTTTCTCATGAGCAACAAAACACAGGTGTGAAACACGCCTGCGATCAGACGCAATCATTTGTCATAGGAATGAAACCATAACGTTCACTAGGTGTAAAAAGATAAACTAGCCAACTAGATTTGTACATGTTCTGTAGAAACTGTAGATACTTCTATGGAGTTGCAAGGTAGTTTCTGTGGTCCTTTATGGTTTGTTGAAATCAAAGGCATGTGTTGATTTAATTTCTATTGAAACACGAAGACATATTGAGTTCTTCCCCTTTTTTTAAATAGCCAATAGCGTTTGGTTTGAACCACAGCCTGGCCAGAGCTGTTGAGTTTGGTAAAGCCGCAGTTTCTTCCTAATTTCTAACTGTTTTTTTTCCTCCTAATCTCCATATCGCTTTAAAATATAATATTCTGTGCAGAATTGAAATGGGACCGATACATTTTTTTGGTACGCCTCAATTTGTACATATGATCCTCTCTGTACTATCATGTCTCTGGACACTGCTGCTGTTTGTGTGACAATAACGTGAATCAGACTTCATCTACCTTAATGGAAAGCATATTTACAATGTCTGAATCATTCCCCATCCTCTTTATAGTGCACTATGTGTCATTCACCATGTAGAAAATAGTAAACACGTGAACAAGTGATCAATTTTATCCAGAGCTTCAGTGTCTGATTATAATATTATTTATAATGCGGCATGCTTCTGATTCTAGAGAACATTTGTTGGACAGAAAATCTGATGAGATGCTAAAGTTCAGAGTTATGTCATCAAAATCATTGAGCCATATTGGAGGATGATTTTGAATGCTTATATCTTCTAAATGCATATTTTGTCATTGTTTTAGAGCACACTAGCTTATAGATAACTGTAAGACTAACATATTCAGCCTAAAAGCCAAAACACTTTTGATTTCATGGGGATTTTAACAAGCAGCACTAATTAGCAAAAAGCTCACCTCCTGCTTGCACAATACTGTCAGATGCATTTAATGAGAGAGAGGAAAAGAAACATAAGCACATGCAACTCATTACAGGTCTGTTGCATTGGAGGAGGAGTTCTGAGGGGAATCCTTGTGGTTTAAATGCTTCACATACAGTTCAAACTGTCTTCTCTTGCCCTGACCTCATTTGATCACTTGGTTTGCAAATGCACTGTTTTGTTCTTAGTCAAGCGCTTTGAATCGATGGTGAGTGTAACCAGTCCTACTCTCTCTGCTCCGAGTGGGGTTAAAATCGGCGTCCCTGGCATAGGAGATGGGGCTGCATCCCAAAACTTAGGCTGTTGACCTCGCTGCCTTATAGCGACTCTGCAGGCGGAGTTTGCGCACAAAGGTACCTCAAAAAACTGCTTTCGGACAGCAGTGGATGCTACAGACCGCAGTCTCAAACATCAGTCGCTAGTGGGCCTCTTGAGGCCAGGGGGGTGAGGTGTACTCGCACAGCTCTTACTAGCTTGCTTCCGTTACATGAGAAATAAAGACAGGCCGTGAAATTAGCGGTAAGGGGTTTTTATGAAGTACATGACATCTAATAAAGGTTCCCTCTACAATGCCAATCGCGCTGTCACGAGAAACAAAGCAATTAGATCTCACCGACTACATAATGTGTGAGGGCGTAGGTCTTGTTATGATTGCTCGCAGTATATTGTTCATTTAATGTTTATTATGTATAGTTTTTGAAATAATAGTTAAAATAATTAATCAGAATAATGTATTGTGTAATTAATTTGATTTGGGGGTTTTCTTTACTGAAAGAAAATTTGGATTTTTTTATGTGTTTGAAATAAGATTCTTATGTTCACCAAGGCTGCATTTATTTAATCAATAATAAACTATTTTTATTTTAATAAAAAGATAAATCTTCAACGTCATTACTCCAGACTTCAGTGTCACATGATCCTTCAGAAACCTTTCTAATATGATGAATTGCAACTCAAGAAACATTTCATATTATTATATGTTGAAAACAATTTGCTCCTTTATTTAATGAAAAATGTGTTATCCTTTTTTAATGTTTGTGTGTGTGTGTGTGTGTGTGTGTGTGTGTGTGTGTGTGTGTGTGTGTGTGTGTGTGTGTGTGGATATGTACTTGTCTACTTATCTGAGAGGGGACAATGGCGTCGTTACACACCCACAAACAGGGGACGTGTGTGTGTGTGTGTTGTTTGTGTATTTATATACATGTATTATATTTTGGAATAAAACAATGCTAATAAATTCAACATTTATTGTACGAACAGTACCATCCCTTATGAATCCATACCTTTTACATATTTGGTATATCCTTATTTTTGGCACAAAGGATTTTATGGCAAATTCCAAATGGTTACTAGGCAGCTTTGCACCAATCAAAGCTCCCTGTAACAGGCACAGAAACACACACGCGCACACACACACACACACACGCACACACACACACGCACATGCAGAAGTCATATTATTATGAATCAGACATTTACCACTGCGTGTATGCATTTCCAGGAGAGGGATTATGGGAAAGTGATTTCTGTCCTAATCAGATTCCGGCAGGATTTGAGGGGCTTTAGCAGCCTTCTGAAGAGTAATTCTCTCCGTGACGTGAGCAGACATTTAAGGCATGTTTTGCAATTGCAAATTATGTTTAAAGCTCACTGATACTGAATATTTTGCAGCTGAATGTGTGTGTCTTTGGCAAGGTACTTGAGACTGGTTTACAGTGAGCACGTGTGTTTGTTTACGTCTGGGATTGGGAGAGAGGGTTCGGATGGGCATAAGCACGAGGATCTCGAATTTACAGCTTCGCCCGGGCCGACTCTGACCCGCTCTTGCTGACTATCGAGAAACATTATGCTTGGAGCTCGGCCCTGTTTGGAGAGGCAGGAGACGAAAGGCATAAGGAGTAACAAATCATTCTGGCAACAAATCTTGCAGAAGGCCTTATGATGAGTCATAAACAATGAATTTCTACACAAATTAAAAATGATATTTATTTAAGGGTGCACTCAGGCTCTTTCTCAACCTAGTTGATTAAGACTTTATACTGACACCTACTGTTGTCATATGTTTGTACTCGGTGGCATATGTGAGATGCATCGCAACTTTCTCCAGCAATCTAGTATGGATATTGTTCGCTTGGACTTTTTCGTTTTCCACTGGCCTGTCTGGTCGTACACATACCAGAAAATGCTGCTGTCACAGATTCTGTTGTTATGTTGTCTCTGTGGTTTGTATATTTTATATGATGTTATGTTGTTTGATTTGCTTGTTCTGTTTTGAGGAGAGATAAGAGAGCGAGAGGGAGTGAGAGAGATCCGTTTTTCTTTTCCTTCTCTTATTTCTCTTATAATGATTGGCATGAATGACCAATATAACCAATATCTTGAATACTTAAAGGATTTTGAATGATTTACATTTATAGACAACCATATTATTGTGTAATTGCTCAGATATTCTTCTGATGTCTGTATGCAATTTGCTTACTTTTGGAGAATTCTTGCTACTCGGACAGCTAGGGCCCCAAGGTCATCTTAACCCATGGAATACGTGACGGTCCTTCATTTTAGAGATGTTTGTTTATGTAGGATTGAAATTGTCTGTTTTTCACCAGAAAGAGACTGAGTTATCAGAATGTTTTTGGAAGTCTCCGGTTGATAGGTCGGCGAGCACCAACTTCAACCTTGGAAAGATTGTGTATTTGTGTGTGTGTGTGCATTAATCTTTCTGTGCAGGTCTGCAGCTGTGTGCGGGATGAGTAGATTTTCGATGGAGGCTTGCAGGCGCCTCGTGATGATCGAGGAGGTCATTTCGGGCCTAAAGAGTCCAAACATCAGCAGCTCGATGGATGGAGATATGCTACTTGTGTCTTTGTGGAAGATTAACAATTTCTGCCTACTTTCTTAGCCAATCAGAGTCATTTAACTTTAAGTAATGACGTAGCGTGACCTTAGAGTAAGGTGTAATTGATGTAGCAATGTTAATGTATGCAGAGCGGCCCACGAACTCCTTATGAGACTTGAAGCTGGCCTCTGCACGATGAAACTACAAACTATTCTTCAGTGAACTGAACTTCTGACTCCTGGTCTTCATTTCATTTCAACATATCTGGTCCTCGGGTCTTAACTGTAATTCCTCTGCAGTTTAGATGTACTTGGATGTTTATGCTACGTAAAGTTCCTTGAGCACTGAAAGTGCTATATAAAGCAAATATATTGTTGTTAGTATAACAATCTGGTCATGTCATCTCACCATGGCGGCACCCATGAGCTGGAGACTCGCTCCGTGGAGGATAAACAGAAGACTAAAACGACTCAAGTCTCGATCTCATGTAAGTGTGAATAATTTCAATGATATTTCTTAAAAGTACTATTGATTGATTTCTTTTTAATTCACCTTTCGTCATACTGTCCATTAGTAGATTCATCTAGTTTATAAGTACAGAAAGAGTGATATGCTTATTTGATCAAAGCACTTTGTAAGGAAGTTTAAAGAGCCTAATAAATGCTTTGAAAACACTGACTGTTCAGCTTTGGAAGGAAGACTCAAGGTCTTTGATTAACAGCTGTGTTTAGAAATCGAGGCAAACACTTCACTTCATGTGCCTCATAACCGAAGATGAATTCCCTTCAAAGTATCTAAAGCATGGCAGCGTTTTATAATTATTCATGTTTATCTTTGGGCAATATTCAACTATTTGTTTTTACACGGCTGTTTCGAATGCAAACAAGAACATTGATTTAATATGCTAAGCACTAACAGAACTTGCACCCAAAGCAAACACGCTTCTCTTATTAGATTTTTTGAAACAAACACCTACTTTACCACCATGGTGGCCTAGAAATGCAGGAATTATAACCGAAGCCTTAACGGGATCGCTCATCTTGAAAGGAAAAATTGTGTATGATTTTCTTTTATTTGTGAATCAAAAACTTTAATTTGTTTTGTTGAGAATATGCCATTCTTTAAATATAATTTTAGCCGTTTATCCGTTTAGCTGTCAAGCTCAAACAATAGGAAAAAAACAATAAACATATGAAAACTCAGTCTGACTTTTGTGCTAATTTTGAATTCTTTTAAAGTAAAATTTTAGCATGGTGTGAGAAATTTAGAGTACTATTCACTGAAAATTATGAAAGTACATGAGAGATGAATGGATAAATAATTTATTATGTTGAGTTTTATTTATTCTTATTGTTTATTAATTAATTGCTTGATTCAATATGAACTGTTCTCATACATATATTATGAGAACTCTTGCAGTGTTTGGCATGATAATGGATGTGACAATGTTGATATGTTTAGATCTGCTATACTGCTGCTTTTGTTGGTTTATTGCTGCTGCTCCGGAGCAAGAACGCGACTTGCTACTGCCAATAAACACACACAACACGCTGCTGTGAGCAAGTCAGACATGCTGCTGCTGTACAACATATTACACATGAATTCCCTGTAGAAGATCTGTACAGGTGGAGCTGGGGAAGATGGGGGGCTCTGAAAGCGAGCTGCACTGCTAAGCAAAAATCTAACCAAGTACAGTGGAGTTCACTTATCTCGACTCACGGTTAACTCGCCAATCCTATTATGTCAAGGTTTTTGAAGTGGAACCGCCAAACTCCCTATTTTTCTTAGCATTTTCTTATGGGTTATGTCGATTCTTTTATGTCTCCGAACCCTAATATCTCAAGCACAAAAGAGGGACAAATTTTCCACATGGTTATCTCGTGACTAATGATGGTACAGAGTTCACTGTGCATGCGCTGAGTTTGTGTTGCACGTCGCTCTGTCAGTGACGCTTCTCTCACAGCGCCGCGCAGCACTCTCTGAAATGAAAGCACATCGTTCTTACGCTTCTCAACGAGCAGCGAGTGCTGCCGTGGGTCCCCCCCCCCCCATCCAAAAGCCTCATCCGCTTCTGTGTGCACATAAAGCCCGCCTTCTCTGTTTTGATTGGTTTTCTCAAATATTTTGACATTGACGAGTGGTTACCGACCAATGAGTATGAGGCTTAGATAAACACACACACACACACACACACACACACACACACACACCTGCTTCTGTTCTGACGCGCGCTCTGCTCAGCGCTGCTGTGGATTGAAGAACCAGGTTGTTAAAAGACGGGATGAAGCTGAATTTGTTGAGAAAGCACATTAGACAGGCAGAACACAAGAAAGTATGCAATCTAGTACAGCGTGATGACCTCACGAATATGTTGTGACTGTTTACGCTGTGAGTGAAATTGTGTTTGCAAAGTTGGAGAATATAATTAAAGGTTTGTATGGAGAATGGAAGGTGTTTTTATTGTATTCTGGTAAATCTCTGCTGTTAGTTGCTGCACATATGCCTTTTGTTGTTAGCAAACATATACAGTGTATGTACATTTTTATAGCATGCCTGTCCTTCATCAAATAAATCGCCATATTGGCTGTTGGTTATCTCGATCATCGGTTATCTCAATGCTTTTTTTGCAACCCACGAGGCCGTCAACATAACTGTATCCCACTGTATGTGAAGGTTAAGCAGCGAGCTCATTGGCTACTGATACAGCAGGTACCAATCAGCTGTGTCCTATAGAGAATAATGTGATTGCAAGCAGATTGACCTGTGCCATCTAAAGTTTTATGACAGGATTTTGTATGTTTATACTTTAATGGTATATATGCTTTAATACTTGTATGGATATACTTTTATGGCTTTTGTGCCCTTCTTAAAAGCTTCTAACCCTGTTCATTGTTATTGCAGAGAAGATGACATATCGTCAAACGGTCTCATTGTGTTTGGAACATCATGAGGGCGAGTAAATGATAATAGAGTTTCATTTTGTATGAACTATCCCTTTAAACTGAGAAAATCTTCCTTACAACATTTTAGCACTGCTTTAGCCCTTAATGCTGGCACTCATAAAGGAGATAGATGTGAGCTCTCACTTGAGCTTTGCAGATGTCTTCGTGGAAACAGTGTATGGTGTTAACACAGAGCCAACTCACAGGTGTTTGGCCAAGACTTTGGTATTTAAAAACTCCTCAAAACGGAAAGTCTAAAATATCAGGCACTGTTTTCATTTTGTAAACCTGTAAAAGCAGGATAAAGACCTAACCCACCAAGCTCAGTTCAGCATTTCACCCTTAACAAACGGAGGTCAGCTCAGCATGATAACATGCCTTCCACTTTCTCAGAGTTCCTGCTCTCACTTCTGAGCAGTTGCCACGTGGCAGGCAAATCTGTCTTTAGTAGGTTAGGATAAAAGAAAGCTATGTAAACAATGTGAATGTCAACCACTGCTCTAGTGTAGTGGGGTCCGAAAGTCTAAGAAAGTCTATTATTAATTTTAATAGATTTTATTTGTTGGTCTGTCAGTCTATTATTCTTTAGTATCTCCCTGTCTGTCTCAAATGAGGTCATTCAGCTATACATAAAGGAATATGGCTTAATTAAGTGTATTGTGTGGATTTCACATTTAATTACGTTATAATCGTTGTCATTTTCAGGCAATCAACAGCTGTTTAAAATCTGCCAATATTCCCCTGTCTAATTAAAGCTCTTAAAGCCTTTGACTGAGCTAAAGCCTATGTTGACCCACATAATGTACATAAATGTAAATAAGTCCAACTGCAGGCCCAAGGTCAGTATGTTGGCTCACATTTCTCCAACTTGATCATTAAATCCTCCTTAAACCAGACAGGCAATGCCTTAGGAAGGGTTTCACTGGGGATGGCCCCTGGTCGCTCTCCAGCAACCTGACAGCCCTACTCCACTCTCTCTAATACGTGTTAATTGCGTTCCCTCTTACTCACTAGATGGGAAAAATGTGCATGTTATTTCTGCACCAGGGACCATCAGTAGACTGCAGCTTTGAAAGTTAAAAACATGGCTGCTTGAATCAGAAAGCTGCAGGGAAGGTACACTACGACATTTTATTTATTTATTTATTACTAATTGAATATATATATATATATATATATATATATATATATATATGTATGTGTGTGTGTGTGTGTGTGTATATATATATATATATATATATATATATATATATATATATATATATTTATTTATATATATATATATATTTATTTATATATATATATATACACACACACACACATACATACACTATTAATGTTTACATCTGTCAAGGGTGTAAGGTGTAAGAGTCAAAGAATAGTACGTGTTATTTTAATTATACACTGTATCATTCATAGTACAGGTAAAACTTTCAAGAAGCAGTTGAATGTTACAAAATTGTGTAATAAAGAATGATTATTTAAGGAACAGCTAGCCCAAATAAATATAAATTATCATCAGCTTTTGATTCCCTCACATCTTAAATTTTTATGACTCTTCTTTTTCTCTGAAAAATATTGTACATTTTATGAAACATTGGTCATTTAGCATATCCAGGCTGCTCCGAGTTTATTTTCGGTGTACAGTATTAAATTTCAGCATGTTCATGCAAATCTTATTTTATTCACTTTCATTATATTGTTAAGAGCTGCCTAGAATTTCTGATAAATTAGATTTGTTTCATACTTCACAGATAAAAATGTTGTATTGTTATTATTTATTTTTACTAATAATTTATTATTGTTGTTATTTTTATTATTACTTCTAATATTTTAAATTTCAAATCCACATCATAATTTTTTTATATATATATTATTTATTTATTTTATTTAAAATGATTATGTAGATTTGAAATTTAAAATGATATTAATATTAGGATTTTGTTTATGCATAAGGACGTCCATTGACAATTGTGTATTCAGGACTACTGAACTTCACAGCACTGGGATTTTCCAGTTATTTAACACATGTGGCTTACCTGACGTCTCTTTGCTTTTTTTTCAGGGGCTGGATTTACAGTAAAAGGTTTAAAGATCAAATTTAGATCTAGGGGTAATCACGCTTTTGTTGAAGGTAGGCTTATCTGGTGAAGGAAAGTATAATCACAAGCTTTTGAAATGTTAAGGCTTACCAACATTACCATGTTATCGTGGCTCTACGGAGAAATAACAGTTTACAAAGGGGAAACATTTATTTGTGGGGGTTTTTGCCATTAGACTGAATCCCACTAGAGCCCAGGGTTTTACTATAGGATGTTGAGAATGAGGTCAGTCAGTCATGTGCAAACACTAACTCCATTCTCAGAGGACGTTCTTCTACCGCAGAGATGCCGACTCAAAGCTCATGACTCTGACTGATGTCAGGCTTGTACTTTTTATGACTTACGGCTTAACAAATCCTAGAATTCTTGAGACTGATGTGAACTTGAGTTGACAACTTTTCTTTGCGATTAAAGCTAATTCCTAGTGTAATATTCTGTGATTTATCATATTTTTCTTTACATATCCTTCTCCACCTACATGAACACTTTCTGCGATATTCAAATGAATGACTTAATCATATTCACACCACAGCTAAAGCTGGCTCTGTTCACAGCTATTAAGTTCTCAGTTTTATTATTTACATTTCTGTTGTTAGCTAGCTATCAACATAGCTATATTTAATATTTAATTAATTCATACACCCATTGTCATCGATGTGGACCCCATAAATCAGTGCATTATGATGAACTCTTAAAGTTTCCATTTAGTCAACAATAAGCCAGAATTGTTTCATATTTGGTGGATATTGTAGAATGATTGCTTTTTCCTTTTCTATTGCTTTCCTCTCTTATCTGTATTTTCCCAAAACCTTTCGATCGCTCTTTCTGTCAGCTATACATAAAGGAAAATGGCATTGATATGAACCCCATAACTCGGTGTATTATTATTATTACAAACTGATAATATTTCCATTTCGTCAACAGTAAGACCGAATTTTAATATTTGGTGGATGATTGATTTTTCTTTTTCTTTCGCTTTCCCCACTAAATAAAATGAGATAAAATGCTACGCCTTTGTTTTCCAACAACAGAAAGTCAACGTTCACTCTTTTTCTGGAACTCTTGTTCTAATTGCTGTATTTTGGTTTCTTGATTAAGTTTCTTGCTTTTAATAATTTGTTTATTAAAACTATCGTGGCTGATTTGTCAACAGGACGTGACGGGGTTTGTCGTGTAAGAATGAAACAGTCACTTGTCCAGATGAAGACAGCGATTGAGAACATGCAAGGAATAAAAGGATGTCTGCTCATACGTTTCACTTGACTCCCACAGTAAAACAGTCTTTGGTGAGCATGGTGCCATATTTTGTATTTAGTGGTCCAACACACAAGCTTTGCTCAATAGCAATTTGTCCAAACGCAAGTTTCATATTTTATTTTAAGCGAGTCTAAATTACAGACTGGTCACTGGAGCAGAAACAAAAATGCTGCCTTTTGTGTGGTAACTGCTTTTTCCTCAAACCTTGGTTGAAATGCATTGCAGTTTGTCCAATCTCGGATCTCTTTGCACTTTCTCCAATCATCTAAGTGAGTGATTTGTACATACGCCAGTTCATTCAACTTCCCATGAAAATGTTTACTGAGCCATTGCTAATCTTCACAGTTAGGTGAGTGAGCTTTATTTAAAATGCGGAAAAAGCGCATTTTAAATTTCTGAAGGAGTGTATTTGTGGATATATTGTCCATGGATACTTTATCTTTGTAAAAACAGCACATTATAACAATCTTTTACCCTTGTGCTTTCCCCGTTGTCTAATGAGAAATTTAAGGCAATACATTGTGATTTCAATTATTATTCAAGAACATTTATCTGAAGTGAAATCAAAACAGATCCATTGTCTGAAGGCCTGCTCAAACATCCCTGAATGCTGAGTACATTGTTTTCATAGCATGGATTTGTAGGAATCACAGAGCTGAACCTCTTCTTAGGAGAGAGGATTAGAGGAAATATGTGATGGCATTCCAGAGGTGTTGCCGTAGAAACCGAGGAGTTGGCCAATGTAACGGGTCAGTAGCTTCTGGACAGGTGATGTGCTCACCCGGCAGCAAAGCCCATAGAGACTCCAAAAGCACACCTAGATCTAACAATGTGCCGCAAATTCATGCTTTTACCACAAGACACTATATATAAATTTTTTTTTTTTTTTTTTAAATCAATCCTTCACCATCTTTGCTCCCACGCGTGAAGGACTCAGCATCATAGTAATGTTTAATAATACAATGCGATGTTTGATTTGACGGTTGTAGCTTCTATTGTTCTCTGTAACCGGGTGAACTCTGTGAACTTTGGGGTATTTATATGTTCCCGGGGTTCATTTTTAGTAAAACTTTGTCATTTTCTTATATAATTGGAATCTTGGAAACATTTAACTATGACTTCATCATTTGTTTTTGTATTTTTGTATTTTTTTGATATTATTAAATGCATTATTTATTTATTTAATTACTTATTATATGTTTTGAATATTTGACTCAACCCAGATCCAGACTTTCCATCTTAAATTAGCCAAATTCATTCATCACATTTGTGCGTGCATGTGTATGTATGTGTATGTATGTGTATATATGTGTATATGTTCTACTTGACAGAACTACAGAAAATATGAAAATCCATCATGCATTTTTTTTACTATAATAATCTAAAAAAGGGGTAGATTAATAATAAACCATCTGAATGTTATTTTAAAATCCATTATTTTTTAATATAATATCTGTTAATTGTATAGTTTTTGATATCTCATGAGAACAATATGTATACATGTATACATATACAACACATGAGACAATATGTATAAAGAAAAAATAAGGTAAATATAATTTCTGAAAAAATAAAAAATAAATTATGCATTATTTCCAAAAAAATTATAATTCCAAAAAAATTCCATTATTTCATTCAGAATACAATTCAGAAAAAGAATGGTATTTTGACACCAGTATTTAAATCTGTGTATTCTGGATGCATAAATGTTATCTATTAAATTTAGATGTAGCAAGACAAAGAATCCTTTTTATTATGAAAATTTTTAAAATGCGATTTCTTTCACACATCAAAATCTAGCAATTTGGTGGAAATTGCATTTGTTACTTTAGGAAAATAACAGAAAAGTGTGTTTAAACTATTTTCGGAAAGTCGACAGGGTCAAAAGTGCCTGTAGTTGAAGAAACACCCAGCCAATTTGAATTGAAATGTCAAATAGAATAATTTGGGAAGGGCAGACACAAGAGTTTTGCAGTCTGTTCTGGGAATTGCCAGTATTGTGCTCCCCTCCGGACCTGGAAGATTAAAAGGGTCCTGCTCATTCAGCTACCGCTCGGGAATCAAGAATAAACAGAGTAACACAACTGAGTCAAGAAGAAGGAGGGGGGAGAAGAGTGATTACACTTTTATGGGAACACGATTCTTCAACCTTTTGTTCTCACAATGAAACTTGCCTCCCATGGTCTGTACCTGGGGGCCCAAGAGAGACACAGGGAGGTACCTGAGTGGGGGGAAAAGTATGTCTTGGCTAGCAAAACAATAATGGGAAGTCCAACGATGTTATCCATGTGTGGTCTCTGTCAGTTGTTCATTTTCTCAGTGATAAAGATGTGAAATAACCGAGGAAGAAAATGAACTTTCGCATCCTTCCTGGTGACCGTTCCACATACACGCTAGATTTATTTGACTGCAAATTCGACTCTTAACGGGGAGGGCAACTGAAACAATACACAGTCACTGGAGTTTGCAGATGGGCCGACAGCTCTCAGGAAGCCATTGAGGAAGTTTCGACAGCCACTTGAGAGTCTATCAACTGATTCATCATTCCCACGTGGCCAAATGCTTAGATCATAGAAAGCATTAATCCGTGGCCCAAGTACCTTGGCGTTGGTAATAACGGCCCTTGGAGTTTTGCCCATGATTCATTTGCCATTTCAAGTATAGCTAAATCGATCTAGTTGAAGATCAAAGGTGGGACGCTCACGCAGTGTTTTCGAAAATCCTTTTTGCAGAGTTACATCCCAAAAGTGTCAGTGACGTGCGGATGGGAGCTCAGGGGAGCACGGGTGCGGTCGGGCCTGCTTGTGTTTAGCTTCCTCCCGAGTTGTCTCGATTGTGTACTCATAAACATGTGCTGACAAATAGTCTTGGCTCTGGACACGTTTATGGGCGGTTTGTAGCATTTTATTATAAACAGATTGAAGACGTTTCTGTTAGATCAGGCTAAAAGAACATGCAAGACCTAAAAGGGACGCGCATAAATAAGGTTTAACTTTTGCTTTGAGATTTATTAATGCGTTTAAGGAACCGTTCACCCGACAATGAAACTTCTGTCATTAATTATTTGCCCTCGTGTCGTAATACTTTAGTTCATCTTCTGAAAACAAATTTGAGAGCTTATTGTTCCTAAGCAACTGACACTTGGATGCTTCAAAAAGTTCATAAAGGATCATAAAAAATTTCTGAAGAGTCACGATTGCTTTATATGAAGAACAGACTGAATTTAGGCTTTTTATCACATATAAACAGTGAGGTTCATTCTTGTGTTTCAGCTTCTGCGAGAACCAATGTGGTTTGTTCTCACACGTCAAGCAGAATCGGTTAAGGTTGTTTATGTTTGCTAATCAATGTTTATATGTGAATAAAAAACTAAATTAAATCTGTTCATCATATAAAGCAATTGCGTCTTTTCAGAAAGTTTAGACTAAACTGAAAGTCTAACGATCTCTTTATTAACCGTTTGAAGCGTCAAAGTGGTATTTGCGTAGCTGTCAAGGTAGGAACAGAAATCTCTCAGATTTCATCAAAAAAATCTTCATTTGTGTTCCAAATATGAACAAAAGTATTAATGGTTTGGAATGACATTAGGGTGAGTAAATAATGGCAGCATATTTTAGTGAGAACCATCTCTTCGAAGTCATAATAGGTGATTTTAGTGGACGGTTCAAGGTTCAGAGGTGTTGTGCGGTCATCTATTTGGTCATCACATTGGTCATCATTTAACAAGAAAGTGTCCATTTTAAAATTTAATTCTTCAAATAAATGTCACATGGTTTGATACTTTATGGAATTTCTTACACTGTCATTCAAACGTTTGGGGTTCGTATGTTTTTTTCATCATGATTTTGAAAGAAGTTTCTTTTGCTCACCAAGACTATGGGATGCATGATGCACTAAAAATCAGTACATTTGGGAAATATTAGTCAAATTCTAATTTACGTTTGAATGTTTTTAAAATATAATTAATGTATTTATTATAAGTTACGAAGTGGCATGGTGACGGCAGGGGAAAAGTACTGTATATATCAATGCTTTTGTGTTTCCCCCAAAAAGCTCAGAAAATGTTTGCATTTCACACTCAAAAATGTTGCTCTTTACGATCAAAAGCAAAGTTTCTCAGGGGAGTGCAAAACTATTGTGAGTCAACACAAAATTTCTTTGGGGAACACAATGGTTTTCCATATAAAGCAGAATTTGTTGTATGGTCCTTCAGAAATTATTTTAATATGCTGATTTAGTGATCAAGAAACATTCCTTATTGTTATTATCAGTGTTTAGAACAGTTGCGCTGCTTAATATTTAAGTGGAACATTTTCTCTTTGATGAACAAAGTTTAAAAGAACAGCATTTATTTGAAATGGAAATCGTTTGTATCATCTTTGCTGTCATTTTTGATCAATTGAATGCATCAATCAAGTACTGCTTTCTTCCTTTTTTAAATCTTACTCTATTTTATATGAAATATAACAATATATCAAAGTTCCACACATGTTATGGAGCAGCTTTAGTTGTTCTTTTCTTCCTAGCATCTGCAAGTTCATCTTGTGCTCTTTTTGTGTGCCAGGGTTGACTGCAGTGGTTTCCAGAGCGGGCACAGCTCTTTCTTTTTCTGAAGGGATTTACAGTGAACTGCAGGTGTTGTGGCCCTGTGGGCTGTATGGCACTATTGTGAGAGGAACAATGGCGCAGAAAGCTTGGGAACCGCTGCTTTGCTTTGTTCTCGGCTATTGTCTGTTCCCAGGATGTCCTTCAGGAAAATGACAAAAAAGGTCAAGCAACTGACACAGTGCATTAACTTCACAGAGCAATGAAATGATTGGCAGGGGAAGATAAAGGAAATGCTTGATTCTTTCTTAAACAATGTTGAATGCTGGTTTTAAGATATAGTGATTCTTTGATCTTAAAAATGGAGAGAAAAGTGCACTGATTTAGACTAGATTTTCAGAAGTAGCTATATTTCTACCTATCTTGGAAAAATAAATGCCTATCGATGGTTTCCAGCGGCGTTGCTGTAAGTTTGTCGAAACTCTAGAACCATGTCAGTCAGAATAAACCAATACAAGTCTTGCTAAATTCAAACTTCACCGAGGTGGAAGATGTGATTGAACCAGCCAGTCATTACTTAAGCTACATTAGGGTGTTGAGATGTTATCTCTGTGCTTTTCAGGGGCAGTCAGACATCGCAAACAGACAAGGTCAACCAGTCGATGTTATGTAATTCCTTGCACATGCATGGTAGAATATATTTTATATGGAACATGTTAAATTGATCAAAATTGACGGCAAGAAATATTTCTCTTTCAAATAAATACTGTTGTTTTAAACGTTCTATTCATCAAAGAACAGTAACTTTCTGTTCACCACAATAACATTAAGCAGCATTGATATGTGCAGTCAATGTGAAAGTATATGTGAAATAAGTCTCAGGTCTGTGAAGTTTCGACTCAAAATACCTCACAGATCATTTATTATACCTTGTTGTAAATGCCCATTTTTGAGCAGAATACACACACGGCTATGTAAGAAACACAAACTTGCATAGATGCAGTTGGTTATGACTGAGCACCGAGTGCAGGGATAGAAACTGCATGTGCATATTAGATCTGTGTTATACATCTCTGCTATATGCTATTAAAATAATTCCTGCTCTTGATTGAATAACTTTAATAAGAATATATTTCTTACTTGAATGCTTCTGATAAATGCTCTGGTGAGGTGATAAACATGGTGGACTGTGTACAACTCACTCAGGCCAGAGTCTATGAGTGACACTGAACATGATTGCTGATAACTCACAAATCAGCTTATTGAAATAACCCGTTGTTCACAGTTTACATGCATGCTAATAACCCAGCAACGCACGTAAACCACAACTCTCATGCTGTTGTAGATGCAGCATTTTATCTGTGGCAAGTCTGCATTAGACAAGAACATATTTTTATCATTTTATGGGTCAAGAAAGAGTTTGCAATATATTTCTTGCTCCCTACAGCGAAACGCTTGCCCCATCTGTATGCGCTTAAATCCGCAGCTTTCCTGTCACATATCACATATATGCACTCCAGAAAGAAGACAGATTTACGTGCAGGGAAAAATCAAAGCTGTGTCGATCGCTTTATGCTTTTATGACTTCACTCTGACAGAGGAAAGCAGGTTAACCTGACCGCAAGCACAATCGGGTAAAGAACGTGCTCTTTGAAAAACCCTTCTGGGTGTCCTCGCTTCTGGACACTTTCTATGAATACTTGTCCTCCATTTCGTTTTTCAAAGGAAATGATGCCTTTCACTCGTCACAGCTATTTATAATCCGAAGTGATTGTTGCATGTTCGGAAGGCAATTACAACAGGATGTGACCCGTGTCAGCGTTTACAGTTTTCAGTAGCAGGGCGGAGCGAAGCACAAATTAATAAAAACATTCCTCCCCTGTAACAAGTGCCTGATTGCAGAGGTCAGAAGGTCAGATGTTATAAACAACTTTAAGAAGCTCATTACGAAATAAAATGATGAGATATCAACTTCTTAGAACAGATGACATCAAACTTTTCTCAGCATTTTAATACAGAATGTGTTTTAAGCTGTTTATTGGTCCATTTAATCAACATTTGGTGGTTAAATTATTTTCTTTATCACAGCAATAAAGTCTATATATCCTTAAAGCAAGATACATTTACATAATAGCAAAGAAAAGGCTTGTTTTCAGATAATGTATCTGTATTAAAAAATAAAAAACGTTTTACCCCACTGATATTTTCTTTCTTAAACCTCTGTAAATGTATTAATACGGTGGAGTTTGGTTATGTTGACGGCCTTGGAGAGGCCGAGATAACCTATATAACATATATTATTTATTAATTAAATTTTTGTGTAAGATCACATTTAGAATTTTGCTTGCATGACGTCAATTATCCATAACTGTTTGTGCGCGAAATTCACATAAGAAAACAAACACAAGTCAGAATCAGAAGAAAAAGCAATAGCAGCAGTCTCGTAGCACCTGCTTGTCTCTTTAAGAAGCGTGTCTGATGAGATGAGAAGAGCCCGCCCTCATGCAGCACAGCCAATCACGTCTTCTTGCATGATTGACAGGTCAGACAGCCTATCAGCGCTAGCTGTCAGAGTGATAGAGGAAGCAGCCAGCTGTCAGCTGTCAGAGCGCCAAAGCCAACAACCCTTGCATGTACATGATGTGAGTTATTAAATACTTAATTTTTGGTGGGTTTTTTTTTTACACAACAGTGTTGCCGCGATTTGTTTTGATGAAGCGATCGGCATTCATCTAAAAAAATAAAATAAAATGTACATGCACTGTACTGTGTATATGTTTGCTAACAACAAAAGGCACATGCAAAATGCATGTCTTTCTGGATCAAAGACAGACTTCTCGTGCATTTGTTTTATCACGTTGGCCTTCTTTTTCCATCCTGATATGGTGTTTGCTGGAATGCCATGCTGACGACTAAGTTCTGCCGGGTTCGTTCCTTTTTCTAGCTGCAGTACTGTTTCATACTTTTTCTCTATTGATTGATTGTAGAGTTTTCTCTTAACACCTCCAGATATTTTTAGAAGAAAACAAACTGAATAGCTACAGCGTGTTATCCCTCAGACGAGATCAACGACAGTGAGTGAACCGTGAGCGGACCGTGATCCACGTGCAAGGCAAACTCAGCGCATGCGCAGTGAACTAGGTATACTCAAGTCACGAGATAACCATGTGAAGTGGCGAATTTGTCCCTCTTTTGTGCTCGAGATATTAGATTTCAGCGACGTAAAAGAATCGACTTAACCCACAAGAAAATGCTTAGACAAATAGGGAGTTTGGCGGTTCCACTTCAAAAACTTCAACATAATAGGATTGGCGAGTTAACCGTGAGTCGAGATAAGTGAACTCCACTGTAATTGATTAAACTGAAAAATATGCCTATGGGTAAGCTCTGAAAACTCTTGAATGAAATTGTTTTTCTTTTAAATCTCTACGTACATGTAGAAATTGAAATTAAAGGTCAGTATCTGTACTTTCTTCATCTCTCTGAGCTTTAGTCCACATGCGTATTGCTATAGAACAAAAGATGGCTGCCGCTCCTCAGATTGTTCTTTATTCCAGCACAAGTCGTAAAACCAAAAGACCAAACAAACACGAACAGTTGTGGGCGACTGACCTTGCCAAACGTTTTTTGAGAGAGACAGCTGGAACAGTACTTGATGTCATTTCAGCAATACAGCCTAAGAAACTGGATGGTGTGAGATTTGTTTATTAAACATTTCCTCAAAGTTTATTTATTTTGGTATATTAAGTAGCTGGTTATCCTTTCATAACTGAAAGGAGCACTAACACAACAAAAAGCATAATTCCAGAGCGAGAATTTATGCTTCGGCACCAACGGGTGATGGGAATGCTGGGATACGTGCATTGGTCTAAGCTCTTGTTTGTGTCTGGCTATCATCAGTATCATTACAGGACTAATCCGGGTGTGGTTGGCAGGAAGAGACTCGACTCTGTGTCCCCAAAACAAAGACCGTGATGTCTAACCGAGAGCGTCACCTACCGCAAATCGGAAATCTGCAGGGCTGATGAGTTTTTTTCCCAATATTTTCTATTCAAATAAAGATGCTAGCCTCTAAAACGAGCATCATTTAAATCAGAGCATGGATACTAAGACAGTTCCACAGCTGGCCGTGCTGTAAGATAAAATTATGGTAAACCGCTATAAATGCTGAAAATAGATGAAGGAGAGGATGTGAGATAAATGCTCTTCCTCTGAAAGGAACCCATGGGATTAAAAAGACAGACATTTCTGGTTAGACGGTAAAGCCAAACCCTCAGAGACAAACGGCGCACCAAAGATAATCTGCAGCCTGTTGTGCTTACTCTCAGTCTTTGCAGTGAGAGGATGAAGCGCAATTATGAATTGAGTTTATGCAACTGGAATGTTAATGTTATTGTATTATATTGGATGATTTGATTAGTGCTGCATACAATACGTTTTACTTTCCAACCTCATGATATCATAAATTAAATAATTGATCTGTCTATCCATTGGGTTTGGGTTAACAAAACAAACAAAAAAATAATAAAAAGAAGAATTATTTATAAAATATGTCAAAAGTTAAAGTGTCATATTTCTAATTATAAATCGGATTATAAATCCTGATTGTGGAAGGTAATTATTATGATTTTTTTTCTTTTAATTGCAACTTTATATATATTATATATACTATTTCTAAACTCATTCACTGTTTCTCACAAATGAGACCTGACTACATATTTGACTATAGCGGCTATATACACTACTATAGAAGCCCATTTCCACCACATAAGAAAAAAAATTTGCGCATGAAAACTCGAAATTAAGACATGCTTAAGTCAAAATTATGACTTACTAAGTCGAAATAATGACTTAACTCAAAATTAAGGCCTAATTTTCATGGACGATTTTTTTTTCCTTATGTGGCGGAAATGGGCTTCCATACACTATTGTTAAAAATGGATACAAATTATATTTTTTTTAAATAATAATTTAGAGTGTGGCATTTTTATTGTTATATATGTGTATACTTAACACAATTTTTAAAAAGAAATTAATACTTTTATTATACCAAAACACATTAAATTGATTAAAAATTAAATCTACATTAATAATAAATAAATGTTTTTCAGTGCTGTCCAATTTAAACTTTAATCAAAGAATCCATTGAAAAATTTCTGTTGCCCCAAATCTAATAAACAGCCAAACTGTTTTCAACATCGATAATAAGAAGAAATGTTTCATCATATTAGAATGATTTGTGAAGGATCATGTGACACTGAAAATTCTAAAGGATTTAATTACATTTTAAAATACTAAATTAATCCGTTCCGAGGCGGCCTTCGTATAATGAGTTTTTTGTATCTTGGAACACATTTTACATGTAAAATGGCTAATCCGTTCCAAGCCCTCCAAAAACACCCCATTAAATTTCATAATAAAGCTAAATTGACCTATAAACAATGAAATAACGTAAAATGTGGAAGCTTACCTTTCGAGTGAGGCTATCTCCGAAAGTGGCGGCAGAGGAGGAGGAGGACAAACGGCAGATAACGTACGTACACTTAACTTTACGAAAACAAATAAAAAATGTAAAGTTTGGGGTGCGGAGTGGCTGAGCTAAAGCACACCAGCACGTACGTATAGAAGATGCATGATGGGAGGGATGCTGTCCAATTAGAGAGAAGGATCTCATGGCTTGGCTAGCATCAGGAACCAATGGGAGAGCAGGAGGATGGTGGCGAGTCTACTGTAACTAAGATGGCGGCGTGCGGCGCGAGTTTCAAAATTGTTATGGGGCGAATCTCAGACTTTCAGAAACCTTTCGTATCTTGAAAACTTTTCGTATGTAGAGCAGTAAAAAATTTGTCTTTGCTTTCGTAACTTGGATTTTTCGTAAGTTGAGCCTTTCGTATCTTGAGGTACTACTGTATATTCAAATAGAAAACAGTTGTTTTGAATTGAAATAATGTTTCAGAATATTAACTTTTTTACTGTATTTTTCATCAAATTTCTCCTAACTTTAATTTTATAATTTTAATTTTAAAATTTCATAATTTTTATCTTAGTTAAATCTCTTCAAATCAAACACTTGTTTTACTCTGAGAACCCATACATAAATAAGAAGTGTTTGTTTCTGACATCACAGAAGGTCTTGTTCTCTCCAAAAAGTTTCTTTTAAGCTTGTTCCATTATGAGCGGAGTCTTCCTTTTCCCCTGTTCTCACACAAACAGCTCACCTATCAACTTCACATCAGGAAGTTCACAATGTGATGGCTAATGATATACCGGCTGTGAGCACCTCTTTCCTTACCTCTTTGCGATTGTTTTCAGTATGATACTACTAGAGGATAAAATATATTTCCCTCTGCTTTCATTGTAATAACAGCGATAACTCTGTATCAACAAGATAACATTGACATATTGGATGTTGTGTCACCTCAGGGAGGCATGAATCAGACATCGTAACGTCCAGCCTCATGAGTCGTCTAGCTTGGAAACATGCCCTGATGTTTCGCACATCATCGATCATGGCGCTCACTTTTTGTCTTCATTAAAATACTTTAGACGTGAAAATGCCAAATGGTTAGCTAAAGGATTTAGCGTCACCCTGGGAGAAAACACCCTTAAAGCACTATTTCAGTTTGTACGAGCCACTAAAACGACTTTTGACAAACAGGGGTGTGATGCTCTGCCATGAGATGTAAAAACAGAGCGTCTCTGGTGGGGTCCGGTCGTGATCTGACACGCTGGGGAACCGTGCAAACGTCATCATTTCATTAGTTCTTAATGGGACGACGTTTGCCAATTACTGACGGCACAAATGTAAAAATAAACAATGCAAGGTTCTTGTTCGTTGTATTGTTGCGCTAAAGATGTCATGTTTTTCTGTTATGAACAAATAATTGAATTTAGATTTTATCAGAGAGGAAGAACTTGTTCTCACCCCACTATCTCATTTCTAGCATTTTTCTGACTTTCCGTTGTGATTTGTATGTTGCCAGGAGTGATTAATATGAATAATTCTTCAGCAAAAGTTCTGTTTATTTTATTCGAGTCTATTCAGAATGTGAAATATGAATGGGGCCGAAGATAGTTTGTCATGGAATTTTAGCTCGTTGCATAACAGAAGTGTTACCTTTTCTTTTTGGTTAAGTTCAGCTCTTATTGAATGGATACAGTTCTGTGTGATCAGGAGGAGTGGACAAGAAGAACTTGATCATATGATTGAATTTTACAAAATGACTTGACTAATTTATTTAACCTTTCCTACAATGATCCTTCCTGTACAAACATTACATAATGATCATTTCAAATGAATCATTTCAATTCTATCTATCTATCCTTGTATCTATCTATCTATCTATCCTTGTATCTATCTATCCTTGTATCTATCTATCTATCTATCTATCTATCTATCTATCTATCTATCTATCTATCTATCTATCTATCTATCTATCTTTTTCAGCTCTATCTATCTATCCATATCTATCTATCTATCTATCTATCTATCTATCTATCTATCTATCTTTTTCAGCTCTATCCATCCATCCATCTCAGCACTATCTATCCATCCATCTCAGCACTATCTATCCATCTATCTAAGCACTATCCATCTATCTATCCATCTATCCATCTATCCATCTATCTATCTATCTATCTATCTATCTATCTATCCATCCATCCATCTATCTATCCACCCATCCATCTTTTTCAGCACTATCTATCTATCTATCTATCCATCTATCCATCTCAGCTCTATCTATCCATCTCAGCACTATCCATCCATCATCCATCCATCCATCTCAGCACTATCTATCTATCTATCTATCTATCTATCTATCTATCTATCTATCTATCTATCTATCTATCTATCCATCTCAGCTCTATCCATCCATCCATCCATATCTATTTATCTATCCATTTATCCATCCATCCATCTCAGCTCTTTCTATCTATCTATCCATCTTTTTCAGCTCTATCTATCTATCCATCCATCTTTTTCAGCACTATCTATCCATCTATCTAAGCACTATCCATCTATCTATCCATCTATCCATCTATCCATCTATCTATCTATCTATCTATCTATCTATCTATCTATCTATCTATCTATCTATCCATCCATCCATCTATCTATCCACCCATCCATCTTTTTCAGCACTATCTATCTATCTATCTATCCATCTATCCATCTCAGCTCTATCTATCCATCTCAGCACTATCCATCCATCATCCATCCATCCATCTCAGCACTATCTATCTATCTATCGTTCTATCTATCGTTCTATCTATCTATCTATCTATCTATCTATCTATCTATCTATCTATCTATCTATCTATCTATCTATCCATCTCAGCTCTATCCATCCATCCATCCATATCTATTTATCTATCCATTTATCCATCCATCCATCTCAGCTCTTTCTATCTATCTATCCATCTTTTTCAGCTCTATCTATCTATCCATCCATCTTTTTCAGCACTATCTATCTATCTATCTATCTATCTATCTATCTATCTATCTATCTATCTATCTATCTATCCATCTCAGCTCTATCTATCCATCACAGCACTATCCATCCATCATCCATCCATCCATCCATCTCAGCACTATCTATCTATGTATCTATCTATCTATCTATCCATCCATCTCAGCTCTATCCATCCATCCATCCATCCATCCATATCTATTTATCTATCCATCTATCCATCCATCCATCTCAGCTCTATCTATCTATCTATCTATCCATCTTTTTCAGCTCTATCTATCTATCCATCCATCTTTTTCAGCACTATCTATGTATCTATCTATCTATCTATCTATCTATTTATCCATCTCAGCTCTATCTATCCATCTCAGCACTATCCATCCATCCATCCATCCATCCATGTCAGCACTATCTATCCATCCATCCATCCATCCATCCATCTCAGCTCTATCTATCTATCCATTTCAGCACTATCTATCCATCCATCCATCCATCCATCCATCCATCTCAGCACTATCTATCCATCCATCCATCTCAGCACTATCTATCCATCCATCCATCCATTTCAGCACTATCTATCCATCCATCCATCTCAGCTCTATCTATCTATCCATCTCAGCACTATCTATCCATCCATCCATCCATCCATCCATCCATCTCAGCACTATCCATCCATCCATCCATCCATCCATCCATCTCTCTCTATCTTGATTTCATTGAACTAAGATAACCACCATTTAAACTGTGAATGTAAAAAAAAAACTCATTTAATTACATGGTACAATATAAACATTATTTTGGGGATTTCACACATAAACACTAATTTAATTTCACTCCATTACAGTGAGCCGTCATGGGAATACTTTAGCACGCTAAATCTCAGAGTTTAATGACTTTCCTCCTCCCCCATCTTTCTCAGTTTATCATCTCCAGTCAATGCCGTGGAGCTGTTTACATACGAACGGTTAACGTGTGGTGTCACACGCATACACACACACTAAACCTGGCATTCACTGTGGCGAGGGAGTGCTGACGTGTGTGACACCAGTGTGTGAAGGACGGTAAGGGCGAGTGTGGCTGTTCCAGTCAAGTGCCTACGACTTTGGGAAGGTAATGATGTGTCGGATTGGTGTTTTGTGCGTATGTGTGTGTGCATGCAGGAGTGTGTGTGCGTGTGTGCAGTCCAGCACGTTTAATGTACATTGTCCCGAGTGCACTCTTCTGCACAAGTAGTTCAACTTCCTGTGGATACTCCTCTGTGGGAAGAAAAATAAAGGCCCGCTGAAGAAAAGGCCATGGGAGATGTCGGTGTCAAAGATAGACCTTTGGGCTTTGTAGGAAAAGTTGTTTACACTTGCTCGAGTAAAAAAAGAAAAAAAGATTTGAAGAAACATTTGAAACTGTTCTTTGGCAATTCAGTCAAAGTATTTGTGCCTCTTTTGTTTTGTTTTTTACAAGCTTTCAGAGCAACAATTAAAATATTTGTTCAGCCACTCAATATAATTTAAGATACCAGATTTCTTGTAGTGGTGTTTTTGCACAGCAGGTCATGACTAAATGTTTTTCTTGAAAAAAATCTTTCATCTGGTCAAAAATAATTCTGCATAATGAAAGGATAGAATTTAATACAAGAGTTTAATACTTTTTAAATTACTGTTTTAATGAAAATCACTATTGGGTATAATGGTGGTTATAGAGATAAAGAAAAAGTATAACATTCCACATGCATAATAATAAGAATTGTGTTGGGAAATTGCTGAATTAGTATACAGATTGTCATTAAAGAACAAAACTGTTCACTAGTGTGTTTATCTTTGTTTGTGAATGCAGGGTTTTTGGTGGAGAATGTTGTCCCGGGACCCGTGATGAGTTGGGCTCTCGAAATGTGTCCATGAATTCAAGTTGTAATGAAAGGCCATTTTGGTGCACAACCGTTTCCGTGCAGATTTCTGGAAACCACACTGAACAAAGACCGAAATAGAACACAGAAGAAAGAAGCACTGTCATTTTAAAACCCTGACAAAGCACACTTTTAAACCTCTTCTCTGAGGCAGTCCAGTAACATTTACACAGACATCCCAAAACAGTCATTCCCGCGAGAAAATATGGAGGCTTCTTTTGGCGACCAGACGTCCTTGTCAAACAGTGAGCATGTGCACATCCTCACTCTTGAGGAGTGCTGACGTAACAGTGCATTGACACTTCTTGTTCCAGTGACTGTCAGGAATTAGCATTGGCTCGGTTTCCCTCCCATTACTTGGAGAAATCTGATCCCAGGTCAGGTGTTAGGGGAGGACTTCAGCCAGGGGAATTTAACATGTTGAGGAGATCTTGGCAGGACAAAACAGTGCTTTCAGGACGCACTAAAGCATCAGAGCTGTCACCCTTCTGCCGTGCAGCTTTTATATCGGACACTAAATTGGATCGTGCATGTGTTGATACTCAGTGTGGCTCAAAAGTGTGGCTGTAACTTTATTAACATTCCAGTTGCATTCTGGGACAGCGCTGTTAATAAAGGCCACCCATTAGTCCTGGAGGCAGGAGCTGAGCACTTTGCCAATCACGGCTCTCTCTCAGACGTTGCCAAGAGACGGGCTCTCCCAAGCAGCGGAAGAGGATATCACGCGTGCTGTGGTTCGGTGTTGTACATGAGAGGGAGAACTGTCTCGAATCCTCTTCCTGTTGATTCCACTTAGGATTCCCAAACTGCCTCTTCCCACGTTGACACAAATACACAGGCCCACGTGACATCCTGTGTGGAAGAGGCGAACAATAACGGACTAATATGTCAAGACCTGGGAACTGCGTTGGGAGAAATGTACCATCACACCTCAAACACATCAAGCCAGTTCCGTGCATTTAAACAGTGTTTAGTGTCTCATCACCAAGGTTCATTTCCCTCAATACTGGAAAAAGTGTTGATTCTCTCTGGAAATACTTTGAAAATAGTTGCGGGATAGAAATCAAACTTTCCTCGAATATATAGATAGATAGATAGATAGATAGATAGATAGATAGATAGATAGATAGATAGATAGATAGATAGATAGATAGATAGAATTTAGCACTTAAAATTGGTGCTTATAATTAATAATAATAATAAATTGGTGTTGACTATAAAAAAAGTTTTCCCCCCATAGAATTTTGTTCTAAAGTTTATTTATTTATTTATTACGTGTCTAATTGTTTAAAAAGAGCTTTGAGCCTCTAATGCTTTAAAAATACTTTTTAAACATAGGGGAGCGCGGGGCACAAAGTAACACGGGGTACATAGTAACGCAGACTTTTTAGATAGTTGTACAGGATTAAATATGACGTACTAATGGGCTTTTAAACCATCTTTCGAGAAATTTCAGCGAAGTTTGGATGAGAACCACAGAACACTCTTTTGGTAGCATGTTTGAATTTTTTGTCATAGTAGTTGTTTTTCGGTTTTCAAAGGAAGGACTAATATACTTTCACACAATCTTATATTGTTATGATTACCATCTTCTTGGCTAAAAGATGGTACCATTTTGAAAGATGTGAAAAACACATAGTGACTGATAGCCAGTCCTGAAGTAAACAAGACATCGCGGTGTTGACATGGTGTTACAACTAAGCCGCACATTACATAACCTACATCAATAATCATATATTTTGCATTGTATTTACCTATTAAAATGTTTTCATGTCATTATATTGTTCAAAGCATAAAAAAAGATATTTCATTCATAAGTAATGCTTATTATCATAAAGACTCAACTTTTTAAAAGAAATAAAAATACATGAATAAACATACATAACTAACCCTCTGTATGTTGTTTGTCTGTTAAAACGAGCCCCGCTCACGGGGTAAGCAGTCACATTTTACTCCTGCCGCTTTTGGCGATACTGCACAGAAACGGTAGGAATGACGAACATGAAAACAGTGCTCATTTGTAGTAGAGGCTTGTATGTTGTTTGTATAAAAATATGGTTTGTCTAAACCAGGGGTCTACAACCTTCAAAATCAAAAGAGCCACTTTGGCCTTGTTACTACCGAATAAAATTCACGGGAGCCACAAAACCTATGTGATCACTAAAGTTAAAATAACAATGCATATAAAGATTTATATCCAGTTTGCAATACATAAAATAACTAGTGTGTAGCATTAATGAAATTACAGAACTACAAAATTAAACTAATTGCATGATATTGCTGTTTGTGACAATGGAAAACATCAAAATATTCAAAAAAAATGATGTAACAAGATAATTTCTTTCTTGAAAGTTAAGAGGTATACCATTGAAAAAAATTAATTAATAAAATAGCTTATTTATTGATTCCCATATATATTTTTTTCGAAATTAGGGGCAAAAGCTCTGGAGCCGCAGGTTGCAGACCCCTGGTCCTAACCCTATTACTTTGTTCATTATTTGGCCAAACCGAAAAGTGTTACTTTGTGCCCCATGCTCCCCTAGTGCACCATGTACAGTGCCAGGTGCATTATAATCAATGTAAGTTGCAACAACAACAAAAATGAACACATTTTACGCCTTAGTGATTGCAGAAAGTATTACCATTGTGAAAGCTACAGACCTCATGTACCCCTCAGATGTTGGTACATTGCTTAATGCTCTAAAAACGTGTTAAATAACAACTCTTGAGCCAGAGTACTTATGCACTAGATTTTCTCAGGAGCAATTAGCTTTTTATGCAGGATCTGCCAAGATAAACAACCTAGCACTCAATTTGTTTACAGAAGTGGCAGTTTTCTTTTATACCCCTTTCTTTCTCTTCATCCTTATTCTCACTTTCTCTGTTTTGCTCTTGTTGTGTAAATGGAGTGGAAATAACAATGTTAGTGATGTTTGGTGAAATACAGTTCCCCTTTGACCTCTGATGTCATCCACAATAATGCCAAAACTCAGGAGGTAACTCTGTTAAAGGTATAGTTTCACTCAAAAATCTCAATTCTCAATTCATCATTCACTCACATTTAGATCAATCCTTTGACTTTATTTTTTCTGTCTAAATCCAAAACGAAACGTGTGAGAGAACGTTTTCCCCCTGTGAGAGCAATGCTTCTTCAAATAACATCTCCATTTTGTCTCACAGAGGAAAGTCTCAAAGTGTCACTATTCCTTGTAAAACAGTATAATCTCTTATATTCTATACCTTTATTATCTGCACTACCATACTATGGAAAAGTAAGATTTATTAAAGACAATTCTCAAAACAGTTAGATCAGTAAAAAAAAGTATATTTTTCATCATCAGCTTTACTCAGATCTGTAACCCAGATTTCAGCTGGCCTAAGATAATTGGTTTTGCAGTTTTATCTTTAGTGTTGGAACACGTGGAAGCACATCTCTTTCCCAGTCACATCGGAGTAGAGTGAAGATGTGGCTTTTGGCTGTGATTCAAACCTTTGACAGATGCAATTTACATTGTCCCTGTACATAACATTACTTGTTAACTATAAAGTATATGCTGCATATGACAATGTCATGGTGCCACAAATGACTTGCGTTGGTCATGTTGATAAATATCATAAAGTTTAATTCTAAGAGACACGTTTTGCTTCGTCTCGACCTCAGTTCAGTAAATGATACACTAGAGCAGGTAATTAGTGCAGACTGTTAGTTTTGCTCATACTTTGAATGAAGGGTTTGCTGAAACCTCTAACCCTAAGTATTAAACATAGGTGCATCCCACATAATTTGTGGTACAGACATAAATGATGGATTAAATCATCATCTTATTGGGGAAATGTGTGCTGTTACATTTCTAAGCAAATGTGTATTTTCAACTGATGATTGAAAAAAAGAAAAAGATTGATTTTTACTGATGGAGGGACTTGAAGCATATTTAGGGACGAGAATATCATAAGCTGGGTTTCCATCCTTTAGTTTGGAACAATGGATTTTTGGAACAATAAATGTCCATTAGTTTGCATTTAAAATATGACGATAAGAAAAACCAAGATTTGTTTAAAATAGCAAAAATAGTCAAAAGTATTATTATGATATTTTAAAGGTTCCTATTATTGTTTTGTTTCTCCTACAATAGGTTTACGTGCATCCAAAGTAAAATTATTATTTAAAAAATTATCATAATATACATTGCATCAGTGTCTTCGAATAAGTAGATGCAGTGTCTGAAAGGAATCAATAAAGAATCCAGTCTTTCTAAACCTCTCCACGATTAGTCAGACGGCCCAGTATGTTGTGATTGGTCTACAGCTAACATTGTGACTGACACGACTGAAACGACAGACAGGAAGTACACGAATGATACGACAGATAGGAAGTACACGAATGACACGACAGACAGGAAGTACACGAATGACGCGACTGACAGGAAGTACACGAATGACACGACTGACAGGAAGTACACGAATGACACGACAGATAGGAAGTGCACGACTGACACGACAGATAGGAAGTGCACGAATGACACGACTGACAGGAAGTACATGACTGACACAACAGATAGGAAGTGCACAAATGACACAACTGACAGGAAGTGCACAAATGACACAACTGACAGGAAGTACATGAATGACGCGACTGACAGGAAGTACACGAATGACACGACTGACAGGAAGTACACGAATGACACGACTGACAGGAAGTGCACGACTGACACGACAGATAGGAAGTGCACGAATGACACGACTGACAGGAAGTACATGACTGACACAACAGATAGGAAGTGCACGAATGACATGACAGACAGGAAGTGCTCGAATGACACGACAGACAGGACGTGCTCGAATGACACGACAGACAGGAAGTGCTCGAATGACACGACAGACAGGACGTGCTCGAATGACACAACAGACAGGAAGTGCTCGAATGACACGACAGACAGGAAGTACACGAATGACACGACAGACAGGAAGTGCACGAATGACACGACAGACAGGAAGTACACGAATGACACGACAGACAGGAAGTGCTCGAATGACACGACTGACAGGAAGTGCACGACTGACACGACAGATAGGAAGTGCATGACTGAAACAACAGATAGGAAGTGCACGAATGACACGACAGACAGGAAGTGCTCGAATGACACGACTGACAGGAAGTGCATGACTGAAACAACAGATAGGAAGTGCACGAATGACACGACAGACAGGAAGTGCTCGAATGACACGACAGACAGGAAGTGCTCGAATGACACGACAGACAGGAAGTGCTCGAATGACACGACAGACAGGAAGTGCTCGAATGACACGACAGACAGGAAGTACATGACTGACATGATAGATAGGAAGTGCATGACTAACACGCAGACAGGAAGTACACGACTGAAACGACAGACAGGAAGTGCGCGAATAACACAACTGACAGGAAGTACATGACAGAAAGGAAGTGCACGACTGACACGATGGACAGGAAGTGCACAAATGACACAGCTGACAGGAAGTACACGACTGATACGACAGACAGGAAGTACACGAATGACACGACAGACAGGAAGTACACGAATGACACGACAGACAGGAAGTACACGAATGACACGACAGACAGGAAGTGCTCGAATAACACGACAGACAGGAAGTACACGAATGACACGACAGACAGGAAGTACACGACTGATACGACAGACAGGAAGTACACGAATGACACGACAGACAGGAAGTACACGAATGACACGACAGACAGGAAGTGCTCGAATGACACGATGGACAGGAAGTGCACAAATGACACAGCTGACAGGAAGTACATGACAGAAAGGAAGTGCACGACTGACACGATGGACAGGAAGTGCACAAATGACACAGCTGACAGGAAGTACACGACTGATACGACAGACAGGAAGCGCACGAATGACACAACTGACAGGAAGTGCACGACAGATAGGAAGTACATGAAGGACAAGACTGACAGGAAGTGCACGAATGACACAACTGACAGGAAGTGCCCGACAGGCGCTATTCACATTTCCTGAAAAATCTACTTGTCACTTAATGTTGAGCTTTACACAAGTCTGACACAAATTTCTTCCAGTAGTTGTGCAAGTTCTTAATGCATACTTCCCTCCAATTGAGAATGGACACCACCCGGATGTGAACAATGAGCCCAAGCGGTCACCAGCACGCTCTTTCTGGGAACAACTGCCACAGGTTAGTGTCCAGTGTGTAATGTGGTTGTTCAAGGGGCTTGACCTCCTAAACCACAACAGAAAAACCTCAACAACAGCAGCTGTTCGCCTCAAATGCCCCATCATTCCTTCATTCCTCTAGCGGACCGGCAATGTACACAAGCATCCACAACAATGCAGTATATTTCAGGATAGACAGATAATCTTTTTATCCTAAGTACTAGAAAAATGTTGAGCTTTCTCTCACCTTTTTCAAAAATACGAACAAGGCTGTAGAAAGGGCTTTGACAAGAGTATTGAGGAATAACATGCACATTTTTCCCCTCGCAGTTCTTTGTATGCTTGTCCTGTAAACATGGCAAAAATAAGCCTTTGATTTTTAGGTTCAAAGTGAGAGCCGTGCTGGACAAAGTCTCTCAGCGCCCACCTCAAGCCCACAAGCTTGGCATTGACAATAAAGTGAATCGACTCAAAGCTATACAAATGCAGCATTTTTAGGTTTCAAATGCCATAATTCATTGTGCAATATGCTTTTACAGTAAAGGGGAGCAGAAATAGACAATGTGGCATTCCCGATTGCCTTACACGTGAGTTAGTTTGCTGAATTTCAGCAGATCCAAGTGACTCTCTTTCTGCGCTGAACTCGCAGCTCTTTTTGTGTCAAAAAAGAAGCTTGTAAGGAGTTCTTAAAAGAACAGAAGATTTAGTGTCAGTTTATTTCTGAGGATTAAAGCACCTCCTTCTGTCCTCCCATCCCCCTCAAACACACTTTCAGACCGTGTCCGCTGAACTGTTGCTTTTCAGAGGACAGAAGTGGCTTCTATTGCGTGGATGGAAAGAAGCGTGACTGAGGAATTTATTGTTATAAACTTATAGAAAAAGAAAAATTGTGTGAGCTAAATTAATAGTTTGCTGTACACTTTAGTTTATGACCCAGTTCTCACTATTAACTGTTGCTTATTAGCATGCAGATTATTGAGATTTTGGCTCTTTATTAGTACTTATAAAGTACAAATTAATGCTTTACTCTGCATGACCGTATTCTACTAACATAAAACTAATTATGTCTGGCACTCTGATGTAATTTACTCAATATTAACTTCTTAACTTTTATAAAGGTAATAAGCCTATAACAGAAATGCTTGATTCTCATTGGCCAGTCGCATTCATGTTGTAGAATGTTGAAGAACATGTAGAATTCATGTTCAAAATTGTAGAATGACCTTTATAAGGCGACCAATTTCGTCGTCACTTTGCGCGTTCCTAATCGCCCTGTCTGTGTTTTTTTTTTTTTTTTTTTTTTTTATGTGATAATGACTGACTGACTACATTTTCCCTTCCATATTTATAGCAGAAATTGTTGTGTTTGGATGATTCAGCAGCCAGAGCTTTAAATGTTCTCGGAGTTAACACGATACGCCACAGGACATCAACCTTTCTCTCTCTCACTTTCTTTTTTCCTCTATTTCTCTTTCTCTCACACACAGAGCTGCTAGAAGGAGGATTACAGCCAATCCAAGTTCTTTTTTTCTGTATGAACCACAGCCTCCTGTTTTTAGTGACCAATTACATCAAGGCTGGATCAGCACATGTCCATGCTGCCTTTCATAGACTCTCTACCGCCCGCCTGCTTGGCTTCGCATGTGAGGACATGCTGAACAAACACCACTCTATGCCCAATTATAAGGCTGCCTCTATTAAAGGATGCTTCTGAATCATATAAGAAAAGACCTATGGTTCTTTAAAATCCCACTCAGGTCATCATCAGAGACCCTGGATGCTTTTGAAGGAGAGTTGGAAGTAGCAAAGTCATGGCTACATGGACTTTTAATTGTTCCTGGTCAGTCACTGCAATTACAGCCAGGCTTGTTAGCAAAGTTGTCCTCTTTTTTTACTGTGCAATGTTTCTCCATTGTTCATCTCCATGCTCTAGAAATTTCTGATCTATTTAGATGAATAAGCACAGAGCAGCTCTCGCAGCTCTCTCAGCTCTTATTGATTGTCGCACAAGCCAAAAGCAGTTAAAAATAAATCCCTGGTGAACTAAATGAGGTGCAATTTGTTTATTTCTCTTTAAGCTTGTAAAGTGGAACCATGTGAAGTTATATCTCTGAAGACTTTGCAAATAATTCCTGTCTCAATTCCTGGTTACCACGTTTCAAACATAATTACATGTCGCAGACATAGCTTGTTTTGTCTGATGTGGTTCTTTCATTTGCTTGCTGCTGTTTTCAGCCTCAAAATCACCATCAATGAATTCGGTTTTTCATGTTTTATTTATTTACCCAACATAATACCATGGCATAAAACTACAGACCGAACAAAAGCAATCTTTAATACCTTACATAACTTGCAACACCCTCTTGAAATGCATGAGTGCACTTCTGTGTATGGTTTGCCAAAGAGTCATTTGGTTGTGTTAAAATGCGCCATGCCAGTATTTGTACTCAGAGAACCATTAGAGAGTGAACTGCAGCGCACAGAATGGCTTTCTGATGTGGTTCTTGAGCAGAAATAGTGTGATCAGGTGGTCAGAGCTGACAATAATTGGGATGCAATGATGCAGAAGACCTGGTGCGGACTGTTGTCCTCTTGACATGAGCAATGTACTTTACAACAAACGCACACTAACCCTCACACGAACGGAGAACGGTATTCCATGATAAATCACCCAATCATCTATATGTACTGATCTGTACAGCTACATTTGGCCAACACATTTTAAATTATGGATGGAGACAAATGATTCATCAATGTAAAAGTGAATACACAATGGAATAGAATAGAGTAGAAGAATGGTGAATAAACACAATTTTATATTAGTGGTATGTTTTAGTATGAAAATTATTAAAGCTACACATACATACAGAGAATTGAAATTCTGTAACTCTCAGACCCAAGGTGCAACCAGGTTACATTAACAGTAACAACAGCAACAAAATATATATATATCAACAACACCAAACACCAAATATATATATATCAACAACACCAAAAATATATATATATATATATAAATAAATAAATAATAATAGATAAAATAAAATAAAACAAAATAGATTAAGGAAATAAAGAGATAAAGTCGCGATGGTAAAGACAGTGCAAACAATAGTGGGGGGGGGGGGGGGGGGGGGTCAGGTGCATGGGGCAAAAGAGAGGAAAAGGGGCAGAGACGGGAGGGAGTTCAATGCCCTGACAGCTTGGGGAATGAAGCTGTTCTTCAGTCGGCTGGTCCTTGCCTGGAGACTGCGTAGCCTCCTCCCTGATGGCAGCAGACTGAAGAGGCTCTGGGATGGGTGGGAGGGGTCTCTCGCAATGATGAGGGCTTTGCGGGAGAGGCGGGAGTTATAAATATCCTGGAGGGGTGGGAGAGAGACACCAACGATCTTCTCAGCTGCTCTCACTATGCGCTGAAGTGCTTTTCGGCAGGATGCGTTGCATGCGCCGTACCACACAGTGATGCAGCTGGTCAGAATGCTCTCGACGGTGCCTCTGTAGAAGGTGTGCATGATGGGGGCTGGGACTCCGGCTCTTCTCAGCCTGCGGAGAAAGTAGAGTCGCTGCTGTGCTTTCTTGGTCAGTGCTGTGGTGTTGGTGGTCCAGGAGAGGTCTTCTGTGATATGCACACCCAGAAATTTGGTGCTCCTCACTCTTTCCACGGTCGCACCGTTGATGGTCAGAGGAGGGTGCTGGGTGTGCATTCTCCTGAAGTCAACAACAATCTCCTTCGTCTTCTCCACGTTCAGAGAGAGATTGTTGTCGCCGCACCACCTGACCAGGTGGCTCACCTCACTCCTGAAGTTTGTCTCATCGCCGTTGCTAATGAGACCAACTACAGTCGTGTCATCCGCAAACTTGATGAAGAGATTGCTGTTGTGTATGGGTGTGCAGTCATGGGTCAGCAGAGTGAAGAGGAGGGGGCTCAACACACAACCCTGAGGGGCTCCAGTGTTCATAATGATGGAGCTGGATGTGTTACTGCCGACCCGTACTGCCTGAGGTCTTCCCGTCAGGAAGTCCAGCAGCCAGTTGCACAGCGAAGTGCTGAGTCCCAGCTGAGACAGTTTTTGGGTGAGCTGTTGAGGGATGATTGTATTGAAAGCTGAACTAAAATCAATGAACAGCATTCTGACATACGTGTCTTTTTTGTCCAGATGTGTGAGTGCTGAATGGACAGCAGTGGCAATGGCGTCATCGGTCGAGCGTTTTGACCGGTATGCAAATTGGTGGGGGTCCAGGGAGGGGGGGAGGACAGATTTAATGTGGTGCATGACTAGCCGCTCAAAGCACTTCATAAGGATGGGGGTAAGTGCGACTGGGCGGTAGTCATTGAAGCAGGATGGAGATGATTTTTTAGGGACAGGAATGATGGTGGTTGCTTTGAAGCAGGTGGGGACAACAGCTTGACTCAGTGAGATGTTGAAGATGTCTGTGAAGACATCAGTGAGTTCCTCTGCACAGTCTCTCAATACACGACCAGGAATGTTGTCAGGACCCTCAGTAGGGGGGTGGTGCTGTCACACGTCCATGCAGGGGGTTTGTAGTCCGTGAGGGTCTGAATCCCCTGCCACAGGCTCCTTGAGTCTCTGCTGTCGCTGAAACAGTGGGCTATCCTCCTGGAGTACTGTCTCTTAGCCTTCCTGATGCCGCGTGACAGGTTGGCCCTTGCTGTCCTCAGGCCCACCTCATCTCCAGCTCTGATATACAGCAACAAGTATAATAGCTGTATATTCCCGCGGTAGATAAAAAGGCCGACACTTAATAATCATTAACTCCACCAGGGGTGAGCAGTGTTTGCAGACTACAACAGCATCGCGGCACCACGCATCATTGGTGTAAACACGGAGTCCGCCGCGGGTCTTACCTCCCTCGACGAGCACTCTGTCCGCGCGATGGCATGTGAGCCGATCGAGCTGAATGGCGGAGTCCGGAACGCTATTGTTGAGCCATGTTTCCATAAACACAAAAACACAACAGTCTCTTACAGTCTTCTGAGTAGAGCGTAGAAGTTGAAGATCGTCCAGTTTATTATCCAACGAGCGTACGTTAGCCAGGATGATGGTGGGGATAGCAGGTTTGTGTGGGTTAGCCGTTAATCTAACCCGGATACCGCCGCGCTTCCCCCTCTTCTGTTTCCTCTCGCACCGTTTGTGGCGCGTCCACTGTGGGGGAGGTGCAGTAGTGGGGGACGGTGATGGAGTAGGCCTCCGGAGAAGACCATGGTCCCGCAGTTCTTGTACGAGCGCCGAGCTTGGATTGGAAACTGAAGTCTTTCCAACCTCGAGCAGAAACTCACGTCTGTAGCTGTGTTTGCAGAAGAGTGGATGCGACAAGGACGTACAAAAACACTGTGATTTACACGACAAAAAACATGAAAACACTGAACTGTCGGGAGAGAGAGAAGCCGCTGCGTGTGCACGCGCCGCCATTTTTTTTTTTTTTTCATTTTTCAGACAAAATTATGACAGAACTGTTTGTTTTTGTGAGTGAATCAGATGGAAATTCTTCAGAAATCCTTGTTATTAGCGACACCGGTGGTTGTTAAGTGAACTGCAGCCAGTAACTAATTAGTTATGTTGAGAAGTCTTTCTGTAGCCGATGGTGGACATCTAACCGGTGCACATCCAAGTGTGACATCAGAAGTCGCACCCATGTCCAAATAAGTCACTATCTCATTAGTCTCATTAAGATTTTATCAATCATGTCAATCACAGTACTGATTGCCAACATCCAAACACTGGTCCCAAAACCTACCTGTCATTCTAACCTTAACCAATGAAATTAGCTGGAGGACGGAATTTCTGGTAAAGTGTTTTTCTGGGAAAAATCCCGCTTCCTCATTAACTTTGAAACAAGAAGAAGCATCGAGAAGACATAACCCTCATGCCTTATACTTTTTTGTTTACTTCTATTTCTCTTTTAATCTTTTTAGACCCTGAACCCCAATCAAGACCATGTGTCCACCAATGGCTAACGTATTTTTCCAATTGTTTTCAACGAGAGCGGCACGTGTCTAAAACACCAGGAGCACACGCTGAGTGTTCTGCACTTTTTACCAGTCGGTGAGTTTTGAAGAATGTTCAACTTTGGATAAAACGCAGCACCCATCACTGTCACTTTTTACCCATTTGTCCAATCACAGTGGAGGAGGGTGGTAAAAATACAACACCGACTAGCACTCACATTTTCCTTGTACAGCGTCTACAAATGACAGTGAACCCTACTTGCTAATAAAAAGAAGTTGGAAATACCTTTGCAGGGATATCCTGTTACATTCATTCACTGCCCACGCTGAGATGTATAGAAGAATAGGCCTATGTAAATATGTGCTGCACGCTTTCCTCATTATTAAAAATAACAAGAAATGATAGCTGTGAGAAAGCAGCAGTTAAGAAAGCATCTGACCATAGATATTCGGATATGTTTTCACAAGCTCTGCAATTCACTGGCATCATGTCGACAGATGAGAAAATTAAAATGATACTTGATACTTGAGACTATAGTAAGAATCAATCCATTTTCTTTGCATGACAGTCTGACATTATAGTACAGAACAGACCCTAAACATTGTATAAGCATTCGTTTCATGTTTCGTAGAAAAGAAACGAGGCTCTCTGGATCGTGCGTAAATGTCACATGCTTTTGTCTTCAAGGAAAAAAAAACAGTCTACAGGATTTCATGGATTACCTAGGAAGACAAAATAAGTAAAATTGTAGAAACAGATGCTGGTTAATTAATATTAGCACTTTTGCTAAAGAATTCAACTTTATGCTCTTTAAGCGACAAATGATGTTCATCACCATTCACCAGGTGACTGCAGCCCTGAGATAAAACGTTCCTGGCAGACGGATGGATGGATGTCTTTTTTCCTGAGCTCTCCCTCAAACACAGGAAGAGGTTAATGGTGTGTGCAGCAGCCAAAGACACTTACTGAAATGGATATTTTCTTTGTTTGAGCTCTGTAATGACTGCATGCAGGACAAACAGAGATCAGCTCTATTAAACAACCTCAAGAGCTTTTAGGAAGGTGTTCTGTGTGAAACTCTGAAACACATAGATAGGCATCGCCCACACAGCAGACGCTAAAATGTTCTGCGTCTCTGTCCTTAAAGTGGTGGTTTACTGGATATCTTACATCTGTACGCTCAAAAGTGCATGCTAAGAACAAGAGCCTTAAATTCCCTGCAGCTTTACCTTGCTCTTTATATCAGCTCACAGGGGACAAAGCGAAGATTTTGGGATCTTTCTGTTGTCTGCAACATTAGCGGAGATTGTGTGTAATAAGGTCTTGGATGCCTCTGACAATCAGGGGCTGATTGCTTTGGCTGGTCATAAGAGTGCCAGTGCTGTTTGATGTGCTGACCAAAAAGGCCAGAGCTGCTCTCTGATGCCTTGCCTCATCACGATATGAGTTTTCAGCAATGTAGAAGTAATGGGGAGCTCTTGTCTACCAGGCTAGTAAAAGATAGAAACCAAATTACAAAACCACAGGAAATAAGTGACTTCTATATCATCTTTTACTGTATCTTCATGCTGACGTTAAAGCGTTATAACCGTGTCTTCTGAGAAACAGAATGAGAGAGAACTTATTGATGTATACAATTAATTAAAGGTGTCAGACTATATAGAGACAAACTTCTATCCACAAGGAAAATCCAGGATCTAGGCCAAAACGCAATGCCACACAAACAGCTTGAGAAGAAAAATAAATGCGTAACTGAAAACAGATATTTGTCTCTGTGGCACCATTCAAATGGTCTGCATGTATACATGGGATGAGAATAGAATAGAATTTACACGTTACAGTGAGGTCTCATTTGTTAACATGAGTTTATGCAATAACTAACATAAACTGATATTTGTCACAGTCTTGTCGCGTCTGTCACATCCAGGTTCCTCTATGTGTCTTCTAGATCCTTCTACACCTGTCTTGTTAGTTAATTACCCTGTCAGCTGATTCCCATTTCCTCATGTATTTAAACCCTCATGTTCTCCCTTGTCTTTGTCGGTTATTGTCAGTGTTAAACTGATGTCTTGTAGTGTGTGGATGTTCTCTCCGTGTGTTCTGTGGCTCTGAGTTTGCATCACCGTTTGCCGTTTATGTTTGTTATTCAAAGTGTTTTTGTTTACGTTTTCTGAATAAAGAGAGTTTAAGTTTGAACCTGCTGCTTCCTCATCGTCTCCGCATCGCATTTGCACATCTAAGCTAACAGTATTAAGCAATATATTTTCATAGTATTTGTAAGTAAGTGCCCTGTTACGCTTTTTCAGGTATTACCTTTCATGAAGTACGTAATGTAGTTGTTTGTGAATGTAAAAGGTCTGCAGGTTTTCAGATCAAAGTGCATGATCGACAGAGTTATTGTCTCCTAAAAACTGCCAACAACAAGTCATCAGTAAATCCAGTTTCACTTCCTGCATGGAACCTATGTAGGCTGGTAATGTGCATTATACCTGACTGTAGTTACGGTTTTGGAGACATGTGCGAATCAGAGAGGGAGACGAGGAGAACAGGTTTTCAAATGAACATAGGAACATCAACAACCAACAAAGACAAGGGAAACACAAGAGGGTTAAATATACAGGGGAATGACGAGCACCAGGGGTATTAACTTATGAAAGTGATGACAAGACAGGTGCAGGAAGGGCATGAGAGGAAACACAAGGGACCCGGAAGTGAAACAACACCTGACACGACACACCGGAAGTGACACTAGACCTCACCGACAGGAAGTGTAACATTGACCTCACAGGAAGTGCACAGATGACACGACAAACAGGACAAATGGTAACAACAATGATCTTCATTGGCACTGAGGAAACTGTATCTACTTTGACCTTCCAACACTGTAATTGTAATCTGGTTTGTATTGTTGCAAATCCACTTTGCATACACTTCTAAAGGATTGGCATTCGGGCACAAATAGCTACGGTACAACCATCATTACTCCAGACTCTATGGTCTGGTGAGGAATATCCTTGGAGGGTCGTACAGATCTCCATGTGCTAACCAATGGAGGTCTTTTACTGCTGTTTGGTACCAGGATGAAATCCTCAGAGCCATTGTCAGACATTATGCTGGTGCAGTGGGCCCTGGGTTCCTCCTGGTGCATGATGGTGCCTGGCTTCATGTTTGCGTTTATGCATTTGGCAGTCGAGTTGCATTCAAGGAACACATTGAATCAGGTCTTGCTTTCCCTGGGATTTAACCATGACCTTGGCATTGTAAACACAAATGCTCTACTGATTGAGCTACAGGAAAGCTAAGCAGTTTGTAGGCAGTTTTTAGATGATGAAAGCATTGATGGCATTGATCGGCCCTAATGTTCCTTAATCCAATTCAGAACCTCTTTATGTATTGTAGCAACCAAATCTGCCAAGTAGCATCACGACTTTCCAAAAGGTCACTGATGTCTTTATTCAGGTCTGGGAGGAGATCCTCCAGAACACCATCCACCGTCTCATCAGGAGCACAACACCAGACATTGTCATGAATGAAAACAGGCACTTGGGGGCCGTACACACTACTGTCTTACATTATGAGTTGCTGTGATGAGCTTCATGCACGTTGCATCATCCTGTAAATTTTTGCTTTTGAACCCAGTCTTCAGTGCGTTGATGATTTTGATTTCCATTGACTGCTGTAACATAATTTAGTTCTTAACAAATTATAGAATGAATATAAATAAAGATTTTTGAATTGAATGTTTCATTAATATAGATCCAATGTGTGAATGTAAGTGTAAAATGAAGTTTTCCCTTAATTAGCTGTGTATTTAAAGTATAAATTAAAACTTTAAAACTTAAATTTGGGATTTCTGATGCTTTTACGAAAATAAAACATTTAATTGTCAAAGTAATGATTTCATATGTATTATTCACTAAGCTCTGTCAATTGGGAGAGGAACAGAGTGTTACAGTACAGAGTGAATGTGTTCGTATGGGCTCCCCGGTGTCTATGGTTTCCAAGAGGAACGTCTATGAAAAGACAAAAAGGCCCCTTGAAAACAACATAAGTCTTATTTAAAGGGCATATCTCAAGGAAATGTATGTGTGCATGTCCCAGTCCAGTTTACTTGAGTCTCTAACATATTTAGACTATAAATCCTCTACAAAGTTTTTGCATCTTTGTATCTTTTGATGGATTGTGCACGTTTTAGACTGTAATTATTTTGTCTGTAAGTGTCTCTCTAGCTATTGTGTTGCGTTTTAAGCAGACATGTCCTTATTCGCTGCTGACCACTAATTTACAACCACGTAAATAATGCTTGTAACGTGTAATCAAGCACAAAATAACTACATTTAAAAAGAGGCAAACACATCCCCGATTTTTTGAGAGAATCCACCATTATGGCTGATTAACATGTAGGCATTTTCTGGCATATGTGACTTTCGAGAAGCTGCTGTTGGTGGTGTTTAGCGTCAGTCATTAGTCATGTTGTTGACATCATAGTGCATAATATGCTATTATCATGTATTGCGTAATCGCATGTTAGTATTGAACCCAAACCAGGTAGACATTACGATATCAACTTTAATGAGTTGTCTGGTGCCCTGACTGCCCTGATTATCTGACTAACAGATGTGAGGTAAGCCGTGCCACTTTTCACTCAGGTTTTCCTATAGACGAGGGGAAAGGAGACAGAGAGACTGTCATGCTCTGCAATGGCAATGGGGAAGATATATTATGTGAAAGTCATTTTCATTTCAAATAAAAATATGGACGTATACCACTTTAAAGTCTAATTTGGCTGTACACTATTTCCAGTTTCTTAAAAATGTTCCTAAACCAGCCAGGAAATGCTTTAAAATTCTTCAGAAATGAAATTGCAGAAGAACGTATTGGTTTTCCATTTTTAGAAACCTTATTTGATTCTTAGAAAACAGATTTACAAAAGACTTCTAGTGGACTTTGTTGAACTGAACAAACTAAGGGCAAGATTTACTTTACTTGAGTCAGCACACAACCTCTTTTTACAATAAAAAAAACTAGCGTCTGAATTTATTACAGACACACGGTGAAGCCCTGAAAAGGCTTGGACAATTTTTTGAGGAATCATGCAAGTTGATTAACTAAGGTTTGCGCTAGTCAATATAACAGTTTTTGTGCCATTATTAAGACCCAAATAAGGCATGTCTTAAAACAGATGATCATTTTCACTGCTTTTGGTAGATTGTGCTGGTCATTATGGAAATGATCCGTCTATGTCTGTTCTTTAATTTGCCCGTTGTCAAAAGATCACGCGCAGAGCTTTCCACTCCTATCTGCGTTCTCACGCTAATTTACCCTGTTTAGTTAATCTGGTCCTAAGGCGTTGTCATTCCACATTCCAACCATCAAGCTTACAGGGAAATATGAAATGTTGATCCCTGTTTTCAGTTCCCCCTACTGTGTGTCAATACACAATTTTGTGTCATAAAATCGTTGATTATTTTCTTTGAAAGTTGATTATTTTCTTTGAAAGGTGGGCCTCTCTTCATCCTTTGGAGACTTCAAAGAAATGTGGTTCCAGCGTTACGTTTTGACACCCTTGTGATACTATCACCTGCATTTGGCTGTTAGTTGAGCCTCAAACACATTTTACCCAGATGCGACTCTGACACACTTTAGATGAAAATGCAATATACTCTACTGTATACAAAGAAGCATTTTAGATTTGTTTCTCACTGCTTCTAAGCTTTTCTTGGTCCGTGTCATGTTCGTAAGCAACCTTGGTCATGCTTATTCAAATTAGCACGGTTGTTTTTAAATGAATCTTGTTTATTTTAGTTCAGGACATCAAAGTCCAGGTATTAGTAATCTGTGTTTCAGAAAGCCATTTTTAAGACATGATTAACTATTCAAGATTAAGGCTTAGTCTTGCTTTCGTTGTCCTTGTGCATTGATGAGCCTTTGGTGCACAACACTCTGTCCCCGTCTGCTTGTGGTTTGTCCCTCCTTTCTCACCACTGCCGACCGGGAGCAATGCACAAGCCTTGTCATTTCAGAGATACTCTGACCCAGTCACCTTGCCAGAACAACTTGGCTCTTGTCTAATTCGCTCAGATCTTTATTCCTGCCCATTTCTCCTGCATTACAAATAATTGTTTGCTACCCTTAATATGGGCCTCATTGAGAGATGATCACCGATATTCGCTGTTAAATACATTATACCTGTAACTCGTCAATATTTTGGCTCGTCAGTTTATATAGTATATATATATATTAAAGAAGCATGAATTTGTTTTACTGGATTTGAACACAACCAATATTTATGTAGCTGAATTTTTTCTGGCCCCAGTTCACTTATGCATTGTATTCTGTGTTTATATATTAGTTTTGAAAACCATTTCCTTTCGCATAAATAGCATGTGCAGACTAGAATAGCATGTAAGACAACCGTTTTAACAACCATCCGGTTTGTAAATAGTTTATAGTTTTCCACCAGATCAGCTTTCAGCCATTCGCAGCTTTCTTCCTAGTTGATATTAATGTTACATTTCACACTTTATGGCCATTTTACGCAGACTAATTCTGCAACAGCTGCACCATTAACTCTTCACTCACTCATGGTGTTCGGTGCAATAAAAAGAGCTGTGAGGCGAGACTTGTGGTGTGGGTGACACACGGGAAGACCTGCTGTGGGCTGACGGAGAGGCTTTCAACGCTCCCAGGCTTGTTTCTGGCTGGCCGCTTTTCCAAAGCCCAGCTCGCCCAGCAGGTGATATGGGTAGCTACTGTTTATTAAGCTGTTTTGTGGGCAGTAAAAGGCAAGAAGTGGCCCATTAGGCCTTGTCTATGTCTGACATACTGTGGCCAAGCAGTTCACTAATTACTGCTTATAAACGCTATAATTTCATTACTTATTGCTGAGCCTAGCAAAAAGGAAAGACGCTATTTGTTCACATCGACCAGTACCACTCATGTAAATCACTGTTTACTCTCCTTCCATTTGTCCAATTAGGCAGTCTTGGCTTGTACGCAAATGACAACATATTTGCAGACTAGCATGTGTTAAATGAAAGTCTGACCCAATCTTTCAGAAAGATTTCTTTCCCACAAAACAAAGACGTATGACAGCACGTATGAGCTCTGTTTACCCATATTTTTTAGCCGATGCATGGGAACAGCCGCCGCCTGACGTGCTAATACCATGTGTATGCATTTAGACCATTTAAATGTGTTTTGGTCTAAACATGGAACTCCTAGCAAGTCACATATCATATAATTTAGGAATTATAACTCATTTAATTTTGTCTGGGTTTAAGTGCTTTTACTTAATTATTTATGATTATAGCTCAATGGCGCATTATAATTAATCAGAAGCAAATGTTGTGGTTATTTGAGAGTTCGACGTCAGCAAATCTCCAGAACCCACAAGGTTTCATATGGGATATTATATTCCAATAATTACAGTACAAGTGTGAGGAACTTAATCTCCTCTGTGCCAGACTGTTCTTGGTTGACTGAAACCAGATCATGCTTCAAACCAGTTTCCTTTCATTTTCGTATTTAATGGATTGTGGTTCAAACTATAACCACAATTTTTTAATGGAGGTAGGGGGTGGGTACTGACAAAGTCATATCAACCACATTTTTAGATATAGGGGAAATTCATGATTATAATTATTTTGTTTAAATTGACTGTCATAGTTGTTTGGTTTATACTAACATTACTATAAAATGAAACTACTGGCCGTGTTTTAATAATGTTATTTACGTGATAAAGTTTTTGTTTTTTAGAGCATTACATATTTTCTCACGCATTATAAATAAGCCTTCATGCATGAAGTTGGAAGTTGGATATTTTAGGAAGAGGGTCCTTTGCATATCACATATTAATACAGAAATCCAAAATTGCACCAGCAGAGATGGTCTTATTATTGGGAGATACGAGGGTAATCCGTGGCTCTAACATTGGAGAAAGCACAATGGCTTACTTGGATGAGTGCCATAACTTCTCTTATAAAGCAGCATTTTTTAAAAACACCATCAATCCAAAATTAATGTTTAAGAGCAAGCATGTTGAAGATTAGCCAATGGACTGTTTTTTCATTAAATGATAAGCTATTTCCTCACAAAAACGGTTTATTCAGCGTAGTTGTCACGATACCTCACAAAATAACTGAAATAGGCTTTAATAAAAACTTAATTAAAACACTTTGAATGTGCAAACAAAAAGCACTTCTTGTGCAAAACGTTAGAGGAAGAACAGGAATGGGGAGAAACACAACTTAACATTGACAAGTACCAACAGGGACTGAAGGAAATACAGGGTATATATACACAAGGGCTGAATGGAAGAACAAGACACAGCTGACAAGAGTAAGGAGGAGATTGATGACACGACAGGTGAGTGGACATAAAAAAAATCTAAAAGCAATTTCCTGAGATTTTTGATCTTATGGGCCAGTTCTGAGTGATTGGTTGCTGTAAAAGTTTATTTAGAGGAGTAAAATCACAACATTAATTAGTGAGAGTACAATATTTTGGTCACATTTTAGATTAGGGTCCAATTTTCACTATTTACCAACTATTAATTAACTCAATACACTTATTCCTATTAAGGTAATTGTTAAGTTTAGGTATTGGGTAGGATGTAGAAAATGGTTATGCACAATAAGGCAATTAATAGGTGCTTTATAAGTACTAATAAACAGCATTACAATTTCAAAGTAATATTCATGCAAGTAAGCAACAGTTAATAGTGAGAATTGGACCCTAAACCAAAGTGTTAACAATTAGATTTTTTGTGATGCAATAATTGGCTTAGAAAGATGCATTTTTGGCCTGAAAAGAGTGACAATGATGTGGTTAACTTAAAATATTTATGGCACAAGCTTATGAAGTGCCTAAAAAAACTGCAAGTTTTACCAATTTCATAAGCCATAAACCATAAAACAACTGTAGTGAATTCACCTCATAGTATGGTCATATGGTGATTTGTCAAACCAAAAAACGACAAACTCATTGTCCAGATTTCCAAATACAGAATGTCATACTGTATAAAAGTATTAAACTTTGAAGATATCCACACCAAGATTTTTACAGACAGGAAGGAAGGACATAACATTGGAAGTAAAAGAAGAGCCAAATTAAACACTTGTCTGGCACTGCTGGATTTTGCTATGGTTACCACTTGGTAACCGTTCCAATGGCTTTAAGACCATATCCACAAAAAAGAGAGCTTAATAAGCAAAAGAGAATCTGTACACAGTGCGTTCAGACTCAACTCAGATGATAAGATTGTTTCTTTATGGGAACCTGTTTAAATACAGCCCCGTAACCAACATCTCAATGGAGGTTCTTCATTATTAAAAACGTTCTCGCAGGTGAGCTCATTGCTTTAGATCACCATGACTCAAACACAACACTTTAGGCATCAGCATTTAAATGATGTCAGCTTCATCTGAGAGTCGAGCGGACTTCATTGCTTCTGGGTTGCCTGTCTAATAGCCTCTTTAGCAGAAATAATTGCAATATAAATAGGCTGTGCTGATGAAATACATACTTTTGCATTTAAAGGTGTTTCTTTTAAAGCCTTCATAAAAGCATCCAGAGCTTGGCACTCTGTTTAAGTATGTGTCAAACTCTTTGTTGCCAGTATTGCAGAGCCAGACTCGGAGACGTGCAAAGCAGAATCGGGTTGCATAGGAACTAAATTCCTCCCACGGACTCATGTGGTGAAAATTTGAAAAAGCGTTCAATTGTGTGGGTTGGAGAGCGTGTCTTTTTGATGTTTTTCTCTTTGTGTTGTGTTTTGCAGTATTTAAAATTGAAACTGTGTCTATGCTAACGAATTGTCTACCGTTACCTTTTTTGTATTTGTTTTCTCCAAATGTACACGTTCACCGCGACTATAGTGACTCAAAATCAACTCGTAAGGTTTAATCTTTGTAGGTTTATCCTGATTGCTCTCATTCGGGCACATATGACATTTTAGACATTCATTATGAGTCATGAACCTTGTGATCAAATGAGGGGGCAGTTGAGGGCAGCCTCGCACTGACGGCATTTTCTTTCAACTCTTTGAGCCTATTACCCCGTCCTCAATTCAACCCCTCACAATTGTTTACATCAAGCCTTAATCCAATGCATGCTGAACCAGAAGCTAAGAGTATGTAAAATAGCACCTATTTTCTTGTATTTCAAGAGGGGAATATAGTGAAATGATCTGCTCTGGTTTGGATCATTAGCTTAGCATTCATCCTAAAAATTTCCTTGCACTTTTTTATCTGTTAGTAGCTCTTAAACATCACAGCATTGCAGATTAAAAACAAAAAACTTGCGGGGGTAACAAAGTCCACTCCGCTTAGCTCAATGTTGTGCCATGTCCAAGTTCTACTAGGAGCAGCTCGTTCCGCTGTGAGCTGATTGCTAATTAGCACCCTGTTTGTTCTGTTTGTTGCTTTTGCTTGGCATGAGTTCTTTCTGCTTTGACTATGCAAGAACTTTTCCCAAATTTGGTAGCACCTAAATGTTTGCCTGCTAACAGCCTCAGTCTGTATATAAATACAATACCCTTTTTTATGCCCCAGCTTTTATTTAATAAGTGTTTCTTTTTGTATTAAGAGGATGGGAAGCTGATGCAGTGTAAAGAAAAGCCAATATGCTTCTTTTCATAGATTGATCTGAAGACTGACTTTGGTATGTCCGGTGAAATGAACATCTTTGCATCCTTCTCATTTAAATTTTAAGGATTTTTACACAGAAACCTGAGGCACCTTTTCACACTGGCTTGAAGAAAACAGGTCCATGACAGAAAACCTATATTGTAAAGTCATTCCAAACATACCTCACTTTATTTTTCATTTCCTCAATGATATATCTCTTGTTTTAAAACCTCTTTTTGTTATTTCCTGTCTTTAATGTTCTCGTTTGGTTTTCTGTACAGACTGACATTTGGCCCAAATTCTTGCAGTTGTAAAAACATTTAGTTGCACATCATTTGATTAAAATGAACCTATATCAATACAGCCTTGACATTATTATTATTATTATTAGTATTATTAGTATTAGTATTAGTATTAGTATTAGTATTAGTATTAGTATTAGTATTAGTATTGTTATTATTATTATTATTATTATTATTATTATTATTATTATTATTATTATTATTATTATTATTATTATTGTTATTATTGTTATTATTATGTTTTCCGTTGGTTATGTTAGTTTACTTGCAAAGATTTGTAATATTTGTAATATTATCACTGCCAATATGTGACACACACACACACACACATATATATATATAGAAACAATTTTCTAATGAATACTTCTGAAATAGAGTAACAGGGTAACAGCACTCAACTGCCATCTGATTGATTCATCAGTGAATCATTTATTTTCAAATGAAAATATTCTCAACAGTTCAAATGAACCGACTCCCTATAGCGAATCAGACTTATCAATGATAAATGCAAGAAACATTCTAGGAGAATGTTTTTATCAATTTTTTTTATGTGGCATGAGCACTAAAAAGTAATCTGCAAGATTGCTAAATTAAAACTTTTTTAACGTTTAATTAATTTAGTTATACACATCATTTCAACTTAAATTATATTAAAATTATTTAAAAAATAGTGAGTTGAAAGTATATTATTATTATCATAATTTTTAATTATTATTTTGAGCTTAGATTATTTTGATACAGCAATGTATAAACATAAGTTTCATGACTCATAGATCATATCAATGTATTTCGAGAGAGCAGCTACTTTTTGAAATAGGAAAAAGGGGGAAATAGGAAAAAGGTCCTGATCCTCGAATATGTAAATATGAAGAAGAGCAATGTGATCTGCAAATGGAACAAATGTGCACCCGTGTACAGGTACAGTTCGATTCTGTGATTACACAGACATTTAGAAGACAGATAAGGAAAACTGCAACTGCTGAGCAATTTGCAGTTTTACATCAATGAGGAAACCCTCTGTCAGGGAATTGCAACCATCCTCAGTGCTCAAACAGCCATTCATCAAAGTCGTTTTATATTACAATGTTAAAATACAACAGTATATAATACAACACAGAGGCGATGCTGTCTGTTTTTACAATCACAGTGGTTTGAGAATCTTGTGCGCTACCAGGGAAAATCAAGCAAGAACATTTTAGGAAGTTTGTGAATATGCACCCAAGTTTGTTTGTTGAATGTGTCTACAGCAGTTAAATGAGTGCTATGTCATCCTCCCCTAGTTTTTTTTTTTTTTTGTCTTTGCAGCTCGAACGCGCCTGAGAAACACTCGTTTTTGCTGATTTCAGAGTTCCTCAGCATCTGAGAGCCACTACTGCCTTGGCAAGTGTGCAGCCAGCAAAAGCGAAAATACAAAGCCTAGTTTTTAACAAGGTTATTAGCTGCTTTAGCATTCCTGATGCGATTGTAAACATGCTTGTGAATTTTCTGGAGATGGAGAGCCAATGCAGTGGAGGTACGATCAAGAGCTGTAGCAGAGAAGGAAAACCCAAAGGCGTATGTAGATTCTCACAGGGTTCAAATCTCCTGAACAGCAGTAGTGCAGCATGTCAGGTAACAAGAATAACATTACTCTAAATCCCAAGTTTGCATCAATGAGAGGAAAGAACCCTCATAAGGAAAAAGTGAAGTCGATTTCAAGAAAATTCCTTTGTACACTAACAGTGGACGAGCATTCACCGAAACTCAAATAATCTCATGTTGAAGCAGATGTAAACAAAATGGATACTGTTTCATGACAACTTGCTGTAGACAGTTCAACTACTTCAAACATTCAGATCCACAATCAAGTGACACTACACTCAAAAAAAATGGTGCTATATAGTACTAAAAGTGGTTATTTGGCTCGTAATCATAGTACCAGGTATTATATGGCACCAGAGATTATATGGCACCATTCTTTGTAGCACCATTTGGTGCTATATAGCACTAAAAATGGTTCCCCTATGATTATGAGCCAAAGAACCACTTTTAGTGCTATATAGCACCATCTTTTTTAGAGTGTAATATTTGATTGAGTACTTGCTCTGCAGTAAGTTTTACTGATGGTACTTCTTATTCTTTTGTTTACTGCCTGCGGTAACTATGTGGGAAACATCACTTCATCATTGCCACTTTGCGGAATAAAGGTAAATTGCACTTAAGCAGTCACCAAAAATGAAATTATTGTTGTGCAGAAAAAATATGCTTAATCTGTTAGGTCGATCAGGACCCTATACAATTCTTTTTTATAAAATTAATGAGAAAACAGGCATGATTTTATAATTTTATAGTTTTTTCCTTGCTATGGTGTTTATAAATAATTAACTGTAGGAATAAACAAGCATGGATAAATACAATAGAATAAAAATACAAATGAAGTAAACAGTGTCTTCATTTTTTCAGTTATAGCTTAAAGTATATTTAGCCACGGAAATTGAATAATCAATCATTTTTCTTGCTTAATGGCTGTTTGAAGCATCTACAACCCTTTACAATTATTCCAATGGCAAATACATATTGCCAAAAGAGCAGTGCTGAAAGTGATTCAGACTGCTGCATTCTTTGAATAGAAGCTGGTTACAGTCAGGAGAATGAAATATATCTTATTCCCCATTCTTAGAATACTCCTGGCTCGATTTTCCCGATTTGGACCTCTCAGTGGAAAACCGGGGCGCATCTGGCTAAATTTAGAGTAATGACCATAGTCGACATATTGGACGTTTTGCCGTAAGTGAGAGCCGGTGTGGAAGTGAGGGGAAAAAAGGCAGAGCGCCGTTTCGGGGTGAAGCATGGAAATATTTTGCCTATGCCAGTCAACCCGCTATTGACTTTGGATATGGGCTGCATACTTTCTTCTCTCCTGACCTCTCCGTAACCGATGACAAGTCTCGTAATTTTAGCTTTGGTATGGACCCAGCGTGCCCTCCTCTCCAAACCCCATCCACCTCAATTAGAGGTATCTTACAGAGTCCCGGTGAACTTTAAAGTCTCTCTTTGAGACGAGCAGGAGCCGGCCACATTACAGATTTTGTGGCCTTGACACTTAGACGGGGGGAGATGAAGAGCTAGTGCTACCAAAACAAAGGTGGCGCTGGGTTGCAGAGAACATAGTGGACAGTGGCAGGACCGCCGTATATAATGCATCCCACATGGCCAATATCCTGCTCCAACAGTGACACATGTGGAAGAACCTCATGTTCCTTAAAACGGAGACGTTTTATCGGTTCTTTCATCAAAGCACAGATTTTGCTATCTGCATGTGCACATACGTCATGCAATACTGTTGTGGGGGCTTTTTTGCCTGCTGCTTATGTTCTGGATTTGCACTTCATTCCTCCTTTAATTCTCTTCATCTGCCTCATTTAATTTGCATGCATTCCAGTGCGCATCTGTCTGCTCTCTGAAGTTGAGCTCTGTTCTTGATATCAGTTAAATAACTTTATTTTCTACTCTTCCCTGAGTGTGATATTTAGTGCATGTACACATTTTCCGTTTCTTATTCCCTGCATCCATATTTTGAGTTTCTGTCTGTTAGTCAGTGCCCCTTCCTCTGTCTTGGGGAAGCAATACCAGCCTGTGAACATGCTGTGATGTGCTGCTTTGTAACTTTAAAGACAGCTTTTAACGATGAGTGGTTTATGCGCCCTGAAATAAAGGAACATAAAAGTATGGCTCTATGTGTGTGTTGAGTGAGAGCAAATGAATATGGATGACAAATGGCATCTGTTGGAGAACCAACTTTCTTGGAACCAATCACGATCAGTATTTATATAGTTGTCAGGGTGTTCTTGGTGGCTTCTAGGGTGTTTAATTGTTTGTCAGGGCATTGCTGTGTGGTTGCTAAGGTTTTGAGAGTCACGGTGTTCTGGGTACTTGCTAAGCTTCAAGTCAAAAGTGTCTATTCCAGTCAGTTTGTTTGTTTTTCAGCCATTTTATTACCATTTTAAATGTCAAATTTGTCATTTTAACAGAACAATATTCTTAATACAGTAATAGCACATCTGTGAAAAAGGATCATTAAAAATGACAAACCTTATTGTTGTAGTGCATGCATCTCAGAAATTCCTGGTAGTATTGCCAGCTTCAATTCTTTATGTTGTTTTCCATGGAAGGAACTGGCAAAGCCTGGGGTCACATGCCTCAGGTCTTCCTGCAGACTTCCTGTTGGTGCCGCAGAGGCCTAACCTAGCAGGGAGGAGCTGAAATGGCCCATGGCAACATGAACTCTCTTTGCATAAACAGCAAAGGACTAAAACAAGGCGATAAATGAGGTGAGACTTAGCCTACTGACAATCTCAGGTGATGATATAGTGAGAAATGAGAGAAAGAGAAAGTTAAATCCACTTGCTGACAGAGAGAGTCTATTAGTGCTGAGTTCTTCTGACTCTGTGCATGTTCTTCAGCTTATTAGACATGTTTGGGAGCTGCTCTTCCGTGTTTAATAAAACCACAGCTTTTCTCTCAGCAGTCCCAGTCCATCCAGCAGTGGAAAATTTCAAAGAAAAATGCGACGAGGACGAATCCAATTTCTAACCGCATGGAAAACTGAGACACCATTTGGGATTGGCAGCTCTCGCCATTGTAAAATTGGAAGCATCCTATTGTTTTGCTTTGCTTATGCTTATATAAACAGCAGGGAATGGGCAGATCTCTCAGGAAACATGACTGTGCATGATATCCACAATGCCTGGAGGTGCAAAACGAACAGTCCGTGAGTGTTGACCATCTCCAAAGCACTGCATGTTTTTCACACCCTGCGTGCTTGAAAGCCGGCATTCCACCGCTCTAGCTGAGCTCCAGGAAGAGTCGGCCCGTTCGTGAGAATCACATGTGATGTTCTTATGAACCTACACTCCGAACGGCTGCCATATTGCAGCAGGAGATGTTTTCAAAATGATCAAAAGAAGGAAGATGATCAACACGGAACCAATGCTTTCTTGCAATTGTGGATCAAATTTCCCAGAACATTAGTTCTCTACATGGATGCAGAGGGAGAAATGGTTTATTTCAGATTGTGAAAGACGTGTCATTAAAAAATAAAGTCAGGCGGGTGTCCAATGTAAGATTACTAGAGAAACAAAGCAGCTGTTTTATCAAACATGGGCGACGTCATAATAAAACGTCCATTGGACATTTTTAGTCAAACTTAGCAGCTTTAACATGGATTCCCAGCACCACCCAGGAGTTGCGGTCTGGGTGGCAGTATGGGCACAGGAAATGTAACTCACACACTGAGGTTTCCAGTAGTCTGTGGGCAGAAGCCTGCTGTATATGCATTTCGACTCTCTTTACTTATGTACCCATCGCTTTCTGTGAAACAAACTGTACCTCAGACATGTTTACCCATCCCTTGAGTGGTTTCTCTGACGTCCATTCTGTTTCATTGCTGAAATATTTTGTGGTATCAATGGTGACTTTGCATAAAGTACTTATATTTATATATTTATCTATGGCTCACAGGGTTGGGGTCTTTTGATAGAATTGATAGACAGCGACAGCAGACAACTTTTGAACTTTCTATTCATTATGGAAAAAGTATCACGGTTTCCACAAACGTGAAGCAGCACAACTGTTTTCAACATTGATAATAATAATAAAGTTTCTTGAGCAGCAAATCATTATATTAGATCATGTGACACTGAAGTCTGGAGTAATGATGCTGAAAACTCACAGGTATAAATTACAAAAACAGATCAGATACTTCTTTCAAAAACATAAAGACTTACAGACCTACAACTTTTGAAAGGTAATTTATTTGTGTCTGCAGAAGACACTGGGCTTCAAATCCCATATTTTATTTATTTTTGAACCAGCTAATTTCTTTCTTTTATCTCGTTCTGTTGAATAACTGCACCATTTATCAGTTCGGCCCCCGTTATATGCAATAGCGTTGTGTGATAAATCTGGTCTAAAAAGATCTGCATTAATTAGCATTAGATCAAAGTCTCCTGCTTTTTTTACGTTCTTCTGCTCTAGCCACATGTGGTCCACAGACTCGGCCCAGGCATATGGTTTTATTTAGCTTTGTGGAAAGGTTAAATAGGAAACTTGGATAAGAGAAAATGCTCTGAATCTTTTTATATGATGAAATTTTGAAAGTTTCTGGGGCATTTTAAAACATACATGTAAAAACGTATCAGTCTTTTGGTTTGCGAGTCGGTCTTGGCATAAACCGATCTTGGCCGTTACACTGCGTTTGTCTCTATTGCCTGTTTAAATACGGTGGTTTGTGTAGGGCTAATTCTTCTGGATAAAAAGCCTGCACCAGACTCCTTTAGATACTGGCACCAGACAAATTGCAGTGCATTTCTTCTCTTTTTTTTGATCGTGAGTCTTTCGTTGGGTGTAAACAAAAATACTGAAATGACTAAGTGTATTTTGGAAAGCATTAGTGTGGTTGTATAAAAGAGTTTGACTGAGACACACAAATACAAAATGACAAAGAAAAAATCTTTATTGGTTAAATTGCTTTTTCACAGATTTGATTAATGTCCGTTTTTGTTTGATTGCTCGGTTTTTCCACTGTCATGCACACCGTACAACAGCGGATTCCCATGGAATGGCATTACATCAGCGTTGTTCTGATTTAAAACCCAATATGCGCTATTTACCAGATGCAAAATCTTGCCTCAGCCACTCAGCGGCCCAAACCCAAGGATTCTGTGAGAGCACTGTTAAAGTGTAGTGATTTTACGCCTCATAGTATGTTGTAAAATAAATTAGTTACGTGCATAACGGAGAACTTCTCGTCACTTTTGCATCAAATAACACCCTAGCCAAAATCTCAGTGCAAACACCATTGTAGCTGAAAAATCCATGAGCCTCTGCAAATGAGTACCAATACTATGATGCACAATTTGAAAAATCAAAACAAAAAATGTCCATAATGAAATGTCATCTACTAGTGTTTGGTAGTTGTGGAGCTACGCTGGCATATATCTCTTAATATAACTGACTAAATATTAGTCCAGCTCTAGAAAGCAGTCTTCTAAAAAAAACTCACATTTGTGACATAGTTAGCTTGATTTACAGTACTAAAACTCTATCTCTCAAGCAGCAATGATTACTTTGAGTTAAAAAGGTCATTCACTCCAAAGGTAAGACATTAATTCTACTCATTCTAATTCAAAACTAATTCATTCCGTCTGCCCTCCCAAAAAGAAAAAAGAAGGGAAAATAAAATGACATTTAAAAAAAGAGAACTAAGGTAAAGCCTTCCTCTCACACACTATTTAGGACAATTTCAGTAAAAATGCAGAAAAGAAAATCAAGCCGTGTAACAGTTGGTACAGCAGCTAATAGCACATCGACATTTCCAATTCATACCACCACCCAAATAACAAATATCATCAAATAACAAAAACCGACACCACATAAATTCAAAGTTTATCAGGAAAATGACAGTCCACTGTGATTAATAATGATAAAAAAAAGTATTCGCTGATGAACGTATTGCTTAAATTTGGATTATTGTCAATAAATATGCACTTGGATGGTATTAATTATGCAGACGTGACCATGAGTAGTAGTCAATCTTCATCTAGTGGTGGATATCCTGTTAATCTTTATGAATAAATAAATATTAATTCATGACTGTGAACACCCTCTTGGACGACTGGGATTTGATGTCATGCAAACGAGTGAAGTAATAACTGTAGTGGGGGTTAGAACACAAATCTACACGTACTGTAGGAGTGCAACATGCTAAAGTGGAATCGTTGTGTGGCATTTTAAGAAACCAAATTTTTGAACAAGCAAACAAAATCAGTCACATCACCAAGGCATATTCTGGGCAGAATCGAGAGACGCCTCCCCGCTTGTGCCCCTTTGAACCCCCTATAGTTGTTCGGTTATTAGAGCATTTAGCTCTGCTAGTTTCAACATCATTATTAATGAATAGTACCTCCAGCAGTGTGAGTAATTTTATGTCTCTGTATCGACTAGAGTCTAGAGTGAGGAACTTGTAAATCCCGCCCCCTCAGAACAGGAGCGCTTCTCACTGCCTGTGTCAGTCTTTTAGCATCGTGACGCGGCACTACGTCGCATGGCTAGACGTCCAGGTCATCAGGCCTCGCTCGACTGCTCATGCGGCTGCTGGCTCGGCTGCACGGCCGGGCGTCTATCAACGCCAACGGCTGCAGCTCGTGGCCTGCCGTCAGTTTCTTGTGCTCTTGCGTGTCATCGGGGAAGTCGAAGGCCTGAGCGTGCGAATTGGAGATGGTGCTGCCCGTCTGGCCCAAGCGGTTCTGTTCTGCGCTGTAGTTGGCCCAGTTCTGCTCGTTGGCCTGCTTGTTGTAATTGCGACAAGAGTTGGTCCGCTCCCCGGTGGCTAGTTTGTAGCCCGGAGGCGACATGGGCGAGAGCGGTGCCGTCGGCGAGGAGCAGCCATTGTAGTAGGCGTATTTGGTCGTGGACAGTTCCTTGGGCGTAGGGCTCAAGGTGCCGGTGTGGTACTCGTTTTGTTGGCCTTTCACCCGGTCCTTGATTCGTTTGAAGAGGACGTAGAAGAGCTCTATGATATTGAGCATAAGCGAAACAAGCGAAACCACCAGCATGAAGATAATAAAGATGGTCTTCTCCGTTGGCCGAGAGAGGAAACAGTCCACCCGATGGGGGCAGGGCGAACGCTCGCACGTGTAAACGGCGGCTAGGCTGATGCCGTAGATGTACCACTGAATGACCAGGAAGCCCACCTCAAAGACCGACTTGAAAACGATGCTGACGATGTAGGTGCGCAGCAGGGCACCCTTCATCTTCACCTTGCCGTGCTCCTCCAGTCCGTGCTTGAACTTCTTGTGCTCGATCTTTTTCAGATGGACCTCGACGTCGCCGCCGTCATTCTGCACGGCCTTCAGCACCTCCTCTTTGCGATTGAGCTTCTCCTCCTTGCGCATCAGGTAGAACACGTGCGCTAGGTACAGAAGCGTAGGCGTAGACACGAAGATGATCTGAAGCACCCAGAAGCGCACGTGCGAGATGGGGAACGATTTGTCATAGCAGACGTTCTCACAACCGGGCTGCTGGGTATTGCACTTGAAAGCTGACTGCTCGTCACCCCAGGCCGACTCCACTGCTGTTCCCAGAACTAGGATCCGGAAGATGAAGAGCACAGAGAGCCAGATCTTCCCTCCGGCCGTGGAGTAGGCCTGCACCTTGTCAAGAAGCCTTCCCAACGCACTCCAGTCACCCATCTTGAGGGAGTTCTAGCTGAAAATAGAAAGCTTAGATGTAATAAAACATATTCAGACAGTTTTGGACACTTTGGCGACACTTGAATATGTCTGAATGGCATTGTATTAGATGCAAAATATCAAAGTGACATCTCTGAACAAATAACACAGATTTTTTTCCTATTATTTTTTAAACAAATAGTCCATCACTTTTAGTGAATGTATGAAATCAGTTCTCCTCACTTTCACACTAGCATAACTGTCATTTTAATATGTGTGTGTGTATATATATATACATACTGTGTTAAAAACATTACTTGTTTTTTTTAGTTATGTAATGCAAAGACATTTTGAAGTGTGGCTGAAGTGTCCAGAGAGTGTTTTTCGGCACATAAAGCACATGATGAAAGTGTTAGTTTCAGCACCTGCTGAGGATGTTATTATGAAAATAATCATGAAAACTGACCTCAAGATTATCATAATATAAACTACACCTGGTCTCAGATAACAAACATGTGGCTCACACACACGTAGGGGTTAGGTTTAGGGTTGTAAAGATAACTGCCAGCACTTATTGTCTTTTCTTTTGTGAAATCAAAGCTCTCAAGCTAATGAAACAACGGCAATGTTACCATGACAGTTTAAACAAAAAGCGAGTCATCATCTACTGATTAAAGCATCTTAAAAGTGAAGAAAACATGACTAAGCACTACTGAGGGAACTTAAAAACCCTTGTTTAGCAAGACGTCGGTTCCTCCGGCAATATCAGCAATGTGTAAATACAAACAATAGCATTCACTTTTAAATCTGAACTGAATTGGGACGCAAGTCTTTGATTAATTCCCATGTGCAGCGTGGAAAATCAAATATCATAAGGAACTGTTTAAGAAGACTCTCCTGATTCATGTGGTGCCGTTTTGATGAAGAGCATCTCTTCAATATCCTGGACAATTTGTGGGTCTCGTGGCACTAATAAAGTTTAAATGGGGTACGTGGAATGTATATTAAATTTTACGACAATTACAGTGTTAACGTCCGTAATAGACGTCGAGTATTTTTGTTGTTTGGATATAATCAAGTGGGCAGAAAGTAGGCTTGCCTCTCTCGTTCTACAAATATTGCACAGGTTTTAGTACAATAACTGTTTATTTAAACATATAAAGTGAAGTAAAATTGACGTTACGTCGACTCCACAAAATGATGTAGGAAAAATTGAGAATTACAGGTTCAAGTTTTGCTTCATTAAAGCCGCTTAATGCTGTAATAATGGACTGAACAGCGCCCTCTACAGTGGATTAAAGAAACACAGAGTCGTTTTAGAGCTGTAAAAACAAAAACAGAAAAAATAAAAGTAGTTTTTTCCTAACTTTTTTTTATATATAAGAAAAGTAGTTGTTATAATTCGTTCCGATTAAATTCATATCTTCGATTCCTGCTTGCGTCTTTTCTTCAAAACTTTCTGTTATTCAAAACTTTCTGAAGTTTCCACTACTTTTTTATGTTTTAATCACCGAAATATCTATTAAAATGTATTGTCTCCACAACAGACGTGAAAAAATAATAAACCTAAACATGACAGGCTATAATAATTAACCACATGATTATGATTTAAAATATGAATCATATCGTGGTGATTAATGTCTTACATAAACTCTAAATAAAATTTTGTCAAAAGTTCATTGAATGTTCATTTTTTATTATTCATTCTTACTAAACGTAACTTTCCACTGTGTCGCTCAGTTCTGAATATTAGTGCCGCTATGGAAAAAAAGAAAAGAAAAAGTTTTGACAAGTTTTAAGACTTTCTTTAAAAACTTACCTGGATAGAAGTAAAGAGAGGAGAGCCCTGTAGGGACTTACTCCGTCACCTCTGAAGATCCGTCACCAAATCCAAGTAGCGAAGCGACTATGGAGAAACTGAGGAACACTTGTCAAACTTTCCCTGCTTATAAGAGACTCGGAGGGAAGAAAGTGGGGAAGCGCTTAGACGCTCAAAGTTTGGCAAAGTCACATGACTCCTACGTCAGTTTTACTCTTTTTTTGGGTCCTCCTCACACACTTGGGCTCCTTCAACAAATATTTCTCTGGACAACTTTATTTTAACAATTTACTCACAATCATATCATTTGAGAAAGTTTTCACTGTGCATAAGTGATCTGTAAAGCTACACATTCGTTTTCATTATTATGCACGATATAGTTAATAATAATTGAAAGTTTATTCGAGCTTTTATAAGAAAAGAATTGATACACACAGTCGTTTTCGTCTACACATTTATTCTTGGTGTGTGTGTGCGTATGTATAGATAAATAATTAAAACAACTTGGTTAAACATCTTTCAAGTATAAAACATTTAATAAAAAATGCATAAAGGTTATAGAAAAATCACTGGCCTTGTAGTGACAGAAGGGTTAGTGAATGCAACTCAAGAAGATTACAACGCCATCTAGTGTTCAAGTACAATTAACAATATTTTTCATAGGCTTAGTTTGTCCATACGTGATTATATTAATATTTCTGAATGCAGTTGATTATATTAGTTATATCTATTTTCCACAAGTGATGTTAAACACATGACACAGGGATTCTCCCTATGGCTCAGGATTGACCAAGTCATGACTTTCTTTTCTTTGACCCCACTTGTTCTGAAAGGCCATGTTCAACTCATTGTGTCTCGTTCCATTAACAGTATCAAGTGCTACCGAATAACGTGAAGGATAATGGGAATCGCCAGCATACTTTACATCCTTATATTTCTTACTCCTCCCACTTATCCTCTTGCAAAGCAAATAGAATATTTCTAGCACATTTAAGGCCAGAGACACACAAGCCACCACCAGCATGAAGATGATAAAGATGGTTTTCTCTGTGGGTCTAGATATGAAACATTCGGTCTTCGTCCCGCAGGGCATCTCTTCACAGTGGAACTTACGCTCCATGATGAATCCAAAGAGATAATACTGTCCAACGATGAAAGCCACCTCTAAAAGGATCTTTGCAATCAGCTGGGTCAAGTAGCTACCCAGCATGCTTCCCTTGATTGCAACCTTCCCGCTTGCGTTTGTATATTTTGGCAACTTTGACATCGGGTTGCTTTTCAGTTCCTCTCTCAGTTTGTTCTCTTGGTGGATGACGTGCACCACGTGGCCCAGATACACCAAAGTCGGCGTGGAAATGAAGATGATCTGCATGACCCAGAAGCGAATGTGCGAGATGGGGAACTTCCAGTCGTAGCACACGTTCTCACAACCAGGCGTGAGGGTGTTGCATATTAAGTTGGATCGCTCGTCACCCCACACGTTCTCCGCTCCGGCTCCCAGCACCAGGATCCTGAAGATGAAGAGGACGCTCATCCATATCTTACCGATGACGGTGTTGTGGGACTGTACTTTGTCCAGTAAAGCCGAGAGAAATCCCCAGTCTCCCATGATTGGTTACTCAGGGCTTCCCTAAAGGATAAATTCATAATTCAGTTTAATAGGAATATAAGGCGATCACAAGGTGGTTAGTAGAGTGAATTCAAGTCCATTAGGCTGTTTTTTGATAATAAAAAAATGTACGGGCTGCTTAACATTTTTATTTTAGCCTTTATAGGTTTTTCTGCTGCTCAATCAGTAGAGCATGGCGTTTGCAACACCAAGGTTATGGGTTCGATTCCCAGGGAAAGCAAGAACTGATTAAAATATCAATGTGTTTCTTGAATGCAATGCAAGTCGTTTTGGATAAAAGCTTCTGCCAAATGCATAAATGTACATGTAAGTAGGGTACAATGCTTCCAACTGGAACATTGTTAAATGTCGCATTTAATTTTATTCTCCTCTAAAATGTTTTTTCAAATGTTTGATTTTAGCAGATTTCATTTAAACTTTATCTCTGTTTTAGCCTACTATAAGTATACACTTCATAAGCAAAACTTATTTTAATCAAGAAGGTAACAGGAAATTGTCATTATATAACCCACACTGTGTGTCACAAGACAACAACAGCAAAATATGTTTTCATAGACTACCACACACTGACCATTTTGGTGTAATGTTCTCACTTCCTAAAATTAAAATCTTTCTAGTTTATTTAAAGCACTTGCTCAGCATCTTATCCGTTATGGAAATGTAATACTCACAAAATTATATTAGGAAGAAAAATTGTGTCTTGCAAGCTGAGAGTCTTTGTCGCCAACCTGTATGCATATAAAATCATTCGTTTTAGGACAAAATCAAAAAGACGAGGTTTGTGGCCTTTTGGTTTATTAACCAAATAATCGGACACTTTTTAGTGATGTTTCTAGAATATTTTCTGTAAGATTACATGCAGATGAGATGGGGAGAAAATAATAAATATAATGTTTTATCAGTAAAAGATATTTAAAATATATTTAATTGAGTGGTCACACTTTATGTTTAGTGTCTTAAATGACTATAAAAAGTGTACAAAAGTGCTGTGTAAAAAAAGTGTTACCTTAACTTTTTAAGTACAATCAACTTCAATCCTAAATCACATTTTTTTTTAAATAGTTGACTCTTAGTATAACGTCTAAAAAACGGATTTTGATAAGTTAAAGCAATGTAAAAACACGTCATATCTTATTGATCAAATAATTTTTTACAGTGTAAAACACGTATGTGTATGTATTTAAATGTTAGTAGTTAAAGACAACAAATATAAAGCGAGTCCAAATAAGTTAACAATCTTCATCATTAAAGTTATATAGTGAATATGTAACCGTTGAAATCATAAAATATTCTTACCTAAAATTAATAGATCCACAAGCAACAACTACTACAATAATGATTGAAAAATATCTATTTTAAAATCACTCACCGGTATGTATTTAAATAAAAGTGTTTCCTAATTCAGCCTGTTGAGATTTAAAGACTTTTCTACAATAAAACATTTATATGAATAGAACAAAATATCGGTCGCTTTCATCTTCTGACTGTGATATGTGATTTATCTATATCTATAGGAATACAGATCGCTCCTCCCAACTTAATGACGAAGTGAATCCGGTTTAAACCAGTTATTTTCACTTCTCTATTTTTGTTCTTGTTAGAAATTCTGGCAATTAGTCACATCGTGAATCTAGTTGCAGCACTTTCTTACAACGGTGAAATTTGACTTAATCATCAGCTTTGGTTTTATCGCTAGGTGGAAGCAACATCTACGTGATGTGTAGTGGTGAAAGATCAGGGCTGGGAAGGTTGCTGGGTTTGAGTCCCATGAAGAATGGCATTCCCTGCTGTGGCCTCGACTTAACCACTGATTGTTCCAGAGTTTCAGCTAAATAAATACAACAAAACAATATTTGGTAACACTTTATTTTACAGTGTCCTTGAGACACGTTACATGTAGTTACTTTAGTGATTATTATGCATAATTACATGCAACTAACCTAAACCACACCCTAATTCTAAATTTTTATTTATGTAGCTTTATTGTTTCAAAGCAGCTTTATTACAGGAAAATGATTCAAGGATGCAAATAGAGATTTTGTTTCTAAAATAAAACTGTCATTGTTCAGTGTTTATTCAGTTCTGTGGTAAAGATCATTATTCAATTTGATAGTTTCATCTATAAAGCAGTTTTGATCATGATTCTGACTGCATCACATGTCAGAATCAGATTGTAGATCGTAGCATTAATCTTATCCCATTAAATGTATAATTAAACGGTAACATGGACACCTTAAAATAAAAGGAAATCAGTTTTTCATGAATGAAGAAAGCTTGATGAAAACGTATTTATTTATATGTTATTCATGCATCACATCTCAAGCTCTTCACTGACACTGTTGGTAAATAAATACAGTGACGTCTGAGACAATTGCTGCCAAAAGTTGTTAGTTGTGGTGTAAATGCCATCGCGACTGAGCAACAGTCATTATTTGTGTTTTCTTCCACACACAGAAAAATGTAAACATAAATATTTCACTCTTTGTTCAGATTATTGTAGTTAACACTTTATGATGGATAGCTGATTTAAAGCTTGTGTATTTAAAGTCATATTAAAATCAACCCGAGATTTACTTTGTGGTTGAAAAAACACTTGCCATATAACTTTCCATAATCTGAAACCTTTATAAAGCGTTTATAAAACATGATCCCAATTTGAATACAAGAAATTAGGAAAAATATATTTAGAATTCTCCTCATAAGACACAGATTGACCCCGACACATTGTGACAGCTTGTTTTCAAGTAAAGCCTTGTGTAATCTCCCAGTAAAAAGGAGTTTTATTTCTCAAGGTTTTGAATTTTTGTTTAATTATGTGTAATTGTGGGAGAGAGATTTACAGACAGTCATCCTGATTATGAACTTTTTGCCTGTCTTGAGCAATCTCTTCTTATCAAACACTGACACGGCCACAAATGTGACTGAGATCCAAAAATGGGGGTGACTGGGGGACAAAAAACATTTGAATTGACATTTAAACTGATACAGTAAATATCAAGTATACTTTACACTCAAGACCTGAAAAACTGATTTTATTATTAGAAATATAGAATAGAAATATTGTCTCAGGCCCTGACAGAAAGGACATCATGCAGTGACATTAAAATAAAATTGATTTTAAAGACTAAATTGATGAATAGACCTAACGGTCTTCTTATTGCCACTCTTATTGAAAATGAAAATGAACAGATGAGAGGAATAATAAGAACAGGATCTGAAAATGACGTCAAACTCAACATTTAAGTGAACATATGCTGACCACCGTTTACCAGCTTCAACCACATACCGTTTTCTGACGTTACATCATTAAAATGTGGACTGAAAATCAAATATTAAAAATATAAGAACTAATCCCTTCAAACAGATACACTGGAGGGAAATATTAACATTGGTTCTGGGAAAACAGAGTCTAAAGAAACCATAAAATAGTCTGGAAAAAAATAGAAAACAGAAGTAAAGAAGTCTTACTTCCTAAAAATGTCTGTTTCAGAAACCTCTTGTCTCTATATACATTCAAGACATTTAGTGGAAACTGGACAGGCCTGTGTTTCCCGAAACCTTCTTCCAGGCTACGTCATTCTGAAGTTACACCTTAATCTGTATCTTAACGTTTATGCGTGTTTCCTGAAACATTCAGAGTTGAGAATACCTTCTAGAAGTAAGGTCTTTGTTATATCTTCTCACTGCTGTCGGTTCGCTCCGCTAGTGGCCACTACTGAGCAAAACACTTCTCATCTCAGTCTATACAAATATAATTCTGAAGTTGTAATACACCCAGTGTTCAATTAGGCTAATCGAAGTGTTCATGCAAAATTGTCATTACACTGATAGTTGTTAGCTTTTTAATTGCATTAATGCACTAATGTACATCAGATGGTAAACCATTAGGCAGTAAAGGCGTTGCATGAGGATTTTGGTCAAACTATTATAGCGATACACTTTTAGTATATGTGCACTATTTCATCAGTGCAAACTTTATTCCCCTGGCTCGCATGTCAGAAGCTGAAATTAAATTTTTTTTGACACAAACTCGGTGGAGCTACTCCTTCAGCCCTGAAATTCAGCTACTCTCTTATTGAGCAGGTCATCCGATATCACAAATGAGTGATTTACACTAATAATGTGATGCGGCTGCTGGGTAATCAACCCTGCTTGTGGACTAAATGAAGACACTTTTGCAAATACATTATGATAATATAAATGACCCTTTCAAAGGTCAGTGAAGGCATACTGCCAGTGAATCTAGCGGGTTGAGGCATGTGAGGTTGCAGGTTCGCACACTCATTTTGAAATATCCAGGGTTGCCATTTGGATTATTTTGATTAGATCCAATGATTCCTGATTAGTGCAATTTCTGAAGTGCTTGTTTTTTTTTGTTGTTTTTTAAATAAAGAACACCGCTTGCCCACACAATTCAGTGAAGCAGCCCCTCAAATTCTCAAGCCATCTACTGTATATCGACCAGCTCAAGTCAAGTCAACTTTATTTATATAGCGCTTTTTACAGTAGAGTTTGTTTCAAAGCAGCTTTACAGTGGTCACAGGAAAACAATATAACAAAGTTTGTTTTGGCTGAACAGCAGCTCTGAAAGAGCAGACCAATCAATAAAATTGAAGAATATTAAGTGTTACGTGTCCCCAACTAAGCAAGCCAGAGGCGACAGCGGCAAGAACCAAAACTCCAGCAGGTGACGGAATGAATGAAGAACGAAATGGAGAAAAACACCTTGGGAGAAAATGTTTTGTGGCAAAATGACGGCTGATGTTGTATTCTTTAAAAACCGCTACAGTTTCTTGGCATATCAGATATACAGCCCTTAATCGGACTTCAGTGAAAAAATGCTTAGCTGTCCACTCTTTATTAAACACTCGGTACTCACTGTCTACTTTTCTTTTCTTTGGTCTGCTCATTTTTACTGAAGAGCTCAAAGTGCAGAGCGAAAAAGTGAAGTAGAGAGAAACATCACACTCAAACTAAGGTCAATGTCTTTGACGTGCGCCATCTGTTGGGGAAACACGGACATTCCAGGGAAAGGTAAAATGAAGGAGGTTATGAATATGAATTATATTATTATTATAATTAATTTTATTATTAAAAATATAACTTCTACAAGTTCGGCAGGCCGGATTAAAAAGCCCAACGGGCCGTAGTTTGCCCACCCCTGTTCCAATCCGCTCTTGCTTTCTTTGAGAATCGAACCCATGACCTTAGCATTACAAACACCATTGCTCTACTGGTTGAACTACAGGCAGAGGCGGACTCACCATTAACCATTAAGTGTAGGCAATTGCCTAGGAAACCCGAACATACAAGGGCCCCAACAAGCAGCCCCTCCCAAAGAACTATTGCACTGGTTATCATTTTAAATAATTTCCTATTGCACTATTATCATAACTATAGCACTTGTTATCATTTTAAATAATTTCATAACCGGGTTCTTTAATCCGCCGTGCTGAGGAGAGCGCACGTCAGAACAGAAGCAGGGTGTGTGTGTGTGTTCATCTAAGCCTCATACTCTTTGGTCGGTAACCGCTCGTCAATGTCAAAACCGCGACAATTTCATACATACAGACATACAGCCCTTGATCAGATTTTTAAATTCATTTTTCGGGAGGGGAGGGGCCCCTTTTCAAAGTTTGCCAAGGGCTCTGTATTTGCTCAGTCCACCACTGGCTACTGGAAAGCTTTTGTTACCGAAACGGCTCTGCTTGGAAGTTCCTACTCATTCAAATGAAATTTTTCTTCCAAAATGGTCGGCTCTCATATGAAACTTTGGGGTGGTTTTTATAAATGAACAAATTCTAAAAAGACTCAAGTCACGTCATTCCAGGTCAGCAGATTATTCAACATTCTGAAGTACCGAAACGTTTGAAGTCAAGCACTGAGAACAACAAAAACTTCACCTCTCATCTCCCCAAGAAAAATCTCAAACCCACTCTTAATGACCATAAAGACACATATAACCACATCCCCACAACTGGGCACTTTTGTATTCTTTTAGTGGTTTGTTTGAGTCTTTCAATCTTTCAAAGTGTCCAAAATTTGTGTCCTTTCATGTGGTGTTTTATCATTGAGTGAGAACAACCATACTCTGTAAAACACCACTTCACAGAACCACAAGTAAAAGTAATGTTTTCCAATTTTCTCCCATGATTATGGTTTCTGTGGAGAATATAGGAACTGGCTGTGGTGAAACTGTACGTGAGAGCTGGACCAAGTTCAAACAAGCATCCTAACATATATAACAATTATTTGCTAACATGCAGCCTAAGAAATATTTACATACTTGCTGTTTTAATTTATTGATTTGGCAGATGCTTTTGATCAAATAAAATCTTGGGCATTTGTACTACAGTCAGACATTGATATTAAAATAAATATTACAAAAATGTTATCTAAGTACCAACTTTGATAACATTATCAAAGTGGTTGATATTGTTTAAACCCATGACTATGCAAAGACAAAAAAAGAACAACATATTGTAATGATCGTCAAGTTTTGGATTGGATATTTTTGCAAACATATGAAATGCAAACTGTCCGACCTTTCCTTTTAACATCGTGTTTGTGTTTTTGTGATTATGAAAACTGCTGTCTATGGAAACGACAATTTCCTCACATTACTCATGATCATGCGTTTGGTGACTTTGTATTGCACAATGAATTGCTGGGCGATGTAAAGATTGGTGTGATGCAAATCTGAGTGTGCATGATTCTTTGTAAGTGTGTGTGCTCACTGACACGAAGTGAAATGCAGATTTCGTTTTTGTGGGTGGACACTAAATGAAAGCTACTCTTATAAAACTTGTTAAAGATCAGATCTTGAAACCTCTTTTTTTTTGCTTGCACACAATTAAAGAGCAAGTTTTTTCAGGACCTGTCGTCATAAAACAAGGTAGGTTAACTTTGGATATGGAATTATTCTCTACTTTGCACTACCATTTATTAATGATTGGAATAATTATTTTTGTTTATCTACATTCTTAAAGCTGATAGGCCACATATTTTAATTATGTTGATGTTTTACCACATGAGATTATTCCTTACTCAATTTTAGATTTGAACTTTAAGGAAATTAATTATTTTAAATGACAGTTATGAACTTAAATGTAACTGACTACATACAGTAAAAAAAAAAAATTATATATATATATATATATATATATATATATATACATATATACTCACACACACACACACACACACACACACACACATATATATATATATATATATATATATATATATATATATATATATATATAAATAATTTATTTTGTTGTAAATTTAAAAGTATTGCGTTACTTTAATAGCTATATATATATCAGTTAATACATTGGAAAACAAAGTAACTTGCATTAGTTTTTTGAAAATGTAATTTATTTTGTTGTAATTGTTGTATATATATATATATATAAATAATTTATTTTGTTGTAAATTTAAAAGTATTGCGTTACTTTAATAGCTATATATATATATATATATATATACAACAATTACAACAAAATAAATTACATTTTCAAAAAACTAATGCAAGTTACTTTGTTTTCCAATGTATTAACTGACGCATCTACTGTGAGAGAAATCACGAGTCGTTATGTGTGAACATACTGATTTTTTCGTTTTCTTCAAAATTAATAAAATCATTGAATTGCTAAATCAGAATAATACAAAAACCAACACATTGTTTATGCATGTAATCTCACTTTATTGACCACTGCTAAAGTTTGTTGATTCAGTTAAACCAGAAGTAAAAATGACTTCAGATTTTTGTATTTATTGGTGAAGTAAGTGTTAAATTTTCTTCTTCTGCAATCCAGAATGGCAGCAGCTGAAAGGTTTGTTTGAGCTCGACTGTACACACGTGAATTTGCATTTCTTTCAGTCAGCCTTGTTCTTTAAATACTGGTGTGAAAGGGCCTTTACATTTGCCCAAAAATATATATATTTTTGTAATGAAAAGCAATCAAACAACCAAGCCCAGCCCAGAAAGAGAAAAAGTAACGCAAAAATAATACACACTAAAAGTAGTACATTATTACAAAACTAATACATTATTTTTCTTAAAAAGTAACAAAAGGGAATAGCACAATAATGTAATCCATTACTTTTCAAAGTAACTTTCCCCAAAACTATATTTGTATCCTTAACATTCATGCAATTCCTCTTCTCCCATATTGCACTTTCCCTCAGAAGTCTCCTCATTTGCAGGTCAGCATGGGAGACTGGGGATTCCTCTCTAAACTCCTGGACAAAGTGCAGTCTCACTCAACCAATATTGGTAAGGTTTGGCTGACGGTTCTGCTGATCTTCAGAATAATGGTTCTAGGAGCCGGACTGGATAAAGTCTGGGGAGATGAACAGTCCAATATGGTCTGTAACATCAATACGCCTGGTTGCTTGAACGCATGCTACGACCACACCTTCCCCATTTCCCACATGCGATTCTGGGTGCTCCAAATCATCTTTGTGGCAACGCCAAATCTGGTCTACCTCGGCTACATTCTGCACGTCATCCACAAAGAAAACAAACTGAGACAGCACTTAGAAAACCAGGAGGAGAAACGTGGCTTCAAACTACCCAAATACACAGATGACAACGGGAAGATTTATTACAAAGGGAGCCTGCTTGGTTGCTATATGTTCAGTATCTTTGTGACTATTTTGTTCGAATCTGGGTTCATCATAGGCCAGTACTATTTAATTGGCCTTTGGATGCCCAAACAGCTAGAATGTAATGTTCACCCTTGCCCTGATATCGGCCTGCATTGTTTTACATCCCGTCCGACTGAAAAGAGCATTTTCATTGTGTTCATGCTCGTTGTGGCGTGTGTGTCTTTGGCTTTAAATGTAGGAGAGATATTCTATCTGATGGGTCGTAGGAGCCAGCACAGGATGAGGAGAACACCTGTAATGGCTGAGATACAGAATTTAACCGATACTAAGACATTCTGCTAAATAAAACCGTCTGAAATCACCACATGTCCCTTAGACCCAAGTCTTAGGCTTGAGTCCTGCACTATTTTCTTTTCTATTCAAAGATGAACAAAATGCCACTAATTACATGTGAGAAAATGTTCTGTAAGAGATTATTATTACCCATGAATGTGCTTTGTCCTACTATTTAAACCGTCATTTTTTCTATAATTATTTCTACGGTGAAAAAAGGTAGATTTACATGTAAAAAGAGTGTTTACATCTGTAATGTATGCCATTGTATATGTTTTATATAAGCTTGGAAGAAATAATAGGCTTGATTGCTCATTGAAGTACACAGTTTAGCGATTATATGAATATAATTATTTTAAACATGTCATGTGTGCAAATAAAAATACACATAAAAACAATAGCGAAAGTGGTTTGGAGCTGAACCGTTATTTGCAAGTTGGGTGGATTGTGCAATAAAAACAGGGAAAAATGTGGATCTGATATGTCTTTCCATCACACGGGGGCGTATGAAGAGCACAAATCATCAAGGCATTGAACAAAATCACAAAATTAGACACTAAATGCATGACATAACAGAATAATACAATATTTTACAGCCGCGAAAAAAATTATAATGAGCTTATAAAACGAGAAAATACAATATTTCCGCCCGCACCCCCTCTATTTTTTCTTAACTTGTAACCTGCTCTGTTTTTTTATTGTTTTAATTTATTTATCATTATGTATGTGCTTCAAGCATTCCCTTTAAGAGTCACATATAGTTCACCCCAAAATAAAAGATCCTCTGCATGGTTCTATTCTTTCACAGACACTAGAGTTTGACTCAATCAGACATGACCAATCAAGTTTGACTCGTCAGACATGATATGAGTAAAATATGCGCATATTCAAACTGCAACTCGATTTTAATAAGCACGTGAGATGTATGGACTACTTCTACGATGTCTTTTCTTTGTTATTTTTTGAAGTCATGGAGGTTTGGAACAACATAAGGGTGAGTAAAAGACGCTTTAACTAAACGGGGAGAAAAATGATTTAGAAAAATATGAAATTGCAGTTTGTTACATAATGAACTGTTATCTAAGTGTAATGTCAGTTTATGACCATTCCGTTGTCGGACCAAGCAGAGCATCACAAAAATGTAAGAGGAGATAAGTGATTGTCTGTGTCCAGCAGACTGGAGAGAAAGCCCCACTCTCCCATGCTTGTGCCTCTAGTGTCTCTGCTTGGATATCTAAGGGAGAAAGACAGCATTTTTGAGTGGTTAGTGTTTGATCTGCTTAAAATGCTGAAAACAGATTAATTTACACTTTACTCACCATTATCATTGCATATATGGATTTGGCAGATACTTTTATCCAAAGCGACTTGCATTGCATTCAAGGAACACATTGACATTCTAATCAGTTCTTGCTTTCCCTGGGAATCGAACCCATGACCTTGGCGTTGCAAGTGTCACACTCTACAAGAACGTTATCATTTCATTGTTGTGTCATTCAAAACCCATATGCTATACGTGTCTCATAGACAGTGGCTACTCTGAAAAGGAGAAAAAATACACTCTCAAAAAGCATTGGACTGTATTCCAAGAATCCAATTCTATACTTTAACTTTGTGGTTCAATGATAATGTTAATATAATGCATGAAATACTTCATACATATTTAAGAGATATTCCACCCCAAACTGAAAATTGTCATTATTTACTACAAGTTGTTTCAAACCTGTAGGAGTTTCTTTCTTCTGTTGAACTCTATTTTAAAGTATGTTGGTAATGAAACCGCTGACGGCACCCATTGACTTCTAAAAAATACTATGGAAGTCAATGGGTGCCGTCAACTGTCAAAAAAATACATCATCGCATGACCTATGTGACTAAAAACCAAACGTTTGCTTGCTTGTTTTATCTACAAGTGGGGTTCGTGTGAGCTTCGACAGAAGGGTAAGATTATTATTATTAAGGGAAAATAATTATGAATATAAAACGAAAAGGAGAGAAACTTAACCACAGTACCTTTGTGGACTGTGACAACAATCCGATGATCCGAAGATCGTCCAAGGTTAAAATCTGATTAAAACAAAATATGAATTAACATTTGTATTGAACATCAATACATTTACTAAGTAATCGATTATGATTTGCACTTCAGTTGACAAAAGCAAAACACTCCAATGATTGCTATCTGTATTTATTGAAAACAAACACTTGAGTAATTACATTTGTGGTTTAGTGACAAAAAAAGAAAATGCAACTAATCAGGAAGTAAATGTTTCAACAGGGAGCCTTCAATGTTTCAACAATATGAATGACTGACTTCTTCAATCCGGCATTCAGTTCCAAACAATGAATGGTTAACATTCAGCAATCACCAAAATATGTTTGTATAATATTATTATATTATAGTCCGTTTTGTCACCTGTTTAGAATCCTAAAGGAAGCTTAACAATATATAATATCATATTTAAATGAGAAAATAGAGCCATGTAAAAATATGGGAGACTTATATTTTTACCAGTGTTTCAGCCCGGTTCTGATTGACTGTGTTCTTCAATGATGAAATGCCATGTTTCATGTATAAAGATTGAACTTCAGTGCCCCTGATTTCGTACGTTTTTTTTGAAGCCTCTTGAAGTCTGATTAAAATTCCATGACCAGATTTGGGATAACAAATATGGAGTGAGACGTATGGACTACTTCTACGATATCTTTATCGTGTTATTCTTTGCTATTTTTTAATGCCGTGGAGGTTTGGAACAACATGAGGGTGAGTAAATGACGCTACGATTGACACGTCTTGATGCTTGTTTAATTCTTTCCTGAATGAACGAAACTAACATTTCCCAATAAACATGTGCCTTCCTTCACATCATTAGCGGAGCAACACATTAAATTAACAAGAAAAAACATTGGCTTGTTACATTATTTACAAAGGTTTTAACACGTTTTTTTTCACATTTTACCAGTAACTCTCATGGTTTGCTTTAACTAAACAGGGAGAGAAAATGTATTTAAGAAAATATGAAATTGCATCTTGTTACATAATGAACTGTTATCTAAGTGTAATGTCAGTTTATGACAATTCTGTTGTCGGACCAAGTAAAGCATCACAAAAATGTTAGAGGAGATAAGTGATGTCATATATGACTAAGGTTAATAGTTAAATGTAGTCCATATACAGTAAAATTACCTGAAATGTTCAAGGGCACCATGTACCAACATTCATTCAAATGCAAACATTGTTCCAAATACATATACTCTTTTCACATCAAAACAAAAAACGTGCAAAACAAATTGATCACAACCTGACATTAATTTTAATTCCAAGATTCAGCCTAAATCGTCTATGTACAAACTTTTCACCCTTAAGTTTTGCTAGACTTTGAAGTTCCTGTAATGTGTATCTTGGACCCGTTTAAATCTGGCAGGTACGCAGTCGTCTGTTTCACACGACGTCTCTTTGACGTGCGGCATAAGAGGTAGATCATCTCAATCACATTCAGAAGGAGAGAGACACACGCCACCACCAGCATAAAGATGATAAAGACGGTTTTCTCCGTGGGACGAGACATGTAACACTCAACTGTATAAGGGCAAGGAGCTTGAGAGCATTCTATCTTTGGGATCATTACGAAACCGTAAATATAATACTGGCCTACAATGAACCCAGCCTCCAGCAAGATCTTAAAAAACAGGCTGGCGAGGTAACTACATAACAACTGGCCCTTGATTATAACTTTGCCATAGTCGTCGATGTATTTGGGATGTTTGCCGCCTTGCTTTTCAGCCTGCAGTTCAATCAGCTGTTTGAGTTTTTTCTCTTTGTGGAGAACATGCAGAACGTGGCCGAAGTACAGAAGTGTTGGTGTGGACACAAAGATGATCTGAAGAACCCAGAAGCGAATGTGGGAGATTGGGAAGGTGTGATCGTAGCACACGTTCTTACAACCTGGCTGTTTTGTGTTGCAGATCATTTTTGATTGTTCATCGCTCCACACCTTTTCGGCTCCGGCGCCGAGGACCATTATCCTGAAGACAAAGAGGACAGTGAGCCACACCTTCCCAACAACCGTGGAGTGAGACTGCACTTTGTCCAGCAGACTGGAGAGAAAGCCCCACTCTCCCATGCTTGTGCCTCTAGTGTCTCTGCCTGGACAACTAGGGGAGAAAGACAACATTTTTGAGTGGTTAGTGTTTGATCTGCTTAAAACTGTTTCATTTACAGTTTACTCACCATCATCTTTACATATATGCATTTGGCAGACGCTTTTATCCAAAGCGACTTGCATTGCATTCAAGAAACACATTGACATTCTAATCAGTTCTTGCTTTCCCTGGGAATCGAACCCATGACCTTAGCGTTGCAAGTGTCACACTCTATCACTTCATTGTCGTGTCATTCAAAATCCATATGCTATTATTTTTCAGTGAACACACACATAAATAGACATTTTTAAAGAATCATTACGTGTCTCATAGACAGTGGCTACTCCGAAAAGGAGAAAAAAAAATACACTCTCAAAAAGTCTAATTTATGGACTTTATTCCAAGAATCCAATTCTATTTTTTAACTTTGTGGTTCAATAATAATGTTAATACTTCATACATATTTAAGAGATACTCCACCCCAAACTGAAAATGATGTAATTATTTACTACAAGTTGTTTCAAACCTGTAGGAGTTTCTTTCTTCTGTTGAACTCTATTTTAAAGTATGTTGGTAATGAAACCGCTGACGGCACCCATTGACTTCTAAAAAATACTATGGAAGTCAATGGGTGCCGTCAACTGTCAAAAACATACACATCGCATGATCTATGTGACTAAAAACCAAACGTTTGCTTGCTTGTTTTATCTACAAGTGGGGTTCGTGTGAGCTTCGACAGAAGGGTAAGATTATTATTATTATTAAGGGAAAATAATTATGAATATAAAACGAAAAGGAGAGAAACTTAACCACAGTACCTTTGTGGACTGTGACAACAATCCGATGCTCACAGGAGAAGATCGTCCAAGGTTAAAATCTGATTAAAACAAAATATGAATTGAACATCAATACATTTACTTAGTAATCGATTATGATTTGCACTTCAGTTGACAAAAGCAATTGAAAACAAACACATTTGTGGTTTAGTGACAAAAAAAGAAAATGCAATTAATCAGGAAGTAAATGTTTCAACATGAAGCCTTCAATGTTTCAACAATGTGAATGACTGACTTTTCCAATCTAGCATTCAGTTCCAAACAATGAATGGTTAACATTCAGCAATCACCAAAACATGTCTGTATAATATTATTAGATTATAGTCCGTTTTTTCAGCTGTTTAGAATCCTAAAGGAAGCTTAACAATATATAATATCACATTAATGAGCAAATAGAGCCATACAAAAATGTAAAATATGGGAAACTGATATTTTTACCTGTGACTACTTGCGTCCGGTGCCGATTGACTGTGTTGCTCAATAATGAAATGCCATGTGTCAGGTGTAAAGACTGAACTTCAGTGCACTTGATTTCGCAAGTTTCTGCTGTCACCGTCCTCTTGAAGTCTGATTAAAGTTCCATGGCCATATTTGGGATAACAGGATAAAAATGAGCCCAAAGTTAATTATTAATCATGTTAGAACCTAGAATAAGTACTTGCATTGGAGACAAGATTTCTGTACCTTTGTTTTCTCACATACTCACATAAATGTACATGTTATTCACGGAAGCTTGGCGCTGTATATTGATTTGCCATCAGTGTGACTCATAACATGGGTGGAACACAGTGAATACTGGGACGCAAAACCACTTTGTTTTTAATGTTTCACCATGAGAACAGAGCAGAATAAATAATCTCTTGGCATGCACAACTGGAGGAGGTTTTAGAACATCGTGAATGTGCTTCAGGGTTTTCATCATCTGAGCTGGAGTTATTCTGTGCTGTAGGCAGTAAAACATGGTGATTAAAATCAGCAGCGTGGCCATATTTAAGATATGGGAGAACAACATACATCAACATAAAGATAATGCAAATTGTAGTGCAATGCAAAGAGGTAGAGTAGAATAAAAATTCATAAAAAATGTTTTTATTAATAAATTAATCAAATTATCACATTTATAAAACTAAATAATGATGTAATTTATTAACATATCTTATTAATCAAAAAAGAAAATGAGAAATTAAGTTTAAAAAAATTGATCCTAGATCACTTGTTTTAATTTCTCAAATAAACATCTGTTGTGACTGGTAAATATAAAATGTGGCAATATTGATTTAAAATAAATGCATGTTAAAATCATTCTCCAAAAAATTACTATGTCTTTAAAATATGCTTTAAGTATGTCTTAAATGATTACCAATTAAGATAATCAATCAGATAATAGCAATTAAGCAGTCTCGTCAAAAAAAAAAAATATTTTATGATTGCTTATATATGATTTTATATGTGATTTTTGAATAAATCCATTGCCACTTTATGAAACTTTGTGTATTATGTGCTTTTGTACATAAGTGGTTTAAAACTGGATTAGATATCTGTGAAAGAATCTTCTGTTGTTTAAAAAGTTTTATTTCAAACAAGGGTATAGTCATTGTGCTTTCTGAACATCGTTGACGCTCGTTTACATACAGAATACTATAAATGTGTTTGTTATGGAAAATGTAGCCCATGAAATTGACAACATCAGACAAACAAGACGTGGTCGCTCTTTGATATATTTACAAACAGTATATACAATCATATAACATTAAGCTTTTTTATACCATAATACATAAAAGCCATCAAAAACATGTATTATGCACAAAATTATCATAACATAATTAAATGACATAATCCATTTAAAGAGCATCGTAACAACACTTTCTTTCTCAAATACTGGACAATCGGTTTGGGGATTTGTAAAATTAACTGTAAGGATGTTTCTCTTAAAACTTCGGAGACACAAAAGACCAAATCTAATGGTCTTCCATCAAGTGTTTTTCTTCTTTCGCCCCATCCAGGCTTCCTCCGAGACTCTGACCGCTCTCATACTGCCTGTTCATTTTGTTTTGCCTCAGAGCATCTTCCGAGGTCATCTGCCAGGAAGAAGGCAAAGTGGCGGGGTTCGCAGGCGTAGTGATGAGATTGTGCGAGCGTTTCTTGCTGCTCCGGCATCCCACCCTGGTGCACAGCAGGTAAAACACCTCTACGACATTCAGCAGCAGAGACACACAGGCCACCACTAGCATAAAGATGATGAAGATGGTCTTCTCTGTGGGACGGGACATGAAACATTCTACGGTGTAAGGGCAAGGAGATTGGGAACACGTAAACTTGGCGATCATAATAAAGCCGTATAAATAATACTGTCCGACGATAAACGCGATCTCGAGGATGATTTTAAAAAACAACTGGGTCAGATAGCTGCCGAGGAGGTTTCCTTTAATCTTGACGTGGCCTGTGTCATCCGTGTATTTGGGCGACTTCAACTTGTGGCCCTCGCCGAGTCTTTTAATGTTCTCCCTGAGCTTGTCCTCTTGGTGAATGATCTGCACCGCATGCCCGAGGTACACCAAAGTTGGAGTGGACACAAATAGGATCTGCATGACCCAGAAGCGGATGTGCGAGATGGGGAACTGCCAGTCGTAGCACACGTTCTCACAACCGGGTTGCATCGTGTTGCAGACCAAACTAGATTGTTCATCGCCCCAAACGCTCTCCGCCGCCGCTCCGAGCACCAGGATCCTGAAGATGAACAGGACGCTCATCCATATTTTGCCAATGACGGTGGAGTGAGATTGCACTTTATCTAACAACTTCGAAAGAAATCCCCAGTCCCCCATGTTTGCTGATGCTCAGACTTTCCTACAGAAAAGGAAGGAAAACAGATTAACTACAAAGTCCACTTTAGTTGTAACTTAATCAATAAGCCTTTAAATGAGGGTTCATTAATGGCATACTCTTAATAGATTAATATACTTAATAATTATAAGTCTTCAAACAAGTTCAGCTATTGTGCTCAGATTTTTACATGTAGAAAAGCAAAACGAGAAGATTATATTTGTTCAAAAACTAGAAGAGATGTTATTAACGAATGCTCCTTTTTATAAAACTTAATAAAATACATTAATGTTGCAATACATTAACATATGGTGCCAAAAAATGAATAAAAAACATTTATTCACAATGAGGTTTTTACTAGAAACAACTTTATGATAACTATGAATATTATTAATTGAATGAACATCTGTGGCTGCTTGTAAACACACAATATGCAAATATTGATTTAAAAGATATACATGTTAAAATCATTCTCTAAAATGAAACATTTACTGTCTTAAAACATGTCTTTAAGGTAAAGAACAAGATAATTATTTATAGCAATAAGATCTTAGCCTGATTGCAGTCAGAATATAATACATTTTACTGTATAATTTATTCTTAAATATTCTCTATAGAGGCAAATAGCTTCCATATGTGTGACCTAAAAAAGCATATCAATGAATCAAACATACAAACGATGTAATATTGATTTCACACTTACCTTTAGCGAGTTGTGCCTCTTCCTATTAGAAACTAAGCCGCATACCAAGTGATAGCCGAGAGTAGTTGAACCTTGATTTTTAAATTTACTAAGATTGCGTAATAGCTGAAAGTATCTCACTGTCACGTTGTCCAACGGTAAGCAAGGAAAAGAACTAGATTTTGAATGGAGGTTTACAGGAGTGCCAAATTAATGATTGAAAGGCTCTAACCCAATGATATGGACTACACTTAAGTGACTGACCCACACAACTAAAATGATATATTATATTTATTAATACTGTTCATTCACTTACTATATATATATATATATATATATAAGTAATACCTCGGTTTACGAATTCAATTCGTTCCAAGAGCTCGTAACCCAAAATTATCGTACACCAAAACAATTTTCCTCATAAGAATGCACTAAAAATCACTCAATTCGTTCCACACCATAAATGCCTATGTTTTACCCTATTCATTATCGTATTTATTCGAGTATATCGCGCACACGTGTATAACGCGCACCCCTAATTTTCTATTAAAAATCGGTATAAAATTTTGTTTCACACCAAGCATTGTAATTGACAAAAAACGTTGTTGAACACGTGCAGCCATGATAAAAAACATTTATTTATTGTATAACATACACTTATATAACATATATAACTTATTTAACATATTTATTGACAACATAAACTAATGAACACAATACCGAAAGAGAATTACCGGTAAAAATATTTATTTAAAATCCTTCGACGTCAGATTCCTCATCAGAGACACTAAAGAGTTGCTCCCATTCTTCTGGAGTTAATTTTTCATCAGTGTCCCAGTTGGCAGGAACATCTGTTTCTACGGTTTCTTCGCTTTCTTCTGCGTCTGAATTCGTTTTCTGTGCCGTCCATTTTATTGCTGATGCCTGTCTTCACAAAAAACACAAAATGCCTGTCTTCTCCGAGGGGACGGTTTTTTTTCTTCGCCCTCACGTACAGTGTGAGGATGCAGCCTGTGTTACGGGATGTAATGTATCATGCAATTGGCAATCGATTGCTTTGGGCTATGTTGCGGTTGTTGCCGCTGTTTATGTTTGAATACAGTTGCTGAATTGCACTCACGAGTCTGCCTTTTATTTTCTGCATATATTGCTACTTAAACAGCCTGTAAAATGCGCAGCGCGAACTCACAATTCGCCGGCGCCCTTAAAGGACCGGCCGTCAAAACAAACCCCACCCCACCCCACCCCAGCCCAGCCCTCGTGCATAACGCGCATCCCTAACTTTGATTTATTTTTTTGGTCGAAAATTTTGCGCGTTATACTCGAATACAGTTAAAATTATAACCATTATGATCTCATATAAATACTTATTAATAATTGACAATTAAACTCAAACAATTTACTGTAACGCGTAATTTTACTTTACCTTTGAGTAGCGTCGCTGCTGGCGTAAAGGAGACGAGAGGAGGGGGGGGGGGGGGTGTTACTGCTTAGAGGCAGTAGCGATCACAATTAATGCAACAACACGAGGTAAAACCGCTGTAAATCACTTATAAAAGTATCACTGTGGTGAATGATGAACCAAACCGAGCGACGCTGAGAGAATTAACGAGTGAAGGGCTGATAAAGGGGTTGGAATCGCGTGACTATTTTATGAGAGACTGTCATTAGGATATTTCCAGTAAAAATGCGCGCAACGATGCGGAGCGTTAGGACTTTTCCACACAAAAATGCGCGTAGCAAGGGAATATTTTTCTCTCACACTGATACAATGCTCGTACACCGATTTACTCGTATACAAAGTCACTCGTAAACCGAGGTGTTACTGTGTATTTACATACACACACATACATATACAGCATATAAATAGCATATATACATAGCATATAAATAAATGCACACACACGCACACATGCACATACAAGCAGACACACACTTTAGTCCTGAAAAATCTATCATGATTTCCAGAAAAGCACAACTCTGTTGAAGAGTTTGTTTTAAGAAATGTTCCTTGAGCACCAAATCAGTACATTAGAATGATTTATGAAGGAGTGTTAAATTGTAATAATAGGTCACAATTTAACTGTAATGTTTAACTTTTGATCAAATAAAGGCAGACTTGGTGAGCTTTAAAAATATATTATAAAATAATTTAAAAGAAACTACTGACCTGAAATAAAACACAAATAACTGAAAAACAAAAACATTGTTTACATGAACACAGTTTATTTTCTTTCTTGTATCGAATCTATCTACAAAAATGAAAGAAAAAAAAACAAACAGATCATACATTTCAACAAAAACAGAGCTGGATGGGGCCATGGAGCTTGGAGTTGGGGTGTCTCGACCATGCATGGGTCAGCTGGATCAGTGGATGTTTGCCCAAGTTGACCGTGTGAAAGACTTTGTGTACAGAGGCTTGCTGATCAGATATGAACCTCTTGCATGTCATCACTATGCTCCTCTGAAGCCACACTCTTGGTTGCCTCATTGTCATGTTCCCTCCTCTGAAGCTCCAGGTCACGGTTCATCCAGTTCTGGATCACCTGATCTGTATTTTTGAGCTCCTTCTTGTTCACAACAGGGGTCACAGGGGTGATAATGTAGTCCTTTTTACGGCTGAGACACTCGTTGATCTTCTTGGTGCAGAGATAAAGGATCTCAATCACATTCAGGAGTAAAGAGATGCAGGCCACCACCAGCATGAACCAAATGAAGATGCTTTTCTCAGTGGGCCTTGATAAAAAGCAGTCCACCTTGTGAGGACACGGGAAACGGATGCAGACGTATTGTGCCTGAAGGGTGAAGCCGTAAATGTAGTACTGGCCCAAGATGAAACCCACCTCCAGAAGTATCTTACATAGTAAGCTGAGAATGTAGCTTCTCAAGAGACGCCCTCGAATGTTGACCTTCCCATTGTCCCTGCTGTACTTGGGGAATTTGTAGCCTTTCTTCAGGAACAGACTGATTTGCTCATTCTGAATCTCTTTCTTCATCATCTCTCTCACTTTCTTCTCCACGTGTATAACGTGGACGACGTGGCCCAGGTAGGCTAGAGTAGGTGTGGACACAGAGATGATCTGCAGAACCCAGAAGCGGATGTGTGAGATGGGGAACGCCTGGTCATAGCACACATTTTCGCACCCCGGCTGCTCTGTGTTGCAGATGAAGTCCGACTGCTCGTCACCCCACACTCTCTCGGCACCAGCACCGAGGACTAGAATCCTAAAAACAAACAGGACAGTGAGCCAGATTTTCCCCACCACCGTTGAGTGCGTCTGGACTCTATCCAGCAGTCTTCCTAGGAAGTCCCACTCACCCATCTTTAATGTTAATTGAATACCTGAAAGAAAAATAATAATTATTTATTGGACGGAAAAGCTCGGCAGCAATTAATGTGCAATAATTCCTAGACTTGGATTTTACGAATTTGATGCAAGCACTATTCCTGAGATTATCAAGTAAAAAAACTGGTTATTTTACAGAGCATACACGGGAACCACGGTTTTTGCCCTGAAAACCCAAAACATTGATATGCCAATGATTGAACATCTTCAACTCATCTTTTGTTGCTTTTTTATAATCTGCATAAGACTTAAATGTAGAATATAGAATAACACTTACAATACATATCAGGTTTGTTTAAAAATGTCACTAAAAATATCATATTTCATTTCTGTGAGTTTAGCAGCATCATTTCTCATGATCTTTCAGAAATCATTCTCAAATGTTGATTTTGATTGCTTTTTTAATAGTAGTATCAAGTAGAAAACAGTTGTGCTGCTATTGTTGTGGAATCTGATGTTATACATGAAGAATAATTACTGAATCCAAACACATTACTGAAACCAAAGTGGTTGTATAAAGAGAGAATCATAAACAAGCATATAAATGACACTATAAATACAATAATTACTCTTTTCACTTACCCAATATAAGACGGAACGCAAAGCTCACTCGCTCAGTGAGGACTTGAGAGAGATGTGTGTAACATGATTTCTATTGAAGAAACAGCTTTAAACCAAAACAAAGATTGTCCTATTATCAGTGTGTGGACTCCAAGCAGCTCTCAGCCTTGACATCTGGAATAGGAACATTTTCCTGGAACATGTTCAATTGTGTTTCTCATGCAAGATTATATTCGTACTATTCATACTATCCCTTCACTGATATATCATACTTTAGTTCTGCCAGGGCCCTGTTCTATAAATCTAAAAATGAGGTAGTTTCTGCATAATTGGTGTTTGAATGGCAATGTTTTTCAGACATGTTTCTTAAACTACTCCCATTGGTCAGATAAACATTTAGTCCCACCCCCAAACTTTTTAACATATTGAGCCAGTGTTGCCAAGGCATATTTTTTAGAACAAATAAAAACTTCGCCTTAAAGAATGAAATAAGTAATTAATTAACCGCGACTCTAAATCGGTTTATTTCTGCGATAGTTGTATTCTCCAACTGCATACAAATTTATTTAAGATTTCTGTTTTGACTTCACTGGAATAATCCAGTGTTGGAGACAAATATCCCAAGCATGGTACAGTTTTTGTTTTGTACTTCTGTTAGGGTTAATGCAAGTGAGATTACACGTGTTGAGTAACACACATTATATGTTATTGGCATTTGAGACACAACATTTGACCTTATCTGCTCATTTAGAGATAATACTGTGTCAGCATGACTGGTGTTAATACAATGGAGAAATATATATAAAACTAAAAGAATTTGAACATTGAAAATCAAACCATTTCAAGCAGTCTTTTCCTAAATGTTCCCTAATAAATGAAAGTAAATAATAGAAAAAGACTGTTTTATAGGCATATTTATTGATAATTTAATTGTTGTAACAATGAAATGAGATACACTGGCTGCACAATAGTACAATGAAGATCTATCAATGCTGAGTATAGCCGGTATACTCAAATACTTGGAATAAAAATAAATAATTTATAAAACCTTTTTTCTAAATATTCTAATATGAGATTTGCAAAATGCACAAGGAAGGGATTTTTAAGTCAAAAAGCAACAGTGCAAAAAAACTTATATAATTATCATCATGATCCAACCATTCAAACCACTTAGAAAAAGTTTTGTGCAAACTGATGTACTGTAAATCTGAGGCATTTCCTTTAGAACTAGTTGATTTTAAGTTTCAACACTTCAACCACTCGTTTTGTTCTAAGATAAAGAAACTCTGCAACATTTCACACGGATGGGAAACATCCCTGTCAGGTGGCTCTTGTGAACACGCGTGATCCCAGAATCCACACCCACTCTGGCATGCACTGCACCAGTCCAAACTGGAGAAAAAGTGAAACAGAAAAGCATAGAAACGACAAATATAATGCACATAGCATGTTTTCTAAAAGAGGAAGCTCATTACAGTGCCTTAAACCGTACCTGTATGGCATGAGGCCAGTATCCTGTGGTTCGGTGACAGATGCCCAGAGTTAAAAGAGCATTGCTGGCATACACTTGTGGGCTTGGCACCAGCCAGCCGGAAGAGCCGTAACCCTCAGATCTTTGAGATGCTACTTTAAAAGGCAGCAAACTCTGCACGAAGACACCTCGATTACCATATTCATAGTGTAGAGAGCGACTGAAGTTATCGAAAAAGGCCTGTGGGGAATTGAAAATGCAGCAGAATCATAAGTTGAAGTAAAACACCACATATTGGATGGAAAATGAGTAGACAAACAGACAATCTGACCGTGGATGCAGAGAGAGCAGCCTTTCCAGGAGTCGGACGCAAGCAGCGCCCGGCAGAAATGTTGACCACTGCTCCTTTGCCCCTCTCAACCATAGCAGGAAGTGCCAGGCGGGTGACGAGAGTGGCAGCTACTACATTTCTATTGATCGTGTCCCACACTGCAGATTCAGAGAGGTCCGTGAAGTCTTGAGAGGTGTCCAGAGACCTGTCCAGACTGTTAACGATGAATCCAACGTCTTTACCGGCGATGGCATCTTTTATAGGTTTGCAGGCCGCGGACCCCTGGCTGAAATCAGCTTCAATCCAAATGGCCTCTACACCATGAGTGTCTGAGATGGCTTTGGCAGTGTCGGCCACATCACTGATGGCATTGCTGATCAGAATCACAGAGATGCCATGCCTGGCCAGTTCCTCTGCATATGCCTTTGCTATTTCCTCTGACGCGCCTATGGGAAAAATATATTTTGATGTCTATGTAAGCTAGGTGATTATCTGCAAAATATCAGTATGCTAGTGAAGCTTATTTCCAATATAATAGAATATTATTATTTTTTTATATATACAATTCTGACTTTTTTCTCACAATTGCTATTTCCTCTGACGCGCCTATGGGAAAAATATATTTTGATGTCTATGTAAGCTAGGTGATTATCTGCAAAATATCAGTATGCTAGTGAAGCTTATTTCCAATATAATAGAATATTATTATTTTTTTATATATACAATTCTGACTTTTTTCTCACAATTGCTCATTTATATCTCACATTTCTGACATTTCTTCACAGAATTTTTAAGTTATAAATATTTGAGCATTAACGTCACAATTCTGTCGTGGGTGGGGCTAAAAATGCAAACTTTTAAAAATGGGTTTCAAAGTCCACATTTTTGAAAACGATACCGTTATCGTCTAAACTACAAAAACTTGAATCCCGTGAAAACAGTGAGATCGCCATCTACTGGTTCGAAACACATAATACAGCATAAACTAAATTCTTTTCTGTTTTAAGTATATTGTTATCGTCTAAACGTACAGTGAGAATTTTACAGTATACAGATATACAGTAGTACCTCAAGATACGAAAGGCTCAACTTACGAAAAATCCAAGTTACGAAAGCAAAGATGAATAATTTTACGTAATTTCTACATACGTAAAGTTTTCAAGATACGAAAGGTTTCTGAAAGTCCGAGATTCTCCCCATAACAATTTTGAAACTCGCGCCGCACGCCGCCATCTTAGTTACAGTAGACTCGCCACCATCCTCCTGCTCTCCCATTGGTTCCTGATGCTACTCAAGCCATGAGATCCTTCTCTCTAATTGGACAGCATCCCTCCCATCATGCATCTTCTATACGTACATGCTGGCGTGCTTTAGCTTTATAGATTTAGCTTTTTCGAAACTTTACTTTATCTGCCGTTTGTCCTCCTCCTCCTCTGCTGCCACTTTCGGAGATAGCCTCACTCGAAAGGTAAGCTTCAACATTTTATGTTATTTCATTGTTTATAGGTCAATTTAGCTTTATTATGAAATTTAATGGGGTGTTTTTGGAGGGCTTGGAACGGATTAGCCATTTTACATGTAAAATGTGTTCCAAGATACGAAAAACTCATTATACGAAGGCCGCCTCGGAACGGATTAATTTCGTATCTCGAGGTACCACTGTATAATTATTGACTTTTTAAAATTAGAATTGCAAGAAACAAATTTCAAGTTTTAATATAGAACTATAAATAAAAAGAATTGTAAAGTAAAAAGTCGTAAACACAATTTTTAATAAATCAAATATATATTATTGTTATTCTATGTTGGAAACAAACGTTCATATTATGCAGTATTATAACCAGAGTTGGGTTTAACGCATTACAAGTAATTTGAGTAATGTAATCAGATTACCGGTACTTTTTTCCAAGTAACTAGTAAAGTAATGCATTACCTAGACATTAACTAAATGTGAGCTTAAGTTTTCCTCAAAATGAATGAAATCACTGAAATGCAAAATCCGAATACACAAACCTCCAATGATTAAATTTGTTTAAAAAAAAATACTTGTATGCATTTAATCTCACTTTGTTGACAAATACACCAATGCACCTTCGATGATTCAGTTCAACCATAAGCAAAAGTGACTTTAGATTTTTTGTTTTAGATTCTTTAAGTAAGTGTTAAACTTTCTTCTTCTGCGATCCGGAATGGCAGCAGCTGAAAGGTTTGTTTGAGCTTGACTGTACACACGTGAATTTGCATTTCTTTCATCCTTATTATTTAAATATTGGTTTGAAATGGTCTTTACATTTGCCTAAAAATAGATTTTTTTTAATTAAAAAACAATCAAACAAACAAGCCCAGTCCAGATAAGAGAAAAGTAACTCTAAAGTAACACAAAGTAACGTACTGCATTACTTTTCTTAAAAAGTAACTAAGTAACGCAATTAATTACCTTTTAAGCTACCAATGAATTATTGTAACGCATTACTTTTCTTAAAAAGTAACTAACGCAATTATTAACTTAAGCTACCAATGAATTATTGTAACGCATTACTTTTCTTAAAAAGTAACTAAGTAACGCAATTAGATACTTTTTAAGCTAGCAATGCAGTATTGTAACGCATTACTTTTCTTAAAAAGTAACGCAATTATTTACTTTTTAAGCTAGCAATGCAGTATTGTAACGCATTACTTTTCTTAAAAAGTAACTAACACAATTATTAACTTAAGCTACCAATGAATTATTGTAACGCATTACTTTTCTTAAAAAGTAACTAAGTAACGCAATTAGATACTTTTTAAGCTAGCAATGCAGTATTGTAACGCATTACTTTTCTTAAAAAGTAACGCAATTATTTACTTTTTAAGCTAGCAATGCAGTATTGTAACGCATTACTTTTCTTAAAAAGTAACTAACGCAATTATTAACTTAAGCTACCAATGAATTATTGTAACGCATTACTTTTCTTAAAAAGTAACTAAGTAACGCAATTAGATACTTTTTAAGCTAGCAATGCAGTATTGTAACGCATTACTTTTCTTAAAAAGTAACGCAATTATTTACTTTTTAAGCTAGCAATGCAGTATTGTAACGCATTACTTTTCTTAAAAAGTAACTAACGCAATTATTAACTTAAGCTACCAATGAATTATTGTAACGCATTACTTTTCTTAAAAAGTAACTAAGTAACGCAATTAGATACTTTTTAAGCTAGCAATGCAGTATTGTAACGCATTACTTTTCTTAAAAAGTAACGCAATTATTTACTTTTTAAGCTAGCAATGCAGTATTGTAACGCATTACTTTTCTTAAAAAGTAACGCAATTATTTACTTTTTAAGCTAGCAATGCAGTATTGTAACGCATTACTTTTTAAAAAAAGTAACGCAATTATTTACTTTTTAAGCTAGCAATGCAATATTGTGCCCCATTATTTTTCAAAGTAACTTTCCCCAACACTGATTATAACACATCAAGGTTCGATGCATAAATTAAATGATGAAACGTACCACATATGACAGCCCATTGTCCATACTGCTGACTAAGATCTCTATGGCCCACAAGGCGAGGGATAAAATGAAGCCTTATCAAACTATAGCAGTCCCTCATAAATATAACAGCCTTGCTGACAGTGTAACACGCGCCCACGAGCGCCAGCGCTTCCACAGAAGAGCTGCACGATCTGGCGATTTCTCTATACAAAAGATGGAAGCTGTCAACAGCGGCCATTACATAAGCTAATATCTCCACCTGTTTAAACACCTGTTTACTCTCAACTAGCTGTAATAGTCTTTTATATTCAACTATATAGTCTGCACTCAACAAACCTGACTATGTTTGTGAATACAAGCAGTATTTCACCAGATTCTCCTGTTCAGTCTCGTCACATCATGTGAATCGGGAAACCCGGAACATTTAAAAGTCACGTGATGTTCTCCCGTCACGTGATCAACACTGGCGTCTTCAGTCCTCACACGAAAACATCACCTTTCTTTGTTTTAACGTCTTCGTTTTTAATGTTCGCTGTCCGAAATAGTAGTAGACACGGAATATATTGTACGGTTGTGTTGTGAAGATTTTTTTTTTTGCGTGTGATAGGTTTTGGATGCCTCGTCTCGGCTGTGCTTGTTTCCATAGAAACGGGTAGTGCTAACGGATGCTAAGCTGATTTATATACATCTCTGTGCGTGTGATAATGGATTATTTCTAATGTTATGGAAGCGATGTATTTCATCTGTTTGGACATGATGTGAAATCATTGCAGGTAATGTTTAAAACTACTCGAGCTGTGTGTATAACGTGAATGCATTAAGGAGAAAATAAAAGCTTAATGCCTACACTTGAATTCTGATCATCTCATATTTAATAGCATAGCCTGTGATATATTACTCCGATTTTGGGTTTATTTTGTAGCCTAAATGTATCTATTTTTCATATTTTTAGCCCTGTCTAAACAGCCCAATCAGATTTGGGCACGCCTGACTTAAATTTGTATTGACCACTTATTTTATTTGTTTGGTTGTTTTAATGTTTAATGTGTTAGGTCAGATACTGAAGGAAAATCAGGCATCAAGTGTCCAGCATACATACTGTTTTAAAAGCATTCCAGGAATCTAAACTTTGTGGGAATGTACTGTGAAGACTGTTTACTTCCCACCACTGTTACTATAAGCCCAGCACACCTTTCTTATTAACACCTTGCTTCTCTATTCAGGAGATCCCCCGTAGAGAAGATCTGATCACACCCCCCGAGGAGCGATGTCTCAGTTCTCCAGCGAGGATGAGGCTGAGCTCCAGACCCTGCTGCGAGAGCTCCTGAAAAGTGTCAAAGACAGAATCTCGGGAGCACCATCTGTAGAGTGCGCAGAAGAGATCTTGCTTCATTTGGAGGAAACTGACAAGAACTTTCACAAGTGAGAGATCAGCCTTGTTAAGCTTGATTGTGATTGCTGTTTGTTTGACCTGTTTTGTGTGTGTGTGTGTGTCCTCCCTCTGTTTTTCAGCTATGAGTTTGTGAAGTATCTGCGGGAGTATGTGGAGAGCAATTTGGGAGTGGTTATTGAGGAAGAGACGGAGGATTTTACCAGGGGTGACAGTCATGCTATTGGATCCGGACAGGACAGTCTGGTTCACGCTGTTACCAAGAGGACTAGGGAGTCCACACAGTATGTGTTTTTATGATTCCTTTTGCCATGTTTCTTGATATGATACAGTACATTTGTGTATGTTTGCTCACCGCATGATGCAAACGCATCTGCATCAATGCAATGAAGAAAGTAAATGTTGTCTGGAATCTTTTGATTCTGAAATTAATGATGAAATGCAGTGATGAAAGTGAAAATGTGTTTTCGTGTAACGGATGCTTTCTCATTGCATGATGCAAAAATATCTGCATCAATGCAAGTTTGAAAGTAGTTCAATAAGGAGCATTTTTAGACCAATTAAATTTCAACAGCTATTTTCGCCATTTTATCAATTTTTAAGTAAAAAGCTCTAAACCATGAACCAAACCAACCACCAAATGTAAAATTACCTGAATGCATTTTCTGGCATCTATTTTTATTTCCCAGCAAAAAAAGAGCCTTTTTACCACATTAGAAATAACAGAAAAAAAATGTGTCCATTCCGACCCTCTAAAAAAGTCCCTTATAAGTATATACTTATGTATCCCTTATAAGTACTTAAGTATGCCTCAGAACCTCATATTTATTATTATTGAACACGCATAACTCGTGCTGCTCCCAGCTTAATACTCGTGAATCACTCGTCGCCCCCGGTAACCTCCTGCTGTAAAACCAAGCTGCCTCTAGTGGAGATCATATGCAATTACCCCATAAATGTATATAACACACCCCACAGGAAGACTCGCGGGAGATGCGTAAGGAAGTCAGCGAACACGTGAAGTGAAGGAGTGAGGCGCGTGGGCTGCTCCAAACACCTAGCGTTCGCGTCTCTCAGCTGCTCTTATCTCAAATCTTTACTCGTATATCAAAGCAAAAACTTGCTCGTATCTCGAGATACTTGTATGTCGTGACGCTCATATCTCAAGGTGTTACTGTACTTATTTTTTATTATAAAATGAACTGCTTATCCCATAAAGCTTTGCAAGTTACACAACTGAATAAAAACAGTAGAATATGAAACTACACAAGTCATTACATGACCAATATATTTTAAGTTTATTTTATTTAACAATAATATTTTTACATTTTATTACAATTCAAAATAACATTGTATTTATTATATCCATCGAATGCACACTTGACGGAAGTAGTAGGTCATCCGGGTAATTTTCATCAATGTTTTTTAATACTGTGCATTCAGACATACAACTCTGGTGTTTTTTGCATACTATATAGAATAGGAGTTTTTTATTTTGAATGCAGTGATGATGTACAACTTTCCTCACAGTTGACTAGCAAATTATAAGGTATCAGCTGACTTGAATGACTTGTTTTTAATCTGTAGGTATAAACAGATGATGCAGACTCTGAAACAGACCATGATGGTGGTTGTGGAATCACTAATCAATAAGTTTGAGGAAGATCAGCTGAAGAAGGAAGAAATGGACAGGAAGATCCAACACGAGCAGTCAGGCAACCATTATACTGACAACTGCTCTGACAGCGACTCTTCATTCAATCAGGTTGTTGTTGTATTACTTCAAAATAAGTTACAGGGGCTCCAATGTTTTCTTTGACAAGCATATCCTAGTATTTTCACTCAGCGTTTCATGCGATAGACTGAATCACTAACTGATGTCTTTGATTTCTTCACGCAGAGCTATGCATTTATCAAACATGAACAATTGCAAGTCATCGCTGAAAAGCTTGACCCCAGTCGACCACGAGAGGTGAAAGTGCTTTCTCTGATACACCTACCTCCCATTGCTTCAATTACAGAAAGAGAGAAGTGTGGTTTTGACTCATCCTGATGTGTTTAACCGCAGGTTCGCTGGGAAGCTTTGCAGTCTCTGTGCTACGCCCCTCCCTCTGATGTCCTGAGCTGTGAAAGCTGGACCGGCCTGCGCAGAAACCTCTCTGCTGCTCTCACTGATCCCGACCCTGAGCTCAGCGTAAGAGCCAAGTGCTAAATAAGCACTGACCTTAGCCATGGCCCAAACAGCAAAACTGTTTCCCTGGCAGCTTAATGTGGAAATATGAGGGTCAACATTTTCAAGCAGTTTCCAGTGAAATAGTTTCATGTGGAACGGGAGGCCATGACCCGTTCTACTGTTAGTATTGAGTCACACAGTATGTGGGAGTTTATTAAATATTGCGAATCAGAGTTGTTGTTGTTAGCAAAAACTATAAAAAAAAGAAAATCATTACTTGAAATACTGAAATAAAGTGAAACATTAAAAACTTAAGGCTGGAACAGCTTTTAAAATCTGAACCGATTAAAACACTAGGCTTCATGAGCAGAGTAGTTGCGTTAGTGACTGTGTGTGTGTGTGCGCAGAGTCACAACAGAGTAAACTAGAGGTGCGTAGATGTGGTCAGTATAGGCTGTATACAAAAAGTGAGTTGCACAGTCAGTGGTTTTATCTGCCCGATGAGTCACATATTGAGGCTAATTTGTTTCGCATGGTCTGTTAATTTACTTTTTATATTGTTATTGTATCACTGGTACATAGAGCACAGCTTTGCTTTCAGTAGTGACACGTCATGCACTACGATATGTGTTCTAAAATAAGCCCAAAAATATCCTCAGACTAGATGGAATCATAATATAAAGGTAAACCTTTTTTTTAATCTGTGCCCATCATAGACTTGTGATTTTCTGTGAAATCTGTCTACTCCAACTACCCAAAATCTGCAGACTGGCGCAGTCTTTCTGTAGCTATTGTCGACTTGGGGTGAAAGTTTTACAGGTTATTCCTGTTATACTTTTGGCTTCACAAAGCACATAACAGGAAGATAAATCCAAATAGTCTTTATTAGATCCACAATATAGTCCAAAAACAAACAAAGGGCTGATAACCGAGAGGTTGACACTGAACTCAGGAGCCAAAGGAACTTAAGTAATCACAACAATTCAAGTAATTAATTATGCACAGCTGACAGCAAGGAACTAAATATGACTGCAACCACGGTAACTAACGAGTGGTGAGCAATTAAAAAAACAACAACAAAAAACACCTGACTGAAAACAAACTAAAAGTCCATGAAAACGAAACTGAACAGAAGTGTGACAATTCCAGCCTTTAGACTTATTTTATTTCAGCTAGTTGTCAAGCAGCATTCCTCATTTTATTTATTTAATTTGCTGTACTAAGATAACTCAAACTTATTTTTTTTTAACTAAATGGACAAAAAACAAATAAATACAAAAATTTGACTGTAAAAATATAATTGAGATACTTAATTAGTAAAATAGCATTGTCATGAACATATCATTCTGTTTTCACAGGATAAAGTCCTCCAGTTTTTTGCAAAAACATTTTCGTCTTCTCCATTAAACGTGACTAAGGATATCTACGCTAGCATCGGTAATAGTTTAAACTTACTTTAGCAGGATGCCATATGTTTTAATATCCAGTATATACAAGAATGAGCAGTCTGTCAATTCATTCTCATGAAGTGTCAGCATCTCTTTTCAGCAAAAAGCTTGGAAGCTCATTTTCTGTACCACAAGTTGAGTTTTCCCAGCGGCACTACAAGTATTGATGCAAACAGACCAGATATGGGCCGTCTCCTCAAACAGGTATATGCCATTTCCTTCTTCCTTGCTTATGAATAAAGTGTAGGTTGCTTAGATATAGATGAATTTATTTATTTTTGGTCGTTCCAGATGCGATTAATGAACGACTTTCAAAAGGAAGTGACAACATTTTGGATACGACATCCTGAGAAGTGAGCTTTTGCTTTTCAATCCCATTTCCCAAATGTTGTATACTATATCTTAGATTTCATCCTGTGCTCTAGGTACATGGAGGAAATCATCGAGAACACCCTCTCTCTGCTCGCGCTGCATTCTGAACAAGGCATGAGCAGTCCTGGCTCAGAGAAATCCCTAGAACCTATACACTTAATCTCTCTGCTGGATATTAAAGCTACCTGGTTTAAGAAATGGATGGTGAGCCGAGTTTTTATCAACAGAATCAAAAACACATGTATTCCGTTTTCTAAATTAATCTGTGTTCACACTGCCAGCGACATGCAGCAACAATTTGACATGTAGGCATGTCCAGCGACGCAAGCGTTACGTAAATGAAGAGCGATAACCAATAGGAGTGCAGTCAGTGAACCGCACGTGATCCATCACTGTATCCTGTAGTGAAGAGTATTGCCAGCAAGATGGAGAGTTTATTTAGCGGTCAGCAACTTTCCTATAATTTATGATATGTCTTTTTATAAATGCTGTACTGACTCCAAGACTAAATAATTGTGAATCCAGATAGACTGGCACTTGTGCTGGAGATAAATAGCCACGATGGCAAAGAGCACTTGTTCATTTTTATTATATATTAGGATATTAATTCTATGTTCTGATTTATTTTTAACATAAATTATATGTAGTCTTTTTCCTTCAAAATGTTTGTTTTTAGCAACAACAAAAAAACTGATTCGGTGTCTACAATATGGAATACATTTTTTAAATGTCTCTCATAAATGTTACTAAGCAACCAGTTGTGGGAATGCCCACTAACAGCCTCACTGCCAGCCACTGGCGACATGCTGGGAAGAAGTCACTGGTAGTGTGAACACAGCTTTAGAATTTTTGTTTACTTGTTTTTCCATGTCCTGAATATATATATATATATATATATATAGAGAGAGAGAGATAGTTAACCTTAACTGTAACCTTGGTTCCCTGAAGAGGGAACGAGAAGCTGCGTCAAAGACGCTTTGGGAACGCTTTGTGTGACTATATTGTGAAGCATGTGTGAAATCTGACCAATGGTGTGAATGAACGACAGACAGATCTCACACAGATCGTGTCTATATCTGCCCGTAATGTAGCAAGGGCAGGGACGAACGCACAACCTGAGCTGATCGTTCGCCTTTTTTGTCTTTTTTTAAACAAAATGAAACAGACCACACCAAACATGACAGACGTTTCAAGTAAAGCGCTTACTGAAGACACATAAGCTGTCGCTGGCTGTGTTTGACATGCTCTTCATGATTCATGACGTCATCCGCCTCTGACGTTCATTCACACCATTGGTCATATTTCATACGTGCTTCACGACGTAGTCACGCAAGGTGTTCCCAAAGCATCTTCGATGCAGTGCATTCCCATCAGTGCATGGTTTCAAATCGGAGGGATTGTGACTTCTCTGTAAAAAAATTGACTTCATTAGCTGAAAAAAAAAATCAGAAGGTGATTTCAGCTATATTTTTCCTCTGTGTTGTTACCGTTATGTATATTTCTTAAAACCTGATGAGTATAGTTATCATTCTTAGTGAATACACTAAAAACAAGAAAACACAATTCAAGATATACTCTCTGAAATTCAGAATTTTTTCTTCTCGAGTAAATGTGTCTTCATTTAAGGATGTAAAAGTATGTTTTCTGGAAAATCTGACAAATACTGGTTAGAAAATGATTTCTTTACTTAAATGATCTGAATACCGTTATAATTGACGTCTAAATATTGTCTTCTAGCATGGCTACTACAGCAGAACCGTTGTCTTAAGACTTCTTGAGAGGAAGTACAAGTCGTTGGTGAGTTATTCTATGTGGCATACACAAACCAACCTCTTGTCCTAAACAGTAGATTTAGTGAGAATGCAATACTTGCATACTGAAAAAAGTATGCATATGTAAAGACAACTGGCAGTTTCAAACAATATATACTACATTATTGTCACTGGATGATCCCCTTGGCTCCTTAAAGATTCTGAAAAAGTCTTAAACTCAGTTTAAGTTATAAGGTCAAGAGGTCATAGCATACCCCGCTCAAATGGTATTCATTTTATGTGTTTAGGTCTTAAAAGGGGTCTTAAAAAGCCTAATATTTGATTTTAAAAACATTGCTTTGATGTTTAGTGGCATCAAACTAAAAATGTTCTTTCTTTACAAAGCAGACATTTTTGTATGCTTTTTAGTATGATAATATACTATTTTGAACATTGTCAATATTCACTGGTTGTGTAAAATGGTGTTGTTTTTTCCAAGTGTGAATTTATGGATTTTATTTTCCCCCCAGATTGTGAATGCTCTGCAGCAGTGCATTTATTACTTTGATTCCTGTGATTCAGTCAGAGAGGAAACCTTGGAAATGATCCACAGCCTTGAACATCAGCAGATTGGTACGGTTGAACTTTTGCCCACGGTGTCCATGTGTAGTATCATACTTTATCTGACAACCTGGTCTGTGTTTTCCCCTGCGTGCTGTTACGAATTGTCCTCTCATGGTCAACTAGCTAGATTATCATGGGCAGAGATAATTCCAATGGTTTGTGAACTGACAGTGAATAACTTTCCCAGTATTCTGTTTCTATATTGTTGCTGGAAGATTCACTTAAAGAAAAAAGAAAAAACACCCTAACATACACAGAGTATTGACTTGTTGCGTTATCTTCTGTTATGTACAAATGTCATAGCCAGCAGACTTTTAAACCTCCCACAGCTGTAAAATAGTCATAAAACATCAGCTGTATTCAAAAGACGCTTATGTAAATTCTGTGATCAGGGTCAGTTTATGATTCCTTCATAGAATAATCATTTAACCCTTTTTGGGGGTTTTGGGGCCATCAGACGTTTTAACATTTGTGCTTATTCAGTTGCTTATAAACATATTAATGACAAAAGTATAATAATGTTATAAAGATAATGACTACCTTTATATGTGAGCAACATATATGTGCATGTTTGTATTTTTGAGAGAATAACGTTAATGCATGGTTATTCAAAAAACAAATAATGTATTTGCCGCACTATAAGGCACACCTATGGAAGCCCGTTTCCGCCACAGTTGAGAAAAAAAAGATTAAGTCGAAATAATGACTTAGTAAGTCGAAATAATGACTTAGTAATTATTATTATACGCTTTGACCATGCGGAGAAGCACGAGAAATTAAGTCATTATTTCGAGAAGGTTTCTCGTTATTTCGACTTACTAAGTCATTATTTTGAGATACTAATTCATTATTTCGACTTAAATAATCTTTTTTTTTTCTCAACTGTGGCGGAAACGGGCTTCCATTCACACCTAAAAGACGTACATTTTCAAAAAAATCGGCTGTGCGCCTTATAATACGGTGCACCTTATGTGTGGATTAAGTACATAAATGGGCCCGACGATGCCTTGTAATCCGGTGCGCCTTATGATGCGGAAAACACGGCACTAATTATGTGTCTGCATTTTATAGCCAAGAGTTTTTGCTTCAAAATGATGTGAAAATCACCCTGCCTACTCATTCACATATATTGATTTAAAGTTTAAGTTTATTGATTCAAGCTTATGTAGCCCTCTCCTTTTCATTTCTTATATCATCGGCTCATGATAACTTCCGTTAACTCTACAATAAGTAAATTCATTTTGCCAGCTAATTGCTCTTCAACAGTGAGTCTGTAGAAACAGCGCTACCGCAACATCAAAAGTTCATACAAAACTTCGTACAAATACGTGGAGCCATCTTTAGTATTTGTATGAACTTTTGTATGTTTCTCTGGCACAGAAGGTCTATGTAATTTGTTATTTACTTTTTATTTTGGGACTTGGAGTTTTGTGAGACCCAGTAAATAAACCAAACTACTGTAACCTTTCTGCACTCAAGTTTGTGTAAAGATTCAAATGTGAATTTCAGTGCTAATTTAGAAACAGGAGGTCACATGCAAATGACTGAATCCATTTAGAGCATGCTCTGCGAATGAGATGTTCTTGTGTTTTGCCCCTCAGGCCCTGCTCTGAGAACTCTCTACACTTCTAAAGAGCTGGAGTTTGTTTATTTCGTTCACTCGCTGTGTGTGCTTGGGAGGCTTGTGATGTACACTAATGGAAGGAAACTTTTTCCAATTAAAGTGAAGAAGCGGAGAGGTAAGTTTGGAGGAGACGAAGCAAGCTTAGGTCGTAGGTGACGTTTGAGAATAACAAGTCTGACTCATTATGTTTTTAACTCGTCGTCTGTTTCAGATCCGGTTACTTTGACCGACTTGGTTGTGATTCTGATCAGTATCATGTACCAACACCCGAAACTGTCCTGTGGTGAGGCCACACATGCAGGTGTGACATAAGAGTACTAGTGTGATAAACTCTTGATTAAACCATATCAGAAACTCAACCACGCCTGCCCATAAGAAGTGTGTGAATTTTTTTAATGACCTTTTTTATGTAAATGTCAGTGCTAATATGGGTGTGCCAGATCATCCTTATAGTGACAGTTGCATCAGAACAAGGTGCTATTATGTCTTCCTAAGGTTAATGAACTTAATCACTTCCTTGGGATTATTCAATAATTAATCCATTTTATCAAGAAAACTGCACTTTATACATTTGCAGTGATTATATTATCATGTGGAGCTGATTATTGATTAAGATGTTTATTTAAAGGGATCCTGTAGTTCACCCCCCCCCCCCCCCTCAAAAAAAAAAAAAAAATCATTGGTTGTTCAAAACCTGTATGACTTTCTTAATTTTTTGTAATTGAATTTAAAAAAGTGACTTTAAAAAAAATCTGATTATTCACAAAGAGGAAAGAAAGTCATAAGAATTTGAGTTAATTATATTTCAGGTGAACCAGGCTTTAACCAGTTAGCATAAAGCACAAATCACATATTTAGAGGTAGTTGTTGTTTTTTACACACTGGAAGAAAATCTTTTCCCTTGGTTTGTCTTCGTCAGACATGTTGTGCTGCACTTTAAATAATTTATGAACCGACTTCTGTAGTAAAACCTAAGGCCAATAACAACCAATGTGTCCTAAAGTGCCTCACAAGTTATTACAGGTGTGTATGTCTGTGTTTGTGTATTCTCCAGATTCTCTGTCCCCCACTCATCTTGTGATGGAGGTGTTAAGGACCCTGTGTGACCGCACTGAGTGTGCTGTGGAGTGCCTCTACCAAATCCCTGTTATAGAGACTCTGCTGGCTCCCGTTATCACTCTGCTCAAAGGAAAACTGGTCAGCTCCACATGATCACTTCCATCAGCACATATGTAATCAAGCGTCTAGACGTAATTATGAAATGTGAATGCTGCTTCACTAAGGGGGCTCTATTCTACACTTGTAGGATTTTACTTTTTTTGTTGAATTTATGTGAGTAATGGTGGCAATCTTCTCAAGCAGTGCACACTGAATTCATCCATTATAGTGGGTAATGTTCCTGAATACTGAATAGGCTTGCTAATGTGGTAGTAATATTTTATATATATATATATATAACATGCATAACCTACATAACTTTAATGACAATTTCAGAATGAGACATTTTTGCAACACATTTTCCTGTAATATAAAATTTTAATGTTTTTAAAGATTCTTTTTTAATGTTATCCAAGGCTAGATTTGTTTGATTAAAATTACAATAAAAGTAGCAATGTTACACTATTACAATAAAATACAATAAAATACAATAAAAATATTACAATTTAAAATGTATTTCATAATTAAATTAGAAAATATGAATATATATGTGATCTATATGCATAATTTACTTTTCAACATCATTACTCACATGATTCTTGTTGCTCAAGAGACATTTTTAATCTTTAACAATGATTAATGATGAAAACGGTCATCAACTTAATGCATCCTTCATGTACATTTCGTATTAAAAAAGAAACGTCTTATAGTACAGTGGAGTACTTTAGTACATTATTTTATTTTCAAAGTGCAAGAAAAATGCTGTTTTTCAACATATATAACCTCTTTTCTTACATAGACCAAATTAAATCTATATGACAAATGTATTTTAGAGCAAGGCAATGACTGTACGTATAAGAGAGGAATTGATGCCATTTCCATGATATCTCATCATGGAAAACGTAAACAGAATATTTTTAGTTTCACTACAGAAGAAGTCTGTTAATTTAAATCCTGAAATAAAACTGTTACCTTCTATATAACATCTCATCAGAGTCCTCATCTGCAGCATTTTATATGCATTATACTGTTCACCCCAAGCATTTTCAATTTGTCTTTTGTTGCAGCCCAAATTAAATTCCCTAGAAAGTGCCCTGACTCACATAGCAGACACGCTGGCGAGGATCGCTAGCACTGAACGAGGTTTATCACTCCTGCTGTATGACAGAAATCTCGTCTCGGCTGAGGGTGAAAGGTAAGTAAATCTAATTTTACTCTCAGGTTACATTTATTTATTTTTTTCCTCCTGCTAGTTTCATCTTGAGCCCTTTTGCCATATATATCATCAGTATGCATAGAATGAAAGGATGAGCTTCTTGATAAAAGAAAGTAACCTTTGACACCTGTGTCTTTAGTGAGATGAGTTGGAACTTACTCTGTAGAAGAAACAAAAGATGAATACCAATAGAGTAGAATCTTATTTTGCAACGCAGAAGTAAGCTTTTTTTGTGTGAATATGCAAGACTTCAGATTCATTAACCACTATAGGCAAATAACTAGAAGAAGAATAAAGTGCTGTAAAGCGTCTAACTGTCAGTTGCAAATGTTCGCACCTACTCTTGCGTTTAAAACGTTAGTTTTCCCGTTGCTCAGCCAGTAGAGCATTGGTGTTTACAACACTTAGGTCATGGGTTTGATTCCCAGGGAAAGCAAGAACTAGAATGTCAATGTGTTTCTTAAATGCAATGCAAGTCGCTTTGGATAAAAGCGTCAGCCAAATGCATAAATCTAAATGTAAAACGAGTTGAAGAATATAGAATAGATTTGTCCAGGTTATCCACTATGCTATATTCAGCTATATATGCTATAGGTAAAAAATATACATTAATTTGACCACGCTAATCCAGCAGTTAAAATCACTGTTGGCATTTCTAAAAAAACATTCACAGCTCCAGATACTTTGATATGTTATAAAGTTAGAATAACACACTACTAATATGTTGTGCTGTTATTTCCACAGCATTTCAGCAGCGCATGTGGTTGTGCAGTTTACCCAGAGGCTGTTGGCAAAAGAGCTGCATGTGTTCAGCGAGCTGGAGATTTCAACTGCCGTGAGCGGGGCCTTTATCTTCGTCTGTCGGCAGATGTACAACACCTGTGAGGGGCTGCAAGTTCTCCGGCCATACAGCCTGCATGAGTGCATTGCTAAATCCTGGAGAATGGTGACGTTTATACACACCAGCCTCACTAGTTCAGTTATTACCAATGTTCTTTTCAGGTGACTGTTTTAGCTGAACTAACAATGTAGTAAATATAAGTAGTGATGTCCTTATGGGCTTTGAACATACATCTTTAACCACTATGGTGTAGGGCCGGGGTTTTCAAAAGGGAGGCCCACTGTCTCAGACTTTGAAAACCTCTGGTGTAGGGGATTTACAATTAAGACCCGAGGAGCAGATATGTTGAATGAAGACCAGGAGTCAGAAGTTTAGTCAATAGAAGACATTTTAGTGAAGTTTAGTTTGCAGTTTCATCAGCAGAAGCTTCAGGTCTCACAAGGATTTCGTAGGCCGCCCCACATACAATAACATTGTTACAGCAATTATACTCTAACAGAGGGTGCTAACTACATCAATGATGACGGTTAAATGATTCTGATTGGCTAAGAAAGAAAAAGAAAGATAAACAGAACTAGTAATTTTCCTCACAAGAGCAGACAGTCTGAAACATATCTTCGCTGATCACATGGTTGACGGGTTCGTGACGTGGCTTGTCGAGAACAAGTTATTCTGTCTCCTTATGGTGGAAGTTAATCACCTCACCAATACAGACCATATACACACACACACACACACACACACACACACACACACACACACACACACACACACACACACACACAGCTTCTCCAAGGCTGAACTCGGCTCAGGCTCCAACTCTCAACAGACTATCAAAACATTCTGATAACATGTTCTATCTGTTGAGAAGTGCTGACAATATTCATCATTACTCTCTGGAAAACTACAGAAAAGCAAAGAAATGTTTCGACTAATAAAAATCCCTAACTTGATTATAAATCACTCTTTATAACTCATTCAAATAAGAAAAAGGAAAAGAACATATGAAAAATAAGACAAAGAAAAGAATATAGGTACAAATAAGAAAAATAAAAGAATATATATATATATATATACTAGCGGTAAAGGATTTCCGAATCGTATCTTTCAATGGCATAGCATGGGGGTCAGCAACCTATGGCTCGCGGAGGATAATCATAGAAGCGCATAAATGGTTTGTCAGATCTGCGTGTTAGCTTATGTTAAAACACACTTTAATAGTATGTAAAGCTCCAAACTTAATAAAGCAGAACGTAAGGTATAATGTGAAAGGACTTTATTTAAATTAAATACATATTTTAATGAATGTTGGCACGTGTACCATAGGTTGCCCACCCCTGTCATATAGGTTTATGTTTTTAAATGTTACTCATATTGAACTACATACTGTATATATATTCATATGCAAACCCATGAAAGGTAAAAAGCACACATTTATTTTCTCTTAATCATCCTATCAATGATTATATAAAAGCTAGAATGTCATTGTTTGTCTGTGGTTGAGTGTTATAAGGTCAGTTACACAGAATTTTGGTAACTTTAATAAGTTATCCTTTAACCATTGATATCTTATCGTTTATGTTGTAAAGTTTTACGAAAAGATGTGTATTTTATTACTCGCTGTCTGGAAGACATACATTTCAGATTTGTCTGCTGATTTTTCTCTTGTAATCTGACCAGTCGCACGATTCTTCAGAAATAATTTGATTGTGCTCATCTGGTGCTCAATACACATTTATTATTATCATCAATGTTAAAAAATAATTTTGTAGAAAGCATGATACACATTTTCTCTGGACACTTTAATAAATAACAAGTTCAAAAGAACAGTAATTATATGAAATGCAGACCTTTGCTAACAATAAAAAGGTCTTTACTGTCACTTTTGATCAATTTAAGACACCCTTGCGGAATAAAAGTATTGATTTTTTTCAAAGAAATATTTTAATCTGACTTTTAAACTGTATGTACCACAGAAATGACAAGAAATCTGTACTTTTTTATTTATTTATGGATAAACTATAGTAAAATGTCACTACATTCCCCCCCCCCCCCAGTGACCTTTTAACAAAACATGGAATTCCTTTGGTTGAAAATTCATTTTCTACCATCCGTCCTCTCACAGTCAAAATCAAGCCTCTTTTTTTTAAAGATTAATCTAGAAAGCAGCTTTAGAGCCTGCGGTGTTGGTTCCCCAAGCAAAACAGTATTAATGTTGGAAGAAATGCTGGACGTCCATTCTCTGGGCTGTTTATAGAGGATCTGTGGAATACAGAAGCTGCTGTAAAGTGCTGCGCCGTCAGTAATGAAACCTCCCGGGGGTTCCCCTACCTTCAAAAAGACTTGAGTTCGAATGGTGTGAGGAATCAACATTGCGTTCATTATGTCGTCTTATTATTTAGCCAAAGGGTTTGAATGCCGAGTAGCAGTCCTGCCTGACAGCGAATCCTCTTCCCCTGCAGACAAGCTCAATGTCAGAGAGAGTTCCCACTCCTGTTCCTGGAGCTCCCCCAGTGCTGGCTCCCCAGGAGCTGCAGAGCGTGTGAGTATCTCTCCATCATGCCGCCAGTGATCTCCTGTTCCTGCACAAGCTGTTTGTTTCTCTGCTAAACTCCAGCTCGGCCTGCCAGTGCTGTTTTGTGGGAATGAATCAACAAGAATGAGAAATAATTAGCTTTCTTGCTGAATCTTTTATCCTGGTACTGCAGGGTAGCCTGGGAGGAGATGCTGTTGGACAACCTGCTGAATTTTGCTGCCACGCCAAAAGGACTGCTACTCCTTCAACAGACTGGAGCCATTAATGAGTGTGTCACCTACATGTTCTCAAGATTCACCAAAAAACTACAGGTCATTAGATGCCACTTTTAAAAGCTCTTTAATCTGATAAAGAATATTAGTGGCTAAGTGAAAGGGATAGTTCACCCAAAAACTATGGTCATGTGATCTCAACATGGGTGCCTCCATAACTTTTCACTATATCGTTTGACATAACTCATCGAGGCTGTCCTGTAGCTCAAACAGTAGAGCATGCTTGCAACGCCAAGGTCATGGGTTCAATTCCCAGGGAAAGCAAGAACTGATTCAATGTGTTCCTTGAATGCAATGCAAGTCACTTTGGATAAAGGCATCTTTAAAATGCATAAATGTAAAAAAGTCTAAGAGCTTTGTATGTGCAACCATCACTCCTATGAAAACTTTAAATAAATATACACACTTTCTTTTTTTCTTAAAGTCAATTTGTAGTGTACGTTTATGCACAAGTTTTCATTACTTGAGTCTACTCACTTGATATGGGACAAAACAAGTTTTTTGCTAGAGATAAGCGCTTTGAGTGTCTATGATAAAGCGCTATATAAATATGATGAATTATTATTATTAGATATTACATTTGCAGACTCAGGAAGTTGATGGCTGTGTATTGCTTCCATTCTTTCTCTTATCTCAGGTCAGCAGGTGTGAGAAGTTTGGTTATGGTGTGATGGTGACCCAGGTGGCGGCCACAGCTCCAGGCATTGTGGCCTTGCAAAGCTCAGGTAGTGTTATTTATGACTAAATTAATTTACGTCAAGAGACCAACAACATCTTCCAGATTTTCCCCAGACAGCGTCAGACAGCAAAGCTTGTTTAAAAAAAATGACATTGTTAGTGTTTTTGCAATCATTACATTTCCTGGTACTATTGATTAAGAACTCATACATGACATTAGTCACTGAGACAACATTGCTCAAGGGAAATGTTTTACCATGGAAACTGTTATAGTAGTTAAACTTTGAGAGGATTCGCAGGATTTATCCAGACAATTGTGGTGGAGCTGTGGTCAGCTTTGGAGTGCGGTCGAGAGGATGCGAGGGTGGTCCATCCGAAATCTACTCCAATGGACCCTATTGACAGGAGCTGCCTGAAGGTTATGACTCACCCATCATTTATCTGGCAATTCATATTCAGAAAACAGCTATTTTGAAGCAAATGCTATGCTTCACTGAGATTCTATGGATAAGGCTTCAATTTGCCAATTTCCACAGTGTGCGTATAAAAGCTACACTCAGGAATTCCATAAATAAATGATTTTACAACAATAAATGATTTATCAATAGTGCACGCAATCACCCACCAACCACACGAAAGTCTCATGTGATTAAATTACACAAGTCAATACGAAATTACATTCACAACGCATAATACTTGGTTAACATTATCCAGTAGCGAGTTATTGAATTTGATGAAAGATTATGAAACTATACCTTTTTTATTTAGTTTTAAATAAACAATTATGGGACGAACACTAAAATTAAAAATACTTTTTGACATTATTTTGATCCAAAATATGAGCAATATATTTCTGAATGATTTTCGGTTATTTGTGTGTGTGTGTGTGTAGTCCTTCCTGTCTCTAGTGAATCTTTTTTCATCACCTCACGCTGTGTGGGAGCTGCTGGGACATCGAGCGCTTCCTAACAAGACAGAGTACAATCTGAGAGAGATGGCCACGTCAGTTTTAGTGAGTATAATAGACTGGATAGCCTGCCTCTAAAACTCAAACTGATCAAGACATGTCTAGTCTTAGTTCACAGCCATGAACCGCCCATCATCACATAACTAACTTGTACTGAGGGGTTTCTCATTGCAAACAGGCTAAAAGTAGGATGTTTTCTGTATATAGCAGTATATATATATATAAATATATAAATACTTTTATTCAGCAAGGATGATCAAAAAAGACCGTAAAGACTTTTAAATCTTTAAAATAAAATTCAAATAAATGCTGTTCTTTTGAACTTTCATCAATAGTCCTGAAACAAAATATTAAGCTACAAAACTGTTTTCAACTGTAGTAATAATGAGAAAGTTTCTTGTGTGCCAAATCAGCATCATGTGATACTAAAGAGTGAAGTAATGATACTGAAAATTCAGTTTTGCCATCACAGGAATATATTTATTTTTTTAAAATATTCATTTGTGAAAATCAATTTTTGAGTGTAATTATATTTTACAATATCATTCTTTTACAGTATTTTAATCAAATAAATGCACCCTTGATGAGCAAAAATATTTAAAAATAGTTTGCGACGATGGTTTATTCTCTGTTTTCTGAGTCTCTACATATTTGTGTGCAACCATTCATAGGGAACTGCTTGATTGTTATTTGTTTTTAAATAAATGCTACATAAAAAACAAAATGAGCTGTGTTTGGTTACTGTAAATGGCCAGTCTAAGTGGGTGGTTCTTGGCCACACAAGGTTTATGCATATCTAAGTAGTGTCTGAGAGTTTACTTGTCTCTTCATGAATACTATTTTATCAGTAGAGTTGTTGAATGTGAAGCTCAGAATTTCTTCATTTGCAGTTCACACCATGATCATTTGAGGGCACACTTTGACTGGTGTGCTGTACATCCCAGAAATAGCTGTGCTCTTTCTCACAGTTATTTTGAAGTCATGCATTGTTGATAATCTCTCACTCATTCTTCCCATCAGGACTTGATTGACCGCCTCATCATTATTAACTCTGATGCAAAGATTCACTCCCTTTTCAACTACGAGCAGTCCCACACGTTTGGCCTGAGGTAAGATCAATAGTTCACTTCTCTCTACCAGTAAATGGACAGGAAGAGCACAGAAGTGATAGAGGGTCCTTATAGAGGTTTATTATCTGATTAGCCTTTTTTCTCCATCCATTCATTCATCTCTGGGGATCAATGGCTGATTGATTCAGCTCTTTGTGTCCTCTGTGCTATGATCCTGAATTAATGCCAGACAGGGAGATGCCAGGATATGAAAGAGTTTTCAGCCTCTCAAAGGAAGTAAAACTGACTGCTGTAATCCACCCACTTATTAAAAAAAGAGCGCTTTTGCTGCATTTGGTGGTCTAAATATATATAGGAATCACCATAGTTTACAAATAAAATCTTTTTCTTTTTATCATCATCAGCTATCAGGGACAGAATTGGTTCAGCAATTTAGATCACTTACCACATGTTGAGATCACATAAAATGCATAGTGCTGAACCAATTATTTCCTTACCAGTGGTATTTATAATAATAAGAATAATGTCAATTTTTTCATTATGAGTATAACATAACCCTCCTATATTTCATAAGGCAATATGAAATTTATAAAGACTTTAATCTAGGTTCTAAAAAGGGCAAAATAATTGAATATTAAGGACAAGGTGGTAAGAAAAATCATCTATTAATACGCCATGAACGGAGTGGTTTCACGCTCTCAGCAGCTAATAATTCACCGCACAATACTCCCTGTTTGCACTCACTGCAAGGGAACTGTTTGTTTTATTTTGTTTTATTTTATCTTGTGTAGATTTATGGAAGCTTTTCACGGATGAGAAGATGTCAAAGCACCCTGCCCATGTTGGCATCTGCCTTATTAGGATAGTGCCAAAATACTGTAGAGGTCAATTGGATGAACGCCTTTTGACAGCAAAAGATATGGGGAGCTTTTTTCCTCCCTTTTAACTTCTCCATATATGATAAAATGGTTAGTTGCATTTTATAATTTGCATGTTATATGCATCGGCAGGAGATTAGGTTCTTTTTGATTCTAAATTTTTTTTTTTGTAGATTAGGAAAAGTGTCTGTCTTGAGTATTTTAATCATTTTAATCCATGCCGTGGTGCATAACAGCTAAGATCTAAGATGGAAGTTTAAATTTTGATTGAGATTTTAAATAAACATTCTCTCTTCCTGCGAGTTTCTTAGCGTGCGTTTGTCTCATTCCGCCTGAATCTAAATCTTTATATGGCATTTTGCCTCAGTGCAGAGGACGTTGCCTTTGGCAATCCCAAGATCGATAGTGATGATGAAACCAAGTGCTGTTTATTTGTTGCTGTCATGTTAGGTTTGCTGTCTCTCCCTTAATAAAGTCAAGATGTAAGTTGTGGCATATTGAAGAGTGAGATCCTCAGGCATATTCTGATAAAAATGTAGAAATGCATCATTTTCATCATTATCCAGCTTGTCTGGAAATGGTTCTTATTTATGGATTGAGTGTAAACAGCCATGGCCAAAAGTTTTGAGAATGACACTAATGTTAAAAGTCTGCTGCTTCAGAGTTTTTAGATCTTTTTGTCAGATGTTACTACTTCTGGGCCACATCCTGGCAGCCGATTCTTGCATTATTAGTGCTTGGAGTTTGTCAGAATTTGTGGGCTTTGACCTCAAGTTCTCAATGCGATTTAAGATCTGGGAGGTTTCTGGCCATGGACCCAACTTTTCAATGTTTTGTTCCTAGAACCATTTACTTATCACTTTTGCCTTATGGCAAGGTGCAGGAAAATGCATTGTTTGTCACCAAACTGTTAATGGATGGTTGGGTGAAGTTGCTCTCGGAGGATGTTTTTGTACCATTCTTTATTCTGAGTAAATTGTGAGTGAGCCCACTCCATTGGCTGAGAAGCAACCCCACACGTGAATGCTCTCAGGATGCTTTACTGTTGGTATGACACAGGACATGATGGTAGCGCTCACCTTTTCATCCGGATGCACCAAACAATTGGAAAGGGATTCATCAGAGAAAATGAGCAGTCCAATCCCTGTACCTTTTGCAGAATATCAGTCTGTCCCGATGTGTTTCCTGAAGAAAAGTGACTTCTTTGCTGCCCTTCTTGACACCAGGCCAGCAGTCTTCGCATCACTGTGCAGCTGTCTGGGTTCTGTCACATTCAATCTAGTCATTTCTTGGCTTTGTGGCAGAGCTCTGATACTCCCGTAATGTCTTGTCTTTTGTGTGAGTGTGTGGTGAGCTTGCTCGAGCCGTGCACTTCCCTGTCCAAGTGTCTTGTGTGGGGCGTGGTGTTCGATCCCGATTCTTGTCCTGTTCCGTTTTTGTTTTGTGTTTCGGGATTCAGACACTCATGCTCCGTGTGTTTTGTCTTCTGTTCTGAGCGCATGTTCATGTTTCGAGTTCAATCTCTCATCTTGTGTGTACACGTGGCTTTTGAGTGTTGTCCTGTGTTTGCTGTCCTGTGCTGGTTCATTGTTGCTTTTTGTCGTATTTTTCTTCTGTCGTTATGTTTCAAGTCTAGTCAAGTCTTGTTTTCCCCCTCTGGTAGTTTTGTTTGCATTTTAGTTTTAGTTTTTATTATAAATAATGCCCTTCCCTCTGCATCGTTGGATCCTCGCCTCGTCCTTTCACCCCAAACCCGACAGCATCACTCACACTTGCCTGCTGCCATTCCTGAGCAAGCTCTGCTGGTGGTGCCCACATCCCGCAGCTGAATAAACTTTAGGAGAAAGTCCTGGTGCTTGCTAGATTTTCCTGGGTGCCCTGAAGCCTCTTCACAACAATTGAACCTCTCTTCTTGAAATTCGTGATGATCCGATAAATGGTTTATTTAAGCAATCCTTTTTGTGCAAATCAATGATGAATGCACGTGTTTCCTTGAAGATAACCATGGTTAACAGATGAAGAACAATAATTTTGAGCATCAGTCTCCTTAAGAAGGTTCCAGTCTGTTATTCTAACTCAATCAGCGTGACCGAGTGTCCTTGTCAACACTCTCACCTGTGTTAACGAGAGATGTCAGCTGGTCCTTCTGTGGCAAGGCAAATTTTTTGGGGGATTTAAGTTCATTTTTTAACGGCAAAGAGGTATTTTGCAATTAATTACAATTCATCTAAATACTTTTCATAACACTCTGGAGTATTTGCAAATTGCCATCATGAAAATAGAGGCAGCAGACTTTGTAAAAATTAATATTTGTGCCATTTCTCAAAACTTTTGGCCACGACTGTTCACCTGACCGTTCGCAGGATGAAATACAGGAGATGAATAAGGAGGAACTACCAATTAAGTACAATTCGTATGATTTTCTGAAGAGAATGTGTGTGTTTGTCCATGTAAAACTTTCTAAGGCATTTTCAAAGCTGTTGCCATGCAGTTCCTATGGTGTACTATTAATGTGATTTTAATGTTATGCAGCTGGTGTTTTGGGTGGTTGTATCAACTCAGAAGAGCCCCGATGATGATATGCATGAGAAATATTTTTCCCTTCCACAGAAGTCCTGATGAGGTTGGATTTCTATAAAAAATTGCTTGTGAAACTTTGCTGAACTTCAGTGAATCTGACTGCACCCTGAGTCTTAAGTCCCCACATTCATTAGGTCACGTCATCCTAGAGGAGAGCTTGAAAATCATACAATATTTGATCAGCACACAGTGTACAAAAACTCAATAACCTGAAATTAGCTCAGGTTCATTCTTTTGAGTTTTTGTCTACTTATCTAAGATACCAGCTCTTGAAGTAACTCTAAAGCTCTGATTTTTTTATAAGTTTAAATAAGTTTAAATGGATGATTCTCTATGGCGTAACGATAGCATATCTGTGATTTTGATAAAAGTGACTAATAGATGTCTGGCTGTTGAGATATCAAGAGGTGAACAGGCACATAAAGCAGCAGCATTTCCTGGGTGTGAGTTTGTGGGAAATGACAAAACTGTGACTCTTGTGTTGTGGAACCAATCCCACAGTCTGTCATTTAGGGTGTGTTTTGATGTCTTTTAGCTTAAGCATTTATTTATAGTAGTTGCAATATCATAGTTGTGTATAGATAAATTGCCCTCTTGTGTCAGATTTGAGACTTAAGCATTATTTAAAAGATTCAAAACAAAGTATAGCCAGAATTGTTATGCATCTGATCTGTAAATGTGTTTAATTTTCTTAGGAAAAATAAAAAAATCTGTTGTTGTTGCCTCCCTATCGTTCAATAATTACAAATTACATTTTATATATAGTATCTTTCATCAGCCCAAAGGCTTTGAAGAGCTGAAAGCTGCTGTTAGGATTATCTGTAGCCAAACATCTGAAAGTTATGCTTTGAATAGCCCTCTCATCCTTGTGATCACAGTCACATTAGTAGAGAATAGACTGCTGACTTCACATCCAGCATTTTTGTATGAAGGCACATCCTGCAAGTTAACAGGTTTCAGACCGACATCTAAGGCACTATAGTACCTATAACATGTCTAATGATCAAGAACAAATTCATCTGAGATTTAGACATAAACTAAGAAAGGCAAAGTCTGCTAATGAGTTGTTAGTTGAAAATTACGAAAAAAGGAAATTTAGGAATGAATTGACTCCTACCTACAAATGACTTGCTTGTGTCTGCATTTTTAAACTGGGATAGGAGAAAGTATTTTAGCATAAAAACAATTACAGTAATACCTTGGTTTACGAGTGACTTTGTATACGAGCAAATCGGTGTACGAGCATTGTATCAGTGTGCAAGAAATATATTCCCTCGCCCACGTGCATTTTTGTGTGGAAAAGTCCTAACGCTCAGCATCTTCACGTGCATTTTTAATGGAAATATCCTAACGACAGTCTCTCATAAAACAGTCATGCAGTTCCAACCCCTTTATCAGCCCTTCACTCGTTCATTCTCTCAGCGTCGCTCGGTTTGGTTCATCATTCACCACAGTGATACTTTTATAAGTGATTTACAGCGGTTTTACCTCGTGTTGTTAACATTAATTGTGATCGCTATTGTTCACACAATGAAATGTATACGTACAGTACAGCATGTAAAATGAAGGTAGGAAATTCTCCCTCTAACACCTCTCCCCCTCCTCCCTCCTCTCGTCTCCTTCACGCCAGCAGCGACGCGACTCAAAGATAAAGTGCGTTACAGTAAATTGTCAAGTAGTTTTAGAGTTTAAATGTCAATTATTAATTAGTATTTTTATGAGATCTTAATGGTTATAATTTTAACTGTAATTAATAGGGTAAAACCCAAAAAATGTATGGTCATGTGGAATGAATCAAGTGATTTTTAGTGCACTATTATGGGGAAAATGTTTTGGTGTACGAGAATTTTGGGTTACGAGCTCTTGGAACGAATTAAACTCGTAAACCGAGGTATTACTGTACTCATGATTATGAATTGAATACACAAAAGTTGTAATGCTCTCATCAAGTCAACGTTTTATGGTGTGGAAATATGCGCCAATACTGGATCCACAATCCATCCACTTTTATAGTATTAGATTTGGTATTGTCATAGTGGTGGGTTGCTAAAAGTTTTATCAGTTATGTACAGTTAAAGTAATGTTACTTGTTGTTTGTTTTCCTTTTTAAACACTTCTGTGTTCTCCAGGCTCTTGAGCGTGCTGTGCTGCAACCTGGATTCTTTTCTTCTGCTGGAGTCTCAATATAATCTCACTGAGTTACTTCTGCGGGGTCAGAAGGACAATGTAACAGAGCCACCCTCAGGTGAAGGGTGAGCACACCAACTTTGACTCTACAGTGCAGCGAGACACTAATTCAGGGGCAACCAACAGCCACTTTACAAAACTGTTTTATTATTTAACATAGGCTTAGATGCCCTGAATGCATAATATGAGCATACTGTAGAAACATAATGCATTGATTCTTTATATTGTTTGTTTATGCTGTCTTCATCATCCTCAGGGATTTCATCATCGATGGACTTTCTGTTGAAAGAAACCACATCCTTGTTCGAATCTGTGCAGTTGGTGGCCCGTCAGAGAGGAAACTTCCTCCCAGAGGCCTGCAGAAGGTGAGGGAATCTCCTTATCCGTTATTTGCTTAAAATTATTTGTGTAGTACAACTAACTCTATACAGCTGATCATGTTGTAGCAAAATGCTGAAGCAAAGTGTCACTGTATGCAATTTGGTTGCAAGACACATTATTTACATTGTAAATAAAATCCGTTTTATCCTGGTTGTTCCGTTAGGAAAAATTATTAATCAATTATCAGTTATTAAAAACCCTTTTGCACAATTTTACATCATTATAACTGTGCTCAAGTCAATATTCTAGTTTCAGATGTCTCTTCATGCAATGTTTTGAATATAAAAAACAGAAATGGGCTCTCAAATGTATCACCCTTCAAATATCAACATTATTTCCATGGAGTGGTTTATCGCTGTTTATGAAGAATGTACTGTATTTCAAATGTCTGAGACATCATTTAAGTGCTGTGAAAAACAAGTATTGTGCTTCTAAATACAGCTTTGCGGATAATCCTTTGTTGTAATATAAAAAGGTGACAGTTTGACAGTGTGAGTGATGAATTTGATGACTCGGTGCATCTTAGAGTAATTATCATGAGAGGAACTAAAAAAAACTGCAGTATTTTGTGTTTGACAAACAAAGCCCTTATGTGTTGTTCTTTTGTTTCTCATTTATTTTATAATGAAATCAGAATCTGAAACTTCAATAAATATGTTATTGTAGCAAGGTTAATAGAGATGCTTTAAAGTTTATAATGTTGTGACCTCAGGTGGTCAGACTAAATATTCCTTATGTAATCTGTCATTCAGTACTAATGGCTAGCTTGGTTTGTAGTTCTTGATAAATGTATATTTTATGTATAAAATGAATGATTTTTTTCTTAGAATAACTTGTTATTTTTTGTAATTGGGCAAACATGTAATAACAGTGTTATGCTGACATAACAGCTTATTATTATGTTTTTACACATTTAAATTAGTTGGTAATTTAAAATACAATAATGTTTAAAAGTTTTAGGGTCAGTAAGATTTTTTAAATGTTTTTGAAAGTCTCTTATGTTTACCAAAATCTGCATTTATTTGATCAAAAATACAATAAAATAAATAACACAAAGTATTTTTGTGAAATATTATTTTTTTTTTAAATTATATTTTTAATTTATTTTAAAAAGTTAATTATTTTAGTGAGGATGAAGCTGAATTTTCAGCGATCATTACGCAAGTCTCTCATGAACCTTCAAAAATCACTTATCATTGATGCTGATTTTTTGGGTGCTCAAGAAACATTTCTTCTTATTTTCACTGTTGAAAACAGTTGTTCTGTTTAATATTTTTGTGGAAACGGTGGTACATTTTGTTAAAAAGAAAAGCATTTATTTGAAATAGAAATCTTTTTTTTTACCATTACTTTTAATGCATTCATGGTGAATAAAAGTATTAATTTTAATTATATAAACTTTTGAACTATAATGTTTTTTGTCTTTAATAATTCCTCAAACATAATAAAAAAAAAAATATTGGGATTTTCCCCTACAGCTTAAAAAAAAAAAGAATTTGACACCACAGTGTACCATATTTATGGAAGGTGTTTCATCTGTCCCTTAGGGAAGTGACCCTTACCCATGGCCAATAGTGTCTGCCTACCCTCTGCCCAAGTATTACATCTTTGACGTGCCAAAGACTCTCCGCACTAAACAGGGTAAGAGCAATCTTTTAAAACATTAGCCATTTTAAATGTTATTTCCCTCATTTATGAAAGCTATTATCTTATTTAACAGCTCCAGTTGTTACAGGGTTCTACTTTGTACTAGTAACTTCAAGGACACTTTCTCTCTTTCTGACAGACTCATTTCTCTTCTTTACTGTCACAGCAATACATCTTTATTTCAATGTGACAGCTATTTCCAGCTCAGTAAATAGGGACTAGAGGTTCTTAACGCCTAGTAAACACTCTTCCTTTAGAAACGAGTGTCAGAAGGTGTATCAAGGCTTATTCAACGTCTCAGTGATGTTTCTTTAAATGTTTACTAGGTTTGAGTCTGTATATTGTCATTTTAAAGGCCAAGTAGTCATTTGGTAGTTACAAGTCAGTCACAAAGTAAGTGCCGCAAACTGTCATAGACACAGTAAAATAGTATATAGCTTTATAATAAAAAGTCTTTAAAACGTAGAAAATAAACAAAATTTTTTTAACACTAACATTTTCGTATAAAGACAAACTTTTTCAAAAAGAACTGCATATTTTTTCCCAGAGTCAGAGATCAGTGCTTTCTTGGCCTCGTCTAAAGAAACGGAGAGAGATGCTAACTGGATGGATGACTGCAGGAGACAGTTCTGCAAGATCATGCCGACAAAGTCAAACACTCTCACTGGATACGGTATGAGCCACATTCAGCTCTGTCTGAAATTCATAGCAAGATGCCCAGAATCTCTAATCTTATACTGAGCTTTTACAGGATTTAAAGGTGTCAGTAATGAGAAATCAAATTGCATTCACTGTGTCACCGTTGGATAATAATGATTGTGGTGATGTACTGTAGGATAAATACTAAGAGCTTCTCCTAAACACCAGAAGAACTAACAATATTCCATCCTTTTCAGCGCCAATCCTATCCTACCACGGTCCCAATCCTTTCTCGCATCACATTTCCGTGCAGATTGTTTTGTGATCCTATCTCAGTGCTTTGCGAAGTCGCTGTTATTGAAGGCCAGGGCAGCGCAAACTATATTAGGCTCGCCAGCAAATCTGCAGCGCGCGAGTCAGTGTTGTTACTCATTTCACATGCAAAGAGGGCATTTACATAGAGGTCCTGAAGGCACAACAGCACAAAGTGGCCTGTTTAATTTTAAGGGTCAGAGAGAGAGTGGAAAATCATACAAAAAACTAAATTAGGACTGTTTTGGTGAATTAAAAGTGAACCAGAGGGAAAGGTACTGTGAACTTGGATGTACAAAAAAAGTAATGGAAAAACAAATAAAAAGATAAATAACCCTTTTAAATTGAAAACAGAGCTCTCTTTTATTTTATCATACCATTTTAATTGATTTTGAAAGAGAAAGCTTGTAAATGAATATCGCTAATTCTGCAAGACCAGTTTCTGTAAATGCAGAAAGGATTATTTACTTTAAAGGATTGAAGTGGGAACTTGATTTTTAGACTTTTGCCATATATTTACAACACACCTTGATCTCCACAGGGAAGACAATTGATTTTAACATTAAAGGTGAGCGATTTCTTGTAAACGCTGTTGATATTTAAAATCACCAAAGCAAACATGCGCCTACCCAAAAGTAATACACCGCTATTTTAATGATTCTTCCATCCCCACATTCACATACAAACAAAGCAACACAATTGTGGCGAAGATTATGGCGGAATCTGCTGTGCCTGCCGCCCGAGGGTATGATGTCATCAATAAGATAAAGCAAATTGTGTTACTATGATAATTCAGGTCGAATGTGTAATTGTTATTTAGTTCCTTTTCTCTTTCAATGACAAAGTCATCCCTTCCATCTCAAAAATGTTTTCATAGACAGTTTCATACATAATAGTCCAAGTAGGTCATAGGGGAACCAAAAGTAAAAACACATATTAGACTAGCTCACATTTCAGGTGCACTTTGGGAGCCGATGGTTGAAACGCGTGGTGAAGGTTTCTCCAGCAATATTATCATGGGCCCTACCACTTGTCTGATCGTAACCCTTCTTTTTAAAGTTATAATCCCCTGGCCTTTTTTCTCTTTTGCATTTTTTCAGCCATCACTCACTTTTTAAAGTGGTTTTGCTAATGTCTGTCTTGTGCACTGAGCTCTCTCCCCTCCTCTACCATGAATGTGTGTTTTGGTGCTTGGTCCAATCCACTTTTCCACAGTGATTTAAAAAAAATCGCTCACTACACCTTTAAATTAATCAATGAATACATTAGTGATAAAGCTGTAAAAACCCCTTAAACCAGCTGTGTTTTTATGGATTAAGAGTGAAATATTTTGAGGATCTTGTGATGTTTAACACTGGCTCTGTTACTGTATCTGTTCGGGGTTTTTTTGTGTGCGTTGATTTAAAGTGGTATTCAAATAAAAGCCACTCAGTTATGCCTCCTACGTTATAAACATTGTTGTAGTTATGCATTTCCACAAACAAGACAAGCTTTACTATAGAAATTAGATTATAAGCACGTTTTCTCTTGGTAGATCTGTACTTAAACTCAATATATTGTAGCCCGAGACACTCTTTGATTTCTCTAGCATCCACTCTTTATATGACAGAGGCTGGAGATTTGAGGTTTGATTTGAAGGGAAATGCCTTGACGGTTCAGGTTTCCTCTTTTCTGTTTGCTGCTCTCGTAGTCCTTGCTGATCTGTTGGAGAAGGTCGTGCTGCATCTCTCTTCTTCATCTACTGACTGCTTCTTTCCACCGGCAGAATATAAAGGTCAGTCAAAAGCACTTTAATGTTTCATAATAATAGGATATTATTTTATTTATGTGACCAACTTGCAGCCAGATAAAACGGATACCTTTCACTTCTGATGGTACAACCATGTGAATATACCTTTGTGTAGCATATATTCTCATTAAAGGGTTATTTCACCTAAACATTATTCTAAATGCTATATAATTGTCTTCTGTTACTCACCCTCATGTCATTGTAAGACTGTAAAACTTTCATTCGTCTTTGAAACACAAATGAAGGTTTATTAAAGGACATCTGAGAGATTGTCATCCCTTCATTGACGGTCCACGCAATGGGAAAGTTCATAAAAGTTAACTGGATGCTAAAAAGTTCATAAAGATCGTAAAATGAATTGTTATGAGTTCAGGAGTTTAGTTCAAATTGTCTGCAGATACTCTACTTTTATTCACACTTATACTACAGGGCTGTTGAATGTCTGAATCTGATTCGTTGTCGAACGCTCTAAGGTGTGCAATTGTTTTTAGGGAAGCACAAAGCTAAGGTTGTCCCAGGCTGGTTTTGGCCACATAAAACAACAACTAAAGAACTAAAACCCACAACGACACTGGCCAAACAAATAAATATAGTAAACAATAGGATAAAAACCACAAAATAAAATGCTATTATATTCTACAGGATGCACATACTCTCTTTCTCACACTCACTCACAAATGTGCACGCATACAGTGTGGCACAGACTGGCACATGTCGTCAATGCTGCTCTGACGATTTTATCAGTAAAATGGTTTAACAACTTAACATAATTCTCACTTATGAGGAATTATGGCGATGTTCTTGGAGCAAATAAACTTACCGTTTCGCTATTAGTGGAGACGCTGCTGTCAAACACTGTTGAGACACAGAGTCAGGTAATTCACTAAGTCTCTCTCTCTCTCTCTTTTCTGGATTAACTGCATTAGTCTGCTCTAAAATGACGTTTTGGAATTGGCAACAGAAGCTTGGGATTAGATGCGTAAGAAATTATTCCTACACACAAGACCGTTTAAGAACAAAAACTTGACAAATATCTTGAAATGTTTTGTGTGATAACCATAGTAAAAGTGAAAAACTTGACTCCGGGCTGTTGAATTATTGAAAAATAATGCACACTCAAGGTGTAAGACCACTCCACTCCCCGTGGGCAAATATTCTGTAAACACTAATCAACGTTTGCTATTTATTTTATTTTTTATTACTGCATTTTCAATACTAGAGCGTAAATTATTGGTTTTCACCATAATTTGGTTGAGCATCTAATATCAAATTTTGATCCCAAACATTGTTTTTATAATGCGCAACATGATGCAAACAAACAACTCCGAATACAATATTTTGACATTTGCATTAAACCGGACATATTTTAACATATTTTATGTTCTCCTGCGAATACAATTAGCTTACCTGCAGTGTTTCTGTTTGCATCCACTCCCCGTCAGTGTGCTAAATCTACGCACCATATTGATGCACACCATAAATGGTCCAGCCACCTGATACATGCAGATGGACACTGACACATTGGAATTGGTTTACACCATCCACACTTACACTAGGTGGTGTTTCCAATCTGCTCTTCACCCTAAACCAGCAAATTCACCAATTCTTCCAGTTGTAACGGTAGTACTGCCTAGCCCCCTTGTCGTATCGACTTAAGAGCATAAGCAATTGGACTTATTATGGGCTTTACTTACCTTTCAAGTTCATCTTCCTCCATTTAAAAACAAGGATGTGTTCAAAGAGTAAAGAAATACTCATATTACTTCACTGGCCAATGGTGTGTGTGTGTGTCTGTCTTAAAAAAAAAACATGGAAATCAGTTTTCTAAATAATGTAAATTTGACAGACTGCTTCTTTTCTACTTTAAAAGGCAAATTGCTTTCTGCTGAAAACTTTCTGCATCCCACCTGGTTAGCACATGTGGTTAGATCACCATGGTAAATTTATTGTAAAATCCTTCTGTTCATACAATCAGAATTATTTAGAAAACTGGCAAATATTTGAGGCTCTGTGGGGTTTTCATTTATTAAACATAATGGTTCTCAGAAATAACATTGGTCATGCTCTTTTGTTGAAATCCCAGCTGCAAGTAATATCTGCAGGCTTGAGCTTGATTAATATAACCACTTCAAAAGAAAGATTTGACACAATTCACACTCCTTTCAACCTATTATTGTTTTAAGAATTATAATGACATGATAATTATGATTTTAGCTTTGAATTTGACTCCATGACATCAGTTAAACATCTTTCAATATGTATTCTTTCTCAAAACATCAATTTTTCTTTTTAATCTGTGAAGAGCTGAAGGCGTTATACTTTGAAAGACTTCTTGATAACTTTTTGTTTGAGTATAGTAAGGATCGGAGGTCAGGTAACTGTGGAGATTATTAGTGCTTTGGGTTCTGAGAAGTTCATTAACTTTTAATTTAATGACAAGCATAGCTTTTCATCTTTTCCAAAGTCTGAGACTACAAGTGAAAATCACTTTTCGATCTTAAAGGTTCATGAAACCATAAAACTGTTATTAGATATGACAAAAATAATAATAGATAAAACAATAAATAAAACAAAAATAGCACTTTTTATGTTTACTAAGTGCAAAGTGAATATTTTTTAGAGTTTTCTGAACTATTTCATTCTCTCAGTTGAACAAAGTTGAACCAGCATCATGAAAAGTGTCAGGACAGTATGGATGCTCCATTTTTCCGCATTATTCATGAGAATGAACTCATTTAAACCAATCACTGCACTGCATTATGAATGAGATCGTTTTACAGAGGAGAATTCAAATGTTAAGAATGACCTGTTCAGCTCTGCATAAGTGTGTTTCCTCTGCACAGTAGCACAAAAGTGTTGTTTGCATTTGCTTTTGTATGAGCTGGAGTTGAACTACCAACACGTGGAAGAGAGCAGGTTCTGTGCGGAACAACGTGATGAGTTTAACAATGCAACATGGATCATATAGTTAATATACTGAGCCAAGCCAGCATGTTTCAAGTTTTCTGGACATTATTCATTTACTCTAGAGCTCGAAGCATGAAGCAGCACAGATTTCATCATGTCTTCAAATTAAATGTTTGCAACTAAGGAAAGCAGTACTGATTATGAACACGATGACATTTACATTTATGTAATGCATGTAAATTACATTAATTTATGCATTTCGCAGACGCTTTAATCCAAAGCGACTTACATTGCATTCAAGAAATGCATTGAATCAGTTCTTGCTTTCCCTGGGAATTGAACCCATGACCTTGCCGTTGTAAACACCAATGCTCTACTGATTGAGCTACAGGTACGCTACATTGAGCGATTCAGCTACATCGATGACACAATTAATTATTCTGATGCACTGAAGAAAACAAAGAAGAACGGACAAAGAAGTAACTATGTCTTTATTTTTTTTAAATGTATTGAAAATATGATTAGACCTTGAAAACCTTGAGTTTGTTGTCATATAGGGTTATATTTTTAAAATGCATCAAGGTGCTTTCAACTCTTTTCTTTTGTCCGTGGTCATATTCATTATTCAGATAAATGAATATTTAAATGTATTTTATTGGTTCTTTTCTCCCCTCTTCCCCCGTCTATTCTCCCACTTTTCCACAGATTTGCACGCCCGTTTCTTGAGACTTTTTCAACTCTGAGGTGTGAACAACCAGGCTAAAACAAGGGGGTTGTTACAAACTAGCAGGCGTGCGATGCGGAGTCCAAACAGAAACACAGATATTGGCTATTTTAAAAAGGAGAGGAGCTGCTCGAAATATCTCGCCCTGTCTTTCTGTTCCAGTGGAAATTACTTCAACACATTGACTAAAGCTGTGTGTTTCAAGGCACTTCAGTGAGCCTTTAAGTAAATCTGATTTTACTACACAAAATGCGGCTTCTGGGTAAACATTTGAGTGATAACTGAATTGGTGAATGAATGTATGTGCCTGAACCAGTTGCAAATGCCCAAACTTCTCAAATAAGATATACGGGTACATGCGGATGCCTGACATTGAAAGTATTATGGTGTTATGTTACATTAGCATTTGTGTCCTCTGTATCCTCACCTCTCATTTAGCCGAACAGTTGGAGCGAGTTATCATGCTTCATCTCACTTAGCCGTTCATGTCATAATTGCTGAGGAAAGTGTGATTTGTCGTTCAGTTTTAGCCCTTCTCTCCTATTGGTTAATTTGCCAGCCTGTCAAGACCAGTCACTTCACAAGGTGCACATCTATCTGCATTATGTCATTGTTACAATGCTGACATTGTTGTTATATTAATGAGGATGGAGGAATGGCCCCATAATTATATCTGTGGGCTCATTTCCGTCTCACCAAGGGCATTCACTCAATTAAGGCGATTCTTAAGCATGATGAATGTAGATTACGCAGCTGATGTTGATTTGTGGGCAAGCTGATGCTGAGATGAAAATGTATTATTTAACAGCACATTTTTCAGTGGTCTTTTGCTACTCTGTGCTCCATTTAACAAAATTGAATGGGTATTTCAAGAGGGTATAAGGGGTAAGTGATTTCTATTTTCTCTCTCTCTTTCTCTCTTTTCAGTGGTGGACCACAGTGTAAAGACACGAAGCCTGTCGTCTGTAGAGCAGTTAGGTGTTGGGATATCCCTCAGGTAATATTTTTATATATATATATATATATATATATATATATATATATATATATATATATATATATATATATATATACAGTAATACCTTGAGATATGAGCATAATCCGCTCCAGGATAGAGCTGGAACTCAAATTGCTCGGATCTCAAAAAAAAAATAAAATTGCCATAAGAAATAATAGGAAAAAATTATCCGTTACAGCCCTCTAAAAAACTCCATAACAATGGAAAAAATTTATTTAAATTTAATTTTTATACACACACACAAAATATAGTATATAAGGATTCCTGTGAAATAAAATAAAATGTGGCTTTAATTATGAGTTCTTACCTTCAAGACAGACGATACAGTAGCGGCTAATGGCGACATGTGCGGAGGAGGATGGAGGGATTACGTAGATAATGCAAACACAATACGGAAGTGTAGTGTTTCCGTGTAGAGTATTAGATAGCCTACACACACAATAATGTATGCCTCATAGAAGCTCATATTTATTATTATTGAACACACATAACTCGCGTTGCTCCCAGCTTAATACTCACTCGTTGCCCCCGGTAAAAACCAAGGTGTCCCTCTAGTGGAGATCATATGCAATTACCCCATAAATGAGGCGGCTTGAGCTGCTCCAAGTGCTAGACTTATCTCAAATATTTACTCGTATCTCAAAGCAAAAAAATACTCGAAGGTTTGCTTGTATCTCTGAATACTCGTATGTCAGTAAACTCATATCTCAAGGTATTACTGTATATATTTACACTGAAAAAAATACAGATTAAGAAGCTGTTGCAGTGTATTTATTCAAATTCATTCTCAAACATCTTTACTGAACGTCACTATCTCTCTGTGGTTTGTCAGCACACTAGTTTAACTTAATATGAACCCATTTAGATATTTTGTCTTAAGGCAGTCCACAATGACTGTAATCAGGCAATGCATTCTAGTGCTCAGCACACTGGGATAATTGAAACTCTCTGTTAACCTTCATTTAATGCTGTGTTTCCCAGGGAGAGACTGTACATGCATGATAAAAACGAATTTTATTCGGTAGCGAGATTTGTTCTTATTCGTTAAGAGATATTGCTGTGAGGAAGTTTTAATTATGTAAATGTGAACAAGTTGGTGTTTTGGGAAGAACATTTTAACAATGTCTTTTCAACTTTGTTTAGCAAGGCCTTTTTGAACGGGGTATTAAATGAAGCTGCCATGTAAAACAGTGTGTGTTTGTGTGAATAGGTATGGCAAGTTCCTGAAGCTGTTAAGAGAAGATTCAGAACAAGATCTGTGTCTTTTACTAAAGCACTGTCAAGAGTTTCTCTCTCAGCAACGAGTCAAGGTCACGTCTGAGCTCTGTATCCTTCTCATTACTGATTATACTTGATTTAAAAAATTCTGATATTTTACATTTGTTTTGCACAATATTGTCATTTGCTGTAGAATCTAGTATAGTTCTCTAGTATTATTTGTTTGCAGATGCTTCTTGGTTTTATGGTCTGTATCGAATGATGTGACATTCTTACATTTCATCAACAAGTGGTACTTAAGTGTTAGATTACTTTTTGGATCTACTATATCACATTTTAGCCATCAGATCCTGCTCTCTAGATATTGGCATTCGCAACAGAAAAACTCAAATAAGTCAAAATCGAAGATTCCTTGACCCAGGTGTCAGCCTTTTTTCAAGGTGGTTATCCTGGTCACGATTGGTTTGCCTCCACAGTTTTTCTGCTCATGCATGGTGATGTGGGCCGCTCTCTGAGTCTGCTCTTGCGTTTCTCCCGTCTGCTGCCGTCTGCCTTCCTGTGGCCCCCGAGACTGCACAGCTCTGTGAGTTACATGAATATGGGCTTTTTAATCTAATTTATGCTGCTGGAGTAGCTATCATCATGACTGGTGCATCAAATTGTACACAACATATTAAAGGACTAGTTCCTCCCCAAACGTGAAAATATGTTAGAAATATATTAGTTCAGCAAGGATGCATTCAGTTGATCAAAAATGACAGTAAACACATTTACATGGTTACAAAAAAAATTCTATTTCAAATTAATGTTGTTCTTATGAACTTTCTATTCAACAAATAACATATATATATATATATATATATATATATATATATATATATATATATATATATATATATATATATATATATATATATATAATATTTGATTTCCACAAAAATATTAAGCAGCACAAATGTTGTCAATATTGATAATAATAATAAGAAATGTTTCAAATGATTCCTGAAGAGTCATGTAACACTGAAATTAATCTCTGTCATCACAGAAATCAATTATATTTTTAAATATCTTAAAATGGAAAACCGTTAATATTTTCAGCCCTGTTGAGCATAGGAGATTTATTTACATAAACAATAAAAATAAAACGTACAGAGCCCAATCTTTTGAACAGTAGGTTAAATGTTTATAGAAGTTTCATTTTGGGTGAACTAGTCCTTTAAATGTCTCAAACTTAGCCCATGGTGCAATTTTGTAAGCTAATACCACCTGCATCCCTCTCATGTTTAGTAATGTTCTGAATTTATATGCATATTTTTGTGTAGCTCCCATATCCATGTGCTGTAAACAAATCTGAGCATTTTGACCTGCATTATCATTCTAATCTCAATTTGCATTGGAAAAGTTGATACTGGGAGGAAATGCTGGATATCATGCTATTACTGGGGCAAAGTCATTACTGTGGTCCCCATAAAATTTGGATGGAGCAATCTCGCTCTTTTTTTCAGAACAGCGGATAGTAAACAGAGCTCAGTTAATAGAGTTTCAGCTGTAAAAATATGTACGGGATATGATAATATGCACCACACACACACTCTGATTACAATTCCATATTTCTGTGCTATCAGAGTGGCCGCGCATGTAAATCATTCAAACAACAATGAGAATCAGAAAAAGAAAAGAAGCAGTCCTTATATTTGACACAGATACCTCAGGAAGCAGGAAGACTCAGACGCAGCTAATAAAATCTGGGCCATGTCATTAGCGTTTGTGCCGTTTTTTTATTAAGAATAAAAAATACTCCACGCCATTTTCTTTCACCTGAAGAACACAAAAGCGAATATTTGTTTCTGTGTCTTCTATAAAAATGAAAAGGGATTTTCCCTTGTTAAATGGAAAAAATAACATCATAAATGTCTTTAGACAAAAGTCACTCTATGATAGCTTTGTGTGGAGAACAGACTATTATTAAGTAATTATTCTCTGAAAATCTTGCCCTTTGCAGAGTTCCCAAATCCCATTTGTACTTCATGATCAGTAACGACGCGCAAGAACCAATGCAGCTTAGCATCCTTTGCACCACACCTTGTGCAATGAATCTTCACAGGTTTTTCCCCCATAATTTAGGTGCATCTTCCTTTAGAGATCGCTCAATCAGGCATCCATCCCATCTACTCCTGCACCGCTCATTATGTTGAGATGCTGCTGAAGGCTGAGGTTCCTCTGGTGTATTCGGCCTTCAGGATGTCTGGTTTCACTCCCTCTCAGGTATTTCATTAAGAAATATTATTTTACATTTTTAACTCACTGTAATGTCCTCTGTTGGTACATTTTGCATCGCAGGTATGCATTCTGGTGGTATTATTAATACATCAATAATGATAATAAACCTGTGTGACTTTCTTTTGCCTATGAAACTGGAATAATTTTGAAAAAAACGTTCCATAAAATGAAAGTCTTAATTTAAGTCAAGCTCATCTTAATTTAAGTTACTTTGTGTGAGTCACCTCATTGATGATGAGAATTGTGATCACTGGGTAACTTTGAGTGGCATTGCCAGGCTAGAAATATAAAGATGCAAAGACATTCTGTTATGGCCTGAATGGCTGACAATCTTCATAGACAAACAGTGAGATTATTCAGTGCTACACTCTCCCTGAGGCTTTCTATGCCTGATCTCAGTGCTCTGCCTCACGTGTTTTATTAGATTTAGTCACATTTGACCTTTTCTAGCAGTCAAGGACAAGCAAATAGAAGAGTAACCTCATTTTCCTCATTTATTTTTATCTTCTTTATCATTTGCTCTCTCACTAGGCCTGGATCTTGCTTAATTCCTCTGACATGAGTAAAAAGTGTGTTTCTCTGTGCACCCAGAAATTCGCTGCTGTTATTAGAATGGAAGATGTTTTTTGGTAGCTGTATTTTTTAGAACATTTTTCAAAGCTGTTTTTGGAAAAACAGCATTTTTAAATTATTAAAACACACACTCACGTACACATAGCCATACACCATCTAAAGATATGAGCATTAAGCTGAAAATCTTTCCGAGCAACATGTTTTCTTTTTAATGACATGGGAAAATAAGAAGTTTTCCGGAATAACAAGAGGAAATTTACCCAACATTTTTGTGGTGGTTATGGTTTCACAATTCAGTAGCATCAATAAAATATTTGTTTGCCTTATTGCTCTAAATTAAACTAATTAAATTGATTACACTACACAGCAGAGGAAGATCTCTGTAATTGTTGGAAGCAAGCTGTTAGGATTTTCAGTATGAAGTCCAGTTTCTCTGTTGTAGTTGTGCATTCATACTGTCTGAATTCAAAATGTCAGTGTTTAAAATCTCATGCATAACAAATCAAAACAGGGTAAAATAATGCAGCGCGCATTTATATGTGGGTCAGTAAGATTAGTTTTTTTTTTTTTTAAGTAATGAATACTCGGCAAAGACGCAACGAATTGATCAAAAGTGTCATTAAACATTTATACGTTTACAGAAGACTTCCATTTCAAATAAATGCTATTCTTTCTAATCATTTAAAGAATCCTAAAGGAAATATATTTATAGCTTCCTCAAAAATATTAAACAGGACTGTATTCAATATTGATAGCAGTAAAAAAAAAATCCAAATCAGCATATTAGAATGGAAGACAAAAGACATAATAAATTATATTAAAGTATGTTATATTCACTGTCTCTCTCTCTCTTGCAGTCTCTCACTGTCTCTCTCTCTCTCACTCTCTTTTTCTCTCTCTGTCTTTCTCAGTCTCTCACTGTCTCTCTATGTTTCTCACTCACTCTGTTTCTCACTGTCTATCTCTCTCTGTCTCTCTCTCACACACACACACACATAAAAAAAACCTATGCTATGAAAATAAAATAATTTTCAGTTCATACAGATTGTGTGACAGGAATTTTATTCATAGCAGACAGAAGTATTGATTCACTAAAGGCTGCAGTCAATGATTGAAGGTCATTGGCTCGGTGCAGTCGAGGAAAATAAAAAACAAAAAACTATGGCTACAAAAATAAGTTGCAAAACTAGTAACTAATCTTGAATTGACAGAAACTGAACTTTTTTTAAATTGAGTGTCACCTCCATCATAGAGGGCATCTGTGTCTGTGCACTCGGAGAGTGTGTTTCGAATTCTAGACAAAGCAGGAAGAGTGTCTGAGAGACACAGATGCTGGATAAATTGCCTGCTAGAGTGGTCTGAATGTATGCATGTACACTTGGCAAGACTGGAATGCCATCTACAATGTCGCAAAATAATTGAACTGCTTCTGAGGAGGATTATATGACCTGAACTCAGTTCACCACCACAGAGACAAAACAGAAATACCTCAAGCTTGTGGATGAAAAGGATTTCTGCATATGATTCAAGAGACTTGATTTATTTCTGTGTATGAGTTCAAGGAATACTCTTTCAATGTGTCGTTCATGCACTGCAAGTAAGATAAAAAAATCATGTTCTTTTGAACAATCTTTTTTCCCAGTGAACATAATGTTTTAAGCATAGCGTAAACAACACAGTCGTGTTAGATTTCAACTTGAGCACGATTAAAATCAAAAATAAACTTGCATACTGATTTTGTAATATTTTTGAAGTCTCTTATGCTCACCAAGGCTGCATTTGGTGACAAATGTACAGTAAATACAGCAAAAATACAGTAAAAACTATAATACTGTGACATATTATTACAAATAACAGTTTTGTTTAATCATTCTTTGATTAATAGCAAAAAAATCACCTAACTTTATTTAAAATGGAAATCTTTTGGTATTATTATTAATGTTGTATTAGATGTTTTAATGACCCTAAATTCTAGAAGATTCTCAAAACAAGTTTGAACATCTTGCAGTTTTGATTCTCAAATAAATTATTTATTTTACTAGAATGTTTTACTTGGCCACGCAGATATTTTTTCACTAGAAAATGGCTTTTTTGTGTGATGATTTGTTTGATAGTTAATTATGATTCTAATGGGTGATTTAGAGTTGACTGCATCATATCTCAGTCTTGAGGGCATCATGTACTCAGAAGTTTCTGATCTCTCTCATTTATTTTTTCGGCATTGACCGATTTAGAAAATGTGTGGTGCAACATTGCATTTTCTCTCTCCTTCCTTCGCTCACTGTTCCTCGCTCCACCTGTTATATAGATCTGTATTCAGTGGCTTAGCCAGTGCTTCTGGAACTATCTGGATTGGCCTGAGATCTGTCACTATGTGGCCACCTGCATCATCATGGGACCAGATTACCAGGTGTATATGTGTGTCTCTGCCCTCCGTCACCTGCAGCAAGATATCCTGCAACACACACAGACGCAGGACCTGCAGATCTTTCTCAAGGTGCAGTAAAGCGATGCTATCATTTATTCACCCTCGTGCCATTCTTTGTGAGGTTTTTCTTTTTCTTTCATGGAATACGCTTGGATGAATGCTCATATTCAGTGGTGGTTGGTGGTTAGGCAGGGCTGTGCCACATCCAACACTTTTAGCTTTTCCCAGTATGATTTAATGCTAAACAGTTCAAGAAAAAGTAAAACTTTTTTTCCCGAGGTAAATTAAATTCATTTTCATAAATCAGAATCGATGTATAACGTACATCAGCTAAAACTAAGAAAATGTCTTTTTACATTTGTTTAGAACTTTATATATGTTATATAGTAGTACAGTTATATATTTATATAGTGTCTGTTAGCATCTCCATGTGGTCCTGTTTGACATTGCAGCTTGACTTGTAGTTTTAATTGTATATTCTTTTACACCTTTCGGATAGCTTCTGTCCATACTTATTGCACTACCTTAAATCTACTGCTCCTTAGGCTAACATACAATTGTATACATCGATCTATAAAATTCTGTTTATAGTAAGAGACATCTGTAATTATATTTATACCACACATTCACCTGTTATAGTAATAACCATCTGTATATTATATTCATTGTACATGTTACCTGTAAATCCTGTTATAGTAATAACCATCTCACTATATATATACTGTACATCTCCATATCCTGCACTTGCTGCTATTGCACTTCTGGTTAGACCTAAACTGCATTTCGTTGCCTTGTACCTGTACTTGTGTAATGACAATAAAGTTGAATCTAATCTAAACAAGTCAAGATGCAATGCCAACCAGGACCACATGAAGACGTCAGCTGACCACCGTACCAGCCACCTTAATCTAACTGCATATAGATAGTGATCCATTCAGAATTATTAAACACAGAAAATATTCTGAATGTTATGCTCGACATGCTACATAACTCGTATTAGAACAATCATCACACAACAACATATTCTCTTTGGAAGTGAATTGACCAAAAAGGACCAAACAGCAACATATATAAAGATTATTAAAGTATTCCTAAGAGGAAGAAAGGTTGTTTTTGGCTGAACTAGTCCTTCAAGGGAGCGTTGCGTGTGCAAGCATGGCTGCACGAAATCAGATTAAGCGCTCTTGTCCTTGTTTCACCCTTAGAAGATCCAAACTTTTTAGTGTTTCTGTGTGTGTTTTCATACTCTGTACAATAGAGAAACTGTTTCAGACGATTCTTGAAACAATTCTGAGGATCCGTTCATATCTAAGATTGCAACAAATCTAAATTAAAGATCGGAAAAGGAAATTACTCATAACAATCCTTCCCAATGTCACTGTGAAACCCAGAGTAAATGCACAATGAATCCATTCTGGATGATTCAACAAAGCGTAAATCAAACTCCGCTAAAGTCATTCTTTGTTTGCAGGATTTCAAAAGCAATTGTCTGTCACTACCGAATCGTTCCAACACTTTGAAAACCATGATGCAGTCTGGCTAGTGAGTTCAAAGCATCCTGCAAAACCATTTTAGGCTTTTTTTCTCTTCTTTTCTTTTCATCAGCAACAATAGGTAGTGGAATCGTTTTAATGTGTTTAGATAATGGCTACTTGTAATTAAATTGTCATTTGTAGTGTTTCAGTTTGAACACCAGCATGCATCCATTTTCTAGTTTGAATGAGATTTTTCTTCAGCGTTTGGGAAACATCCGGACTTTTCTGTGGTTTTGTTATAATAGTTTTTGTTTTTTGCTACTCCACAGCTGTCATCAATACTGGGAAGAAATTCAACACAAAATGATCATTTACTCGCCCTCGTATTGTTTCAAAGCTTTATCAATTTCTTTCTTCTATACATTACAAATTGAGCTGTTTTTGGACACGAACACAGATTTTAATATTCCAAATTCATCACAACAGGTTTGAAGTCAGTGTTACTAAACTTTTCTGACTCTGGCTTATGATCGATTGTGACATGTCAAGTTTTAATACAAAATCACAGTCATGTGAATGTTTATGGTACATTTTTTTTCCCTCAAATTATTAAAATGTCCTTTAAAACATCTGTTTTTGTGTTCCTTGAAAGAAAGCAACTGGAACAGCTTCACGTATTCCTCCTACAATACTAGTTGGATGAGATCTCATCTTACAATCGCTTGAACGTAATTTAATCGTACATAAAAAGTGTGATGGAGAAAAACTACTTTTTGTCATCAGAGGAGCGTATTCAATTTCTTTATCTATTCTTCTTAGTTTACTCTCACGTATTGTTATTATCTGACTCTATTCAGTTCTCCATGTGACATATCTTCAGCAGTGGATGAAATTGGTTATCATTTGGTTTTTTTATTCCAGTCATTAATTTTTTTGTTTGCTCTTAAAGCATTGTGAGTTTATCTGTTTTGTTTGTCATTGCAAACTGACTGCTGTGGTCTGCAGTTATATCTCAAAACTGCTTACACTGCAGGCATGTTTTATTTAATGCAGCAAACTCATAAAGGTTTATTATCCCTTCTCTCATTTTCATCCATTCACCATGAACCAAAGTGTCCTTTGTATCTTCAGGCATAGCTTTAGGACTTGCATCCGCTGACTCACCGTAAACAAAATGTAATTCATTTGGCTTTGTCTAAACGATATTATTTATCCCCAGCTAGGTGTCGGAGTGTATTAGGCGGCGCATTGTTTATTTAGTTCAGAAACATGTAGCCATACCTCACATAGTGCCTGTATATGACCTCTTGTTTCATTAATAAAGACCTTTTGTTACTGTTGGCAGTGCGATTTGGTGCAAAATTGCGCATGCAGAACACATTTTTCAGAGTAATTTTAACCACTCTGTGTGCAACTTAATCAGGATCTGCTCAGACTGGAATAAGAATATCAAACTCTCATCGGAATGAACGTAATCTTTTCTAAAGCCTGTTCTGCCTCTTTTCTCTCAAGCGCCGCTCATCAATCTGTGCTTCTTTTATGCTTGCAGGAGGAGCCGATCCACAGCTTCAGGGTGAGTAATTACCTTGAGTACATGGAGGGGCTGGAGCGCAACTACAGACCCATGGTGCTCTCGGACATGAGGAGCATCTTGCCGAGGAGCAGCTAGAAGGAAATCTGAAGACCAGCAGAGACTGCAAGCGCTTGTGGTACAGAATGAGACTGAAAATGTTGCACAGAATTTAGGCTGTTTTTGTAACGCAACATGCTTGATGTGCAAAGAGGCGGGCGTTTCGAGAAACGGCATGCGGATATATCCCTTTTGCTTTAGTTGTCTTAGATTTTTGAATTCTTATATGGAAGTTTTCTCACTCAGGGGATCATAAATATAACTCAGAGAAAGGTGTAAAGTATAGTAACTGTAGTGAACTGGTCAAAATGATGTGCAAAAAAGGGATGCCTTTCTATATAAGCATAATGAAACCAACTTCCTTGCGCAGATCTCTGGATTACTCAATTCTGATTGGTCAGTCGTTGTATTGAGTGTTACTTTTTTGTAAAATGATGCTAAATTATACATTTCACCATTGTGTGTGTGTGTGTGTGCGTGAGTGAATACAGGCCAGTAAGAGCTGTGCATGTAAACCTCACTCGCTTGGCCTCATGAGACGCACTAGTGACTTCAGCGTCCATGTTAGTGTGCCCACCTCCAGTGCTGGAGACCCCAGTTTGAATAGGACTGGTTACATACACAAGCACAGTCATGGCCTAATGGTTAGAGACTCTGACTGTTAAACCAAAAGGTTGCTGGTTCAAAAGGTTCGCTGTCTGAGTTGCCCTTGAGAAAGATAATCACTAACCCCCAATCACTCCCCGGGCGCCACAGCAAAAATGGCTGCCTGTTGCTTCGGGTGTTCTCGGCTTACTGCTCCCAATGTGTGTGCACTAACTTGGATGGGTTAAATCCAGTGGACAAATTCCAATTATGGGTCACCATACTTAGCCTTCACGTGTTACTCAAAATAAACACTGGTAAGACTGAAGAAGAAGAATCGTTACATTTATATAGTGCTTTTCCAGAGCTCAAAGTGCTTTATATAGATCTCCTCATCCACCACCAATGTGCAGCTCCACCTGGATGATGCGACGGCAGCCATATTGCGCCAGAACGCACACCAAACATCAGCTTATTGGTGGAGAGGAGACAGAGCAATGAAGCCAATTATAGTATGGGGAGGGGGGATTAGGAGGCCATGGTGGACCAAGGCCAATGGGCAAATTTGGCCAGGATGCCGGGGTTACACCCGTACTCTTGCGAATGAGCACAGAGAGTCAGGACCTCGGTTTAACGTCTCATCCGAAAGACGGTGCTTGTTGCAGTACAGTGTCCCTGTCACTATACTGGGGCATTAGGACCCACATAGACTGCAGGGTGAGCACCCCCTGCTGGCCTCCTAACACCACTTCCAGCAGCAACCTAGTTTTTCCCAGTAGGTCTCCCATCCAGGTACTAACCAGGCTCAACCCTGCTTAGCTTCAGTCTTAGGCTACAGGGTGATATGGCTGCTGGCTTTTAACCAATGTCTCACTGGGCTCGTATCATACAATCTGACAAACTACAATCGTAAAGGACGGAAGAAAAAGCTAACTTTTATGGTTTCTTCATCAGAGCACCAGCTCAGTATTGGCACGCTCCTGTGTCAGCACCACATGCTCATGTGAACAGCGTCGGACACTAACACGGAAGAGAAGAAATTCTTGAATAAAGTTATTATTTTAGTTTGTTTGTTTTGCACAAAACATGTTTTGTCGCTTTTTTAACATTATGGTTGAACCACTGTAGCCAAATGGATGCTTTTAACAACGTCTTTACCTTTCTGGACCTTGAAAATAGTAATGGTGTTGCTATAATGAGAGGGTCAGAAAGCTCTCAGATTGTTTTTCTTCAGAAGATGAACAAAGGTTTTACAGGTTTGGAATGATATGTGGGTAATTGTTAACAGAATGTACAATTTTGGATGAACTACACCTTTCAGATGCGGTCACATGTACGTTTGTTCAATGAGTTTTCATGGGTGAAATCCAGTCATTTCAATTGTGAATTTTGTGGGGATACAAAAGATTTACCAATGCATTTTTCAACAGGTTCAATTTGCGAATCTGTGTTGACTAACACAAAGCTGCTTGGTTTGAAAGTGGATTCTGTTCAAGTTGTTTTATACATGCTATTGGTTATACATGCTAACCCTATTGCTATACATGCTATTGAGATTTTGCTTGCAATATTTCAGCAATGTGACTGTACCTTCATGTTTGCTGACCCCAGAAGTAACTCAGCCTGTTACATGGCATCAGTAAATATGAAAAACCCAAAGCTTTTGATGCTTAATTATGGTCTTAATGGAAAATCAAACATGACGTGAAGTATGTGTGATCTATTAACATGTCAACACTCGAGTATAGAAAGAATCACAGGGCATTCTTGTTGTGTAGTGTTTTTTTCTAAAGGCATACATTAACATCACTTATTTCCATCCTAAGGAAGCCGTATAAAGAGGCGGTATCACGATGACAGGCCGTCATTAGCACATAGATGCAATCTCTAGCCCTCGCCATCTGTAACTCACACTGTGAATAATGAATTAGATCATTAGAGAGGTGTCTTTCTCCTTCACAACAACTGCTAAATATTGCATACGGTTTACTCAGTAGGAAGCAGAAGCAGTTATAATTTAAAGCTGTAAAAAGTTCCCTCAGAGTGCATATTTTTCACTTATTACACCTAAATAACTTCTCTGTATGTGCTCAGATACAACTACTGCATTAAAATCAGTTGTGCGTCATCCGTTGATTATATCTTTGTGTAATCATAACAAGCTGTAGACATTAATCACGTTAATGATTTAATGACTGATTGTTTGCCAACAGTCATCTGGAAATCCGAAGTATGTCTTGTGTTGGCTTGTTATAAATTGACAATACAAGCCTTTTGTGACGTGGATGTTGATGATGTATCTACAGACCGAAATGTAAGATAATTAGAAAAGACTAATTATAAGCAATTAAACTGATTAACTGATAATTAGGGCCTGTGTATTAGACTGGAGGAGTTGCATTAGCTTGATTTTCTCTGGTAAATATGCTTTATTATTATTATTCACATTAATTATCCACAGTATGACTGCTAAATTCCACTTCTTGAAGAATCTGCTTGATGAATGGGAAAATTTTAATCAAAAGTGAGCACCACTATCCCTTACTCACTCTGAAGGGCGCTTGAAATGAATCATCTGAAGGGTGCAGGCCATGCACACCAAGAACAGTACGCTGGGGCAGTACCCTAAGGCACAAAAGCAAAAAGGTACATATTTTTACCTTATCTACCCTTATATGGAACATTAGCACCTTTTAGCTTTCATACCTTAAGGTATGATCATACCATTTTATACCATTGACCGCTTTATAACAACAAAAACAAATTTCTAAATCAATTATTTTTTATGAATGAAACACAAGCAGCTTACTACTATAAGACATCAATTTTTACTGACTGTTTCGATCTCTCAATGTGTAGGTAACAATGTATGATTGGCCTGTTGCATGAAGCTAGATGAACAAACTGAGTTTTCCAAGTAGGTTTAGAGTTGACAACACTATACAAATCCAATCTGGTTTAGATCAGGAGTTTAATATTCAGCAAAGTTTATTATTAATGGTTCCTTTTAGGAGTTGAACAGATTTGAGGGATACATTTACAGGTCTCCTTTTATTCTTTTATTCATATACTTGTTTTACCCGTGACATAAAGTGGGTTTAGAGGCTATGAATTATGATTTCAACTGCTGTGAATCCTTTAAGTGGATTAAGCCACGAATGTAAATTTAAAGACTCTCTAGTTGAATTAGAATTGATATCCACACTAAAGAGTTGGACATTGGTTTTCGTGTCGTCCTCATCAACACATACAACCAGATTTTGACTTCTATGCTGCTGGTTAATGTTGGTGAAATATGTTTTTGTTTTTGTTTACCAAGGTGTTTGAAAGATACAACTATCTAAATAAATGAGAAGCATCTATTTTATTGTTTATAGTTGACAGATTTTTGTTAATGCATGCAATATATGGAGCTAGCTTATTGATTTTTCTCTTGTGGCTTAAAAACAAAGGATAGTTATTGTCTCCATGTAAAATAGATTAATAACCGAGGTCTAGGTTATGGTTATAATGTAAAGTTTAGGCTTACAACCAGGGTTAGGTGCTTCACCTATCGTTTCCTTCTGATTGTAGGGAGAAATTATAGATAGCGATAGGGTTTTGACTACAATTTGAATGTTCTTCCTCAATGTTTTCTGTCCAATATTCTTAATATTCTGTATTAATTTGCAAAATCACAGTGATCTCACATTGTTGCATATTACTTTGCTCACAGTTTTATTTTGCAATCTCAAACCCATAAAACAGAGCAGATTAGCTGTGTAGTCTAAGAACCATGGCAATGAGCACCGGTAAAAAACAGTCTACCTTCTTGAACCCGAAAAAGGGGCTCAAGAGTTTGCTTAAACTATCCTCAAAATCGCCTGGGTAGCAACTGAAACCAGCTTTGTGCAACAGGTCTGATGAGTTTTGTCACCAGTACTTGCTAAAATAAAAAAACCTTTTTGTTTTAGTGTCTCCTCTTGGCTAACAGCCCGTTTTGAGTTCGTCCTGTATATTCCAGGTGAAACTAAGCAGTTGTCCTTGAGCATTGGTGTTCAAGTGTCAGTCATCGGATATCTACTTACTGTGCATTGATGGACATGCAATCAATCTGAGAGTCTTTGAAGAAGATATCACAAGCATTATCCATCTCCATTAAACTCCAGAATCTCAAGGGTTGAGGGGATGAATCCATTTTCTCTCTGTATCAATTCTAATCTGGACTGATTAGCGTGTGATTAGAATGCATGACTTTAACTCTCCCCGTCTGCTAACCCAAAACCCAGCAGCATCAACGATAGGTCAGTTTCTACAGCAAATGGAAGAGATGGAGCGAGTCGATTCGTATTCCTTGTGGAATAGAGGAGGTTTAAGGATCAGGCTCAAACTAAAGAGAGTTAAAATGTACGGACTTTGTGTGGAAAGTAAATCTCTCATGTTCAAAGTAGGCACTGAAGAAAGGAAACGAAGAGAAGAGCCGTGAGGCAGAGGAAGATTACCATGCGGGCATAACTCATCCATTTCCTGTCAGAAGAAGCCAATAATTTATAACACGCATTATGTATTGTACACACGCTTCCTCAGTCAAGTTTGAGCCCTGGTCTCTTCAGACAACATCTATACCACCAATTTGAATCGTATCACCGCTCTGTAGTAGCGTGACTGTGCTCAGCTCCTGACGTATTTAGAGACTTTTCAGATATTCTCTTTTCGTTGTGATCTAACCCATAATGACACCATCAGCGCAGTTTTCCCTCAGGCCCACCTGACGAGACCATCAGGTTAATTGCAAAAAGTCTCATTAGCGTTATCATACAAGCAGCCATTTGAATTACCAGAAACACAATACTTACCAGAGCGCAGAGGGTGTCCCGTGAATCGAGCATAAGAGTGCGATGATCAACTAGTGCAGATAAGCTGGGCAAAACGGAGCATTATTCTCGAATGTCTCTGTCTCTTTGAACCACAGGAACAGAGATTGCTGATAGTGGTGGAGTGAAGATATCACAGCAAAAGTGAACAATGTGTCAGAGTCACGTCAGAGAGAAGAGGCTGATTTATTCTGTGCCATTCAGTGCCTTTTAACCCCTGGAAATATCTTTCCATCCAACCCTATATCTGTCTGTCATTGTATCTATCATCTTTCATTCAATTGTCCGTTCTATTCTTTTTATCTGTTGTTCTTTCTATCGTTCTATGTATCTATTTTCTGTTATTCTTACTGAAAAACAGTTTGCCTCCTTCCTGATTTCTTATTTTTTGCATTTTTGTCACACTTAAATGTTTCAGATCATCATTCAAATTTAAATATTAGTCAAAGATAACATAAGTAAACATTAAATGCAGTTTTAAAATGAAGGTTATTAATAAGGGAAAACAAAATCAAAACCTACATGGCCCTGTGTTGAAAACATGATTTCCCCCTAAACCTAATAAGTCTTCAGCAATTCAGAGATGGACTTGCTGGTGTGTTTTTGATCATTGTCCTTCTGCAGAACCCAAGTTCGCTTCAGTTTGAGGTCTCGTACGCATAGCCGGACGTTCTCCTTCAGGATTTTCTGGTAGAAAGCAGAATTCATGGTTCCATTTCTCACAGCAAGTGTTCCAGGTCTTGAAGCATCAAAACAGCTCCAGACCATTACACTACCACCACCACCATATTTTACTTCTGGTACGGTGTTCTTTTTCTGAAATGTTGTGTTACTTTTACGCCAGATGTAATGGGACAAAGACCTTCCAAAAAGTTAAATTCTTGTCTCGTCAGTCTACAGAGTATTTTTCCATCAAGATGTTTTCTGACAAAAATGAGTCACGCCTTCATGTTCTTTTTGCTCAGAAGTGGTTTTAATCTTGGAATCCTGCCATGCAGGCCTTTTTGCCTCTTTCTTATGGTGGAGTCATGCAGTTCATTGGATGTTATTGTTGTTGAGGGGTCTTTTGTGACCTTTTGGTCAGCTGACTACTCCTGGAAAGGTTCACCACTGTTCCATGTTTTCACCATTTGTGGATAATGGCTCTCACTGTTGTTCGCTGGAGGCCCAAAGCTTTAGAAATGGCTTTATAACCTTTTCCTGACTGTTCGATTTCAATTACTTCCTTTACTTACTTCCTATCTCATATTAGTCTATCTATCATTCTGGCTGTCATTATATCTATCTTGCGTTCCATTCTTCTATCTATCTTTTTATCTATTGTTTGAGCTATCATTCTATCTATTGTTCTGTCTGTTCTATCGTTCTGTCTGTTGTTCTATCTATCTATCCATCTATCTATCATTTTGTCTGTCATTCTATCTATCCACAGCCATAGTTTTATCTAACAGTATTCTGATGGTGAGTATAAAAATTATAGTAATATAAATACTATAACATATAGTAACATTAATAGTTTGTAACATATGTCTGTCTGTTTGTCATTTCATTCCATCCATCAATTCTAATTATTTAAAGAAGAATATTATTACTTCTATTTTAAACCCATAATCAGAAGCCAAAAGGTATTTCTAAAATCGAATTACTCACCAATGTTATTGTAATTTGTTTATTCCGTTAGACACACATTCTTTTCTTTTTCAGTTATCTTAATGTTAAACTCATAAGCCGCCACTTAACTGTGAAAAAAGGAAACAGCAAAAAAGAAAGTACAAAGCAAAGCAAACCAAAAGGATTTGTGGCTGTTGATTGATTCGGGGGGAGGGGGAAGGCAACTGTGCCGTCGCATTTCGTGGAAAGCTGAGAGATTTTTTTTCCATTGTCTCCTGCCCCCTTTTCAGCGTGAAGTGCCTATTATTGGCTTTGATTTTACATAATGTATTGACTTCTTTGTAGTGCATATAAACACGGCACGAACTGATGAGACCCTGGTTGGCATCTTTCCTGGCAAAAGTTCATTTTGTTCCTGCAGATGGGAATTCAGTCAAAACGCACTCCAGGTGTTACTGAAAGTGTTTTGCAGTAAATTACGTAATCTGCTGATTTATTGCATTTTGACTAGAGACTTAACCTGGTGGATATGAATATACAACATAACCTTATCTGGACTACAACATAATCAAAGGAGCCCATCACCCCAAGAACTCATATCAACTATTTATATTCAGGATGTGTGCGAGGGCTAATTTCATTAACGTTTCACATTTTGTTAGTGTAACAAATCCCCATAGGACTGTCAAAAAATGCTGTATATGCAATCATTTTAAAATAGCCTACTTAATCTATTAATAAAACCGTCAAATCCAATACTGTCTGAATGTCACCGAAAAACATGCAGTGTACTTATATAATATATGTGATGCTTGCCTTGCATTAAATAATTGTTCTCTTAATCAACATGAACTAATATAGACATATTAGTCTTGCACTGCCTATTGATTGAGTTGATTTTAATAAGGCACAAACTCAGCTTATTATAAACAGAAATCCTCAAATAAAAGTTAGCTAACATTAATTAAGGCATTGTTGTTCGTTACCACCGCTCATGACGGTTTTTTAACGTATCAAAAGTGCTTATATGATTCTTACATTGTATAGTTAGTAAAAAATAAACCTGGTCTGTTTGAGTGCTTACATACAGAATGCAAGGAAAGATAAATGATGGGTGTAAATTGGTATGCCATCAGTGTCTGTGGCTTCTTCCACTGAGCAGATCAAACAAGCTTCTGCTTAATGCTTTTCATTCATCAATACGGCCCCGTCAGTAGACGAGCAACAATCTTGAAGTAGCGCTTGAGCTCTGAAACATTAATGACAGACATCGCCGCAGAAAGGCCTGAGTCATGGCAGAGAGAGGCAAACCGAGATCTGATGTACAATTCAGTGGTGTGTGGTGTTTAATATATATATATATATATATATATACACACACACACACAAAATCCCCGGTTTTGGTTTTGTTCCAGTGTAAAGCACTTTACATTATCAAGCGCACACTAATAATATAATACTTTAGTATGTTTATATTCATATATTAAATTATTAATAAAAAATAAGTTGCATGTAAGACAAATTATTTCTACTGTTTTTGCATTGCTTAAAAAAAAACAGCAACACTATTCCCTGTCTGCACTTTATTACCGCTAACTGTTGTTCTGCTATTATTATTAATAGTCACCTTTTCAGATCATTAGTCAGCAAATTGCCTGTTAGCACTGCAGGTGTCATGGTGGTCGCAGGCATGAAGATGCAGCTCTAATTTCACCAAGCTGGGTAGTCACTAAAATTGGCTAATGAGTTCAAGTTCGTTTGGATTCGAAGGTGATAATGTCAAGTTTCCTTTGTAATTAGTTCATTCTAACCAACATGATGCATTCAGGAATTATTACGAACATCATTAGCTACCTTTTTTTTACCTACCATTAGAAGATAGATAGATAAATAGTGCTGAAAATTATGTTTAGATAGATAATGCTGAAAATGATAGATAGATAGATAGATAGATAGATAGATAGATAGATAGATAGATAGATAGATAATAATAATAAACTTTATTTTATATAGCGCCTTTAAATGGGAATCTCAAAGCACTTTACATACACTTACATACATATAAAATTAAAAGATACACAAAACAATAAAATCAATTAAAAAGCCAAAGTAAAACAAGCAAGAATAATAAAATGAGTCACATAAAAGCTATCCTAAAATAGTACGTTTTAAGTAATGATTTAAAAATACTAAAAGATTCTGCATTCCTAATCTCAGAGGGCAGGGAATTCCACAATTTAGGAGCCAATGAGGAAAAAGCCCGATCACCCATAGTTTTTAACCGTGTTTTTTGGACTGTTAAGAGACCAGCTTCAGAGGAGCGTAGAGCGCGTGAAGGAGTGTAGAAAGTTAAAAGTTCACATAAATATTGAGGGGCCAGATTATTCAAGGCCTTATATGTGAGCATGAGAATTTTAAAATCAGGAAAAAACATAGATACATAGATAGATACATACATAGATAATGCTGAAAATGATAGATAGATAGATAGATAGATAGATAGATAGATAGATAGATAGATAGATAGATAGATAGATGGGATCAATAAATTCAGAGAGATCTTGAAAGGTATAACAGTCGGTTTATTCTTGCAAGAAGGCATTCTCACTTGAAAGCATTTGATACTACTTGAAAGTATCAAAAAAGTCTAAGCTAGTGCGCACAGTTCTGTTCATTTCTCAGCTGCACGTACTAGATGTTTTCCTGTTGGCAGATACACACACTTTAATTGAAACATCATCAGAAACTCAGAACATATGATTCTCTGTTTCGGCCTAAACTTTAGTTATTTACTAAGAAAAGTTGTCAAGCAAGCTAGATAGGAATATGTATATTAAAGATAAAAAAATTCCATCACAATAGATAGATAGATAGATAGATAGATAGATAGATAGATCATTCGATCGATCTTGGGATTCTGAAATCCTTAATTTTGGATATAATAATAAAACCATTTTTTCTGATTACACTTGCGACTCAATGAGCTTTTCTTTGTTTAAAGTCGGCCCAGAGTCTTGTATTACAATACTGGAACTGAAATGACTCATTGAGAAAAGATTGTGGGATATTAGCCGCCAACTGTGCTAACCATAAAACCTCAAGTACATTAGATATAAAATTGTCATAAAGTCTCTGAACTGATTCATCTTTTCATTTCCTTAGCAGTTGGATGTGATGCACTGTTATGAGATTCAGAACGACGGCGCTTCTGTGTTTCGTAACTTTCAGGTACAATGAGGCCATACAGAATTTAATGGGTTCAATCTGAGCTTGACCTCCACAGAACGAAGTGTTAATTCTTATGTTTCTCAGTTTTACAAAACGTTCACTTACTGCCCTATTAAGTGCAATCAACTTAATGTCATTTTGGAAAATGTCTTAACTTACTTTGAGTTTAAGTAATATAAGTTGGTAATTTTTTTTACACTTTTGGTAGTACTGAAAAAATATTTATAAATATTTTGGATTGGAGGAACTCAAAGTATTGCAAAAAATAGTAATTTGGCACAAAATTTCACTATTTTAATTAAGACATTACCGAATCGACATTAAAGAATAAAAAATACTAAGACAAATAGGGAGTTTGGCGGTTCCCCTTCAAAAACGTCGACATAATAGGATTGGCGAGTTAACCGTGAGTCGAGATAAGTGAACTCCACTGTAATTTAATTATGTAGTTAAATACGTACATTCTTTGACTTCATTGAGTAGCAAATAATATATTCATATAATCATTAATTATTCACATTTTTAACATAAGCTACAGTAATATGTTATTTAACTCATATTTAATGAATGATAGGTTTTATTTAATTGCTTACAAGTGTTGTAATTGCACTTCAAAAGGGGTCAATAGTTGTTTTTAAGAATATTTCTCCAGGTGCACACGAGGCTTCCTGAGATTGCTCATTACATTCTGTGAGAGTGCCACTTCAGCGCCGTCTTTGCATTAAACATGACCCCTTTTAACAGATCGCTTGTTGTTGTCACCTGTGAAACGACTGCATGGACTCGACACCACTGACATCTGACACCCAAAGTGTTTTTAGTTGTTATTCTTTGTGTTGTTTTTGCACTTTTCCTTTGTTATTCCAAGCACATTATATGCATTGTGTTGTGTATATAAAGTGCTCCCAAAAAACATTTAGACTCTGAAGCCACAAAAGTCTCAAGCAATATTGTAAAAGTTTTTTTAGCATCTTTTTATTTGCAGATGCCATTTTGATTGACATTTTCTTATGTATGAATCTTAATTGATCTTTTTTCACAGATATTAATTCATGGCACCATGGCATATACTTATTAAACCTTGCTTTCCAACGCTTACCCTACTTTACAATTATGAATTTTGTGCTAATGTAGTAAACAAATACAGGATAATTGACCATATAAGTATTTTCTGTAATAACCAAAAAAATTGCCCATCATCAAAGGAAATACAGAGCAGGAAGAGCCTACCGTCCTTTTGTCCTCTTAATCGCATTTCATGAAAACATAATCATCGGTCATTTCAGACAATACTTATTCATGGTGAAAAATACATGAAATATGAAATAATTGACATCAATTTTGGTGCCAGCAACACAAACCTTGGAAGGCCTGAAAAGGTCAGAGCGGGACAGGAATTATGCCGGTGTTAATTAGTGACGTGCCCCAGTGACTGCACGCTCTGTGATCAGGATGGCAATGAGCTTTCATTAGCACAGAAACAGGAAACACACACTCACACACATGCAACAGAGCAGGATTATAACTAGGCCTGTGTGAAATCCGTCTGTGGAGCTAAACTTCTTCGGCGCTTTGTGTTATATGCTTTGATTATGCTTTCTAATGCATTTACCATATTTAAATCCATTAAATACACAGATTTACATTAGTCGTCATGCATCAGATCTGTTTGCCCCTGCTGGAGGAGGATGTAACTACATCATCTGCCAGCACAAAGCAGCTTTCTCCATTTATAGCCATTCAAAAGTGTTTATTCTGACCAAATATGTTTTTTGTTGTTGTTGTTAATGCTACAAGAAACATATGGGTGCTGTCGCCTTATTTTTCAATGTGGAAGTAAGCTATTTCCAAGACTTGGGTAATAGGTATAGGTACATAGCTATTGAAGAAAAATAAAGAATAGTAACCGTTTACTCTACAAACCTATGTAATAATTAGGATTACTATAATTAATGAAAATTATATTTTTCAACATCAAGCAGTATAATTGACTGTTTTTGTACAGCTAAAATAATGGCAAGCAGTAATTTAGTATTATTTATATTTTAATTTTTATTTCAGTCTTCGTAATTCTATTATTTAAACTTTTTTTATTTGTTTCCTGGGCAACATGTCTACTTTTCTTTCATCTAATTTAATCTAATGTTTATTATATTTTAGTTAATCTTTAATTCCTTTCACCAAAAAGGATATAATTAACAATAGCAATACTTAATAATAATATTTTTTAACTTCAGTGCAATATAAATTGTTGAATAAAAACATCTGCTAAATGTAGAAGTAAATAAATTAAGATTTGTTTTTTGTTTTTTTTAGGTTGGCAATTACGTGAAATGTGTTAGGATTTGTGCTGATGTGATGCGGAGACACAGGAGGAACGCTGAGAGATAATGCTCAAGCGTTTTATTCACAAAACAAGAAAAACAAAAGACACTTTAAATAGAAACCAAAACGGCACTCGCTCGTGTAAAACTTAGCAAACATGGAGAAACAGCCACACACAACACGACATCCAACATTGACAATTACTGACCAAGACTAAGGAACACAGGAGGATATTTATAGGAGAACACGGGGTTAGGACCAGGTGATGCAACTTGGGACGTGATTAGACACGGATGGGAGCGTGCAGGACTGGGAAGATACACAAGGGAACCCGAAAGTGACAGACATGACAAGACTGTGACAATATGTGATAGAGTGATAATAGATAGTTTAATGGACTGAGTTTGAATGAAGTATTTTGATAAATATCCTGTCTCTTTTATGTTTGCACTGTAAATATCTGCTCTGACTAAGTCCATTAAAGCACTTTTATCATGGACTCCAGAAGTACTCCTCCAGTTTAACTCAGACTAAACCACACAGATGGAGATGAAACATTTCAGCCTCCGATGGGGAAGAAAAATAGGAGCTTTTGTAATTTGACTCATTTAAATAATGCATTCAATGCACAATTTATTTGCATTTGCACAATATGCGTAATTACTGAAGAACCTAGGAGAGCAGATCATAATTTCAGCCTTTCTTGCTGAATGACATTGCTCTCACCTAGATGTGAAACACTCATCGAGACGCATAGCCGTGTAAGTATACAGAGCTTTTCTTTATCTTGTTAGATCAATAATTATGCCCTGAACAGACGCTCACACATTCATGGCTGAATCTCAAGGTCCCGGGGTCTCAGTTGCATAGTAAAAGCCCATATGCTTGGAGAGTGTCTAATGAGGGTCTTTCAGTCATATTCTTCACTGTTCCAGGCAATACGATGGTTGACTGCAATCTGAAAACCAATTACGATACTGAGAGCAAGAATATGTATTTGTGCAGAGGCGGCTTGCTGAACCGAGAGTCAAAAATCACTATTTGATATATTTAAATATGGTTCAATAAATCTTTGATTCAATAAATCAGGTTTACTTTGTTTCTCCGCTTTGAGAGTTGAGAGTTGGGCATCAAAAGCTATGAAAAAAATGGTTGAATGAATGTTGATTTTCAGCTTTCTGTTTTCAAATTAGTTTTTCATTCCCTCTGTGTATTTGTGTAAGTGTTGTGTGTGTCTAGGTGGCGTTTTTTTCTGTCTGCCGGATGATGAAGGCTGCACTTCCTGTGATGGATGCGTTTCTATCATACCAGGAGTCTTTTTTCCTCTCACCAGTCCTTCCGGAGGTAAAAACACAGGTTTTTCTGTAATGCTGAGTGAGCGGATCAGGGCCGTCCGCTCAAGCTGTGGTGGTAGATTATTAACAGTGTGGATAAAAGTGTTGCTAGTGTTGCTAATAATTAATAATTTTATTGATTATTATCAGTGCTGGGTGCACTGCAACAAAAAGGCTTTTCTACAATTTTTGACAAAATTACTTAAGGTATTAAGGGCCAGGTTTCCTACCAGCTTGCACCTCTTTTAGTGTTGAAAAATGTACGAAATACTTTAGCAATGCATAGTTATTTTTGCACCTGACCTTATTGCATATGTATTTGTAGAGTTTCCATGTGAGACCACTAAAGTTATGGGTGGAAAATATTTAAAGAATCATGCAATATGATTTACTAATGTCTGCAGTAGTCAATTTAGTGGTATTTGAGCCATTATTTACTGCCGCCCAAAAACACTGTCCGAGCTTTCCACTCCCATCAGCGCTTTTATTACACTCTTAATATATATATATATATATATACATACATACATACATACATACACACACACACAGTAATAACTTGAGATATGAGTGTCCTGACATACGAATATTCTGAGATACAAGCAAGCCTTTAAGCATTTTTTTGCTTTGAGATACGAGTAAATATTTGAGATACGAGCAACTTACAGACGCTAGAGGTGTTCAGCACTCGGAGCAGCTCAAGCGCCTCATTTATGGGGTAATTACATATGATCTCCACTAGAGGCAGCTTGGTTTTACAGCAGGGGTTACCGGGGGGTGACGAGTGATTCAGGAGTATTAAGCTGAGAGCAGCACGAGGTATGTGTGTTATGTGTGATTCTGAGGCTATCCAATACACAACACAGGAAGAAACACTACACTTCCATATTGTGTTTGCGTTATCTACATAATCCCTCCTCCTCCTCCGCACATGCCGCCATTAGCCACTTCTGTATCGTCTGTCTTGAAGGTAAGAACTGAAAACCACATTTTATTTTATTTCACAGGAATCCTTATATAGTATAATTTTGTGTGTGTGTCTCTATAGCAATTAAAAACATGTTTTTCCATTGTTATTAGCACTAATAAGGGAGTTTTTTAGAGGGCCGGAACGGATTAATTTCTTATGGGAAATTTTTTTTTAAGATACAAGAAATTTGAGTTACGAGCTCTGTCTTGGAACAGATTATGCTTGTATCTCAAGGTATTACTGTACATTTATAGGAGTTGGATGATAAAGCTGAAGCACTGGTCAATATAGTGTTGGAAGTTGTACACCTATATATGAGTGGCTTGATGGCCAATCTTCACTGATTTTACATTCCATCAGTAAGAGCAGAGTGTGAAGATTGATTTAGCAAAAGCACAGCTGCACATAAAATATTGCAATTCACACAACATAATGGGAGACATATCAGAGTTCAAAAGAGGAGAAGTTATTGGTGCATGTCTTGGTGGCTCATCCGTGACCATGACAGAAGGTCTCTGTGGTGCATCGAGAGCGATGGCATCCAGGGTAATGTCAGTACGCCACCACAAAGGATGAATCGCATCTAACTGCAACGCAAAAGGAAGCTATTAGAAAGGGATTTACAAAAAAACAAACATAAAACCACAGCTGACCAACTCACTGCAGAATTAAATGCGCACAATGACTTTGCTGTTTCCACCAAAATTGAGTGTCAGGAGCTTTACAAAGTGGATATTAATTGCTGGGCTGCTGTAACCAAACCTTTGGTCACTCGTGCCAGTGACAAAATTCAGTTTCATTGCAAATTTTGTGAAACATGTTGATCTCAGATGTGTCCACCTCCACTGTCTTTCCCCACATCTTTGGAGTTACAGTATGGAGAAGTCCAAAAGAGGCTTACCATAACCTCTGGACTGTTGCTGTCCAGACTGAAGCACGGCTGTGGATTGGTGATGGTTTCACGCCATTCCCTACATCCCCATCCTTGCCAAGATGGTAATGGTTCAAACATTGTACCCTGAAGGGGTTGCCCTGTATTAACATGAAAATACATCAATACACACATCAAGACTTCTGACAGAATGGTTTGATAAACACGAAAGCACGAAAGTTGAACATCTCCCATGGCCTCTACAGTCACCAGATCTAAATATTTTTTAGCCACTTTGGGGTATTTTGGAGGAGCAAGTCAGTAAACCTTTCCGTCCACCAGCATCGAGACCTGGCTATTGTTCAAGAAGAGGAATGGCTCACAATCCTAAAATGAACTGATGCTCTATTGGCTGCAAAAGGAGGCTCTAACCATACTAACAAATTGCTGTGGTCTAACATCATGTGTTTCAGTTTCATTGTCTGATCAAAGTACTGTATATAAAATAAGCTTGATTCAAAAGGAAAATTCTTCTGAATCCATTGGCAGATACTTGTTTTAAGCATAAACTTATTTTGATTCATTTCTCAGAAAACAAGAAGCATATTTTACTGATAAACAAGATACTAATAATGTTTTAGAAAATCATTTTTGCCGTGTAATTCCCGGAATAGCGAAACCAGTGTCAAGTCATTGAGTGACGGTGATTGAATAGGGTTCAACTTTGTGATGATGGTTTTGATTACTTGAGTCTTAAAATACTGCTAGTGAGACAGGTGTAGGCTGCTGTCTTCTTGCTGTGATTATGGTGGTTGGGGAGAGCCCTCCATTACTGCCATTAATCTGGCTGACACTGACATAACAATTCAAGAGCCAAAGGAACGTCTTGCCAGCAGCAACACCACAGAGATACGGCCATTAATTCCCACAACTGTGGACCGCTGTCTGTAATCTTTCCGAGTTCCTCTGTGTCTGCGTGTAGTGAAAGCAATACAAAGATGTACGTCTTCAGTTTCATGGTTTATTTTGAATTAAACATACATCATTACAGAGGTATAGACAATTATTCTTGAACGCTGAGGCTCTGTGAGTCATATTACTGGAGGCAAAGGTTCAGAGAGTTATCATCACTGGCAAGTAAATAATGAATCGCGATTCTGCTCGGATTAAAAAAGACTGGAGGTCAGTTATTCTCTATGGGGGCGTTTACATGACATTGTTTTCAACTAAACACTGAAAAACTTTCATGCGTTTTAGCCATTCATTTATATGACACTAGCGTTTTGGGAGCCTGACAAGAGTAAACTTTTGAAAGCTGTTTCAAAGTCCATGTTTTCGAAAACGACACTGTTGTCGTCTCCGTGTTGGTGTAACCCATGCCTTTATTTAACCCGCACCCATAGATTGATTAACTTTTTTGTGTAAATTCAAATTTTGAATTTCAAATGTTGCTCGGTACACAGCAAATTCAAACAATAAGAAAACAAACACAAGTCAGAATCAGAAGACAAAGAAAGAGCAGTGTCTCCCGCTGTGCAGCAGCTCGTCCCTTAAGAAGCGATTCTGCAGGTGTTGATCATCGATGAGATGAGAAGAGCCCGCCCTCATGCAGCACAGCCAATCACGTCTTCTTGCATGATTGACAGGTCAGACAGCCTATCAGCGGTAGCTGTCAGAGTGATAGTACAAGCGCCAGAGACAACAACCCTCGCAAGAAAGAAAAAAAAAGAAAATACAGAAAAAAAACATGTCTTTAGGGACGTGACAAATATATTGAAATATTATTACGTGTAAATCTGTGATATAGCCCGCACCCTTATATAACCCATATAAGGGTGTAAAATATGATATAACCCGCGGGTTATATGCGGGAAAATACGGTACATGTCCATTTTATAAGTGTATAATCATATTTCTTTACAAAGCGACGTCGCCAACTAATGGCCTGAAATGTATAATACAGCGTTTTTGCAATTTGTTCATGTGAACAGGAATACTTTTGATAACCAGTGTTGTCATCTGTATATGAAAAAAACACAATGAAAGAATGCTTCTGTTTTTAGCACTCTGTTGTCATGTAAACGTACCCAACGTTTGATGAATAGGCTGTTACTTTACTCAAAGGGTAAATGCTGATTCCATGCTCTTTTCTATTTTCAGTTTAGATGCTGGCAGGACTTATTGCCAATTTTGAGCTTGATTTACAAAAGAACGAAATGTTTGACAAAACACCAAAGAAAATCAACTGGCAAATGTGTTTTGGTGCGGTTTAAAATGTGCTCTTTTTTAAATAATAGCTTAAAATAATAACTCAATATATCATTTTTAATTGGAAAATAAATGGATATATTTCATTAACTTCAGCACATTTTAAAACATGAAATAAGCATTTTTATTTATATGTCTATTTAAAAAACAATGTTTTTAGTTTTTTTTTATTGATTACTCATTCCTTCATTTAATTTTAAGTGCCACTGCATGATGCTCTGCTCTTTATGCATTAAAGCTACTTTGAGGCAAATACATTAATACATTTTTCTTTCATTCATTTTTAACTATGGTCTCAATCTGTAGATGTGCTTAATCATGTATGGTTCAGCGTCATGGGCAGACTTTTGCTTCAAACGTGTCAGCCTTCATTTTGATATTAAATGTGTTTCTCTTAGAAGCTCATGCATATTCAGTAAGTGGCATGGCTAATTAGATGAGCTGACGTAAATTCATTTTTGAGAAGCTGCATTTGGAAAATTGTAATTTTTCATTAATCTAGGTGTGAATTCTAGTGGTTTGAATGTGAAGTATTTTAATATGATATACTGTTGTGTGGGAAGCTCCAGATTCAAAGTAGCATCGAGTTTATTTTCCACACTTGTCCAAATTGACTTCAAATGAAGTCATAAATCTTAAAGCCCTCTCTACGAAAAAGAAAAGATTATTCATTTTGAAATGGAATCAGACATATTTAGTGTAGTCAGTGGATAGAAAAAGACCGTGCCCTCAGAGTTCATCTGTTTTTCATTACGTTTCACTTTTTTCTTTTCAGAAGTTTGAGTCTCAAGAGATCTCCAGGTACTGATCCAAGAACAGGAAAAGCAAAAGCAGATCACCTTGTGTGAGCAAAAATAAGATGGATTACTTTGAAAAACATCCCAAGCGGCCGAACTATTCAGTTCTCCCTCCTTTGAAGCATATGTTCACACATGAAATATTAATCCAGAATGGCTCAAACATGTTTTGAGGTGGTTTGCAGTTTATTTGATCTAATATGTTGCCAAAAACCTGCATGCATCCGCATCAGCTCATGTGCATGAGCTAAAACACACAGCTTTAAGCATGAATAATTGATCTCTGTTGAGAAAGGAGAGTTTACTTCACACCGCCATTACATTAAACACTGATGCAGAGTAGCTGATCATATAATTCATCTATAACACAGCCATTCTTGGACATCTAAAAATACTCAAACTTTCAGCTATTTTAAAAAAGCAATCAGCAATGGCTGATTGCATGCTTTTAGTCTACTGTTTAAGCTGGATCGTTAGATCTTGTCCTCTAGCTATTCTAGACCGTTAATTTCTTTCGCTGCTCTATTACAGACTTTGTGACCCTCAGACTTTTTCTGTCCTGCAGTGAATTACCCGCTTTTGACCAGAGTCAAAGTTCTTTTTCCTCGTCACTGTCTGAGGGTGATAAGCAAGAATGGAGAGAGTGGACGAGGTCAGGGTTTGATTGATAGGACTTGGAGAGCTGAAGATGATGATGTTTAAGGTGAGCAGAGAGAGAGAGAGAGGCCTACGATTTTGCTGCAGTCGTTAAGTAAGAAAATTGAGGAAAGAAAAATTAATATAGTAACTAGTTTTGTAATATACTTGGCATGAAATAAATGTATTTATATTGTTGGTTTAGGGGTTTTTCATCAGGGGGTCTGGAGCTGGATTCTTTTTGAATACAATTATTTGGGAAAAAACGTCATAAATAACCTATTGTTAGTATAGTTAAAGGAATAGTTCACTCTAAAATGAAAATTCTGTCTTCATCTTTCCTGTTGCTCAATCAGTAGAACATTGGTGCTTGCAACGCCAAGGTCATGGGTTCGATCCCAGGGAAAGCAAGAACTGATTCAGTGTGTATCTTGAATGCAATGTAAGTCGCTTTGGATAAAAGCATCTGCCAAATGCCTAAATGTAAAATATCCTGAAGGCTATGGGAATCAAACATTTGGTGGAGCCCATTTACTCCAATAGTAAATATTTATGTTTTCTTTTGTTTTTTGGTCTTTTTTTCTCCATACTAGTCAATGGCTCAATTGTTTGGTTGAAAAAAGAGATTCATAGCAACTTGAGGGTGAGTAAAAGACAGTGAACTATCCCCTCAATAAAGCCCTGTCCTTGTCTAACAACCCAAAAGGTAAGATTAAATTTAAATGAATAATTAATATATACTTACACAACATATATAATACATATACCACAATATATTACTTTTGTATTCTGAAATGCATGTTTTTCTGAAAAAGAAACATACTGGAAACCACTGCAAAGGGGGCTTTTTCTGGTGGTCCTCCATCCACACTTTGATTGGCTTGACATTGTGACATGGAGCATTGTGGGAGAAAATGTCTTTTTGAGGTGAGAACATTACCAGAGCAGAAGGAAGTGGGTTTCTTCCAGGATAACCTTATGTGGCTTGAGTCACTCGTTCTCACAAAGACTCGTGTTCCTGATTCTAAAGGAGGGAAATATAGAACTGAAAAAAGAGAGAGAAAAAACGTATAATTTATCCTAACAACTGTTTTTTTAAAGGTTTTTATGAATTCCTAATCCAGCCTTGATTGCTCATTGTGAATGCAAGTATTTCATATAACTGGCAATTTCTGTGTACATGAGATATTGCTCTCTTTGGGAGTTTCTCATTTCAGTAAATATGTGCTCTCCGGCCTCATTAAATTGGTATGCGTTCTTGCTGGATTTAGTTTGAGTGGGTGTAACGCAGAAGCCCCTGGATTGGGGGGAGGTTGGCTCACCGGGCATAAAAGTAGCTCATTTTTATGTGTGCGCCTTCCTCTCGATACCCACAGCTATACAGCCCTGCAGGGAAATAACGTGCACACACGGACACACACCAAGGGTGGGAAACTACGGTCATATCTCTTCCTAACTGTGGTGACAACCCTTAATGGCTTGGACACCACGAGGAGAGTGCATTCGGTGTATCCCAGCATGCTTTTGGTGCAATCCCCAATGAGTGACATCATTAATTATGTGCCTCTGAGTTCAGAAATGCCAGCTGAGGAGGGAGGCATGCATTTCATCTGCAGACTGTTCAAGAAATTGTCTTTCAAGCTGGGCTGACAGCACGCGTTCCAATCACGGGCTCACCCAGGTCTGAAATTGTGGATCGTTCGCCAGCTGTGAGGCGCTGGGTGAGTCTTAATGTGTGCAGTCTGTAAGCTCTCCAAGATAAATTAGTTCAATGTCATGATATATGACAAGGATCTGTAATAATTTACAGCATTTAAATGGTAAAGCTCAGGGGCGTGTTGAATAATCCAATGGGATCGCAAAGTAGTCATTTACCTAGATTTTGCCCCGAGGTTATTGTGGTCAGAGTTTTTTGTTGCATGAGGTTATTGAACAGACCTCTCTAATGAGTTTCCTCATGTTAAAGCAAGAAGCCACAGGAGGCCATGCATTGCAATGAATTTTACCACGGTTAATGGGTTATTTTATGCATGGTGTAAAAAGAATGGCAAACATTTTAGGAACACAGAATATTGAATTAATTAATCATTGACATTCGGTATATATGCTCAGTACAAAAGTTTATTTAATGCATTTAAATCATTTGAAATTAGATTCTTTCCTGCAGCTCAAACAGTAGAGAGTGGCGCTTGCAACGCCAAGGTCATGGGTTCGATTCCCAGGGAAAGCAAGAACTGATTAGAATGCAATGCAAGTCGCTTTGGATAAAAACATCTGCCCAATGCAGAAATGCAAAATGTTCTTTGTGATTCCTGGTGCCATAAACATTTAAAAAATATATACTGTATGTACACTACTGTTCAAAAGTTTGGGGTCAGTACGAAGTAATTTTTCATATTTTCATAAGGATTCTTTTCATAAATGAATCCTTGGACAAAAATGTGTCAAGGTTTCCACAAACTATTAAGCAGCATCGATAATAATAAGCAATGTTTCAAATGTAAGGGTCACGTGACGCTGAATATAATATAACGGATGCATAATGAAAGCCATGTATACCGAAATAGTTTTATATTTAGATGCTGTCAGTCCATCCAGTTTGTACTTTTTTAAGTACATCCAAACGTGCAAAAATATAACAGTAAACATCATACACCAAAAACTTTGAATTCTTACCATTTCAGGGTGGATAAAAGTTTAAAACTACTGAAGAAAATAAAGAGAATTAACATCAATGGGTTTTGATAAATGAAAAAGATATAGTCTTTTTAAACATTAGTTAAAGTGACATATGTTGCTGTACAACAGAAATACACAGTCAGACCTCAAACGTGAATTTTGAAATCGGTGTCTTTAAAATAAAAACATGCTTAATGGATCAGACAATCATTGTAGTTCTTATGCAGCAATATATTGACGGCTAGGGAACATACGACTTAAGTGAAATCATAATGCAGAGTGTAAAATGAATTAAATATACTATAAAACCCTTGGGATTTCTTCATCTTCCCTGTGCAATGATCCTAATAATAGATTCTTCATGCAGCGCAATTCCAATCTCACAAAGTTACCGGATTTAGTTTGGATCCCTGTCCTGATAAAACTCTCAGGGAATTATTCTCTCTGTTTGTTTATGTGTTCATCCAGTTGAATAAAGCCATTTGCATTATAAATGAATAAGCCAGTGATGGTTCTGAGGGACCAGTGATTTTCTTCCATGCGTGAATTTTGAGCAGTAATCACTCTTGCGGTGGGATTGCTTAGATTCCGTACATGTATTTAATTATTCAATAGTTTCCAATAGAGTTTAATATTTCTGTGTAGTGGTTGGAACATTTATAACTCACGGATGTCCCATGTATTTCTCCCCTGGCTGTTGTAGGCTCAGAGCTTTCTCCAGGCATGGCATAAAAGCCTGACGTGAGAAGCTTAAGTAAAAAGGATATTTTTGTGGTGCGTTAGTGTTACTCTGGTTAAAATCAGGCTGCAAAATATTTCAAATTTTTACCAATCAGAGAATTGCTGCTGAATAAATGTCATTGTCCTATATTAGTTCTCACCCCGACTTTTGCAGAAGTGTTCATATTTACAGAGGCCGCCCTTTTGCCGACAGGAAATTTGAACTGGTGGCATTTGCCACAGAGAGAGAGCTTTACTGAGACATTAGCGGTATAAAAACATAGATGAGGCCATCAATAGACCCCAAACCTGCCAGATTCGTCTTCAAGATCTGTCTGATCTTTATCGCCCCATCTCCTGGTGATTATGGGTTCTCATCTGTGCCGCCGTCCCATAGGGAATTTTCTTTTCAGAGGGAAAGGATCAAGAGTCACACTCCAGCAGTTCCATTTGCAACACTATTCTGATCTGAGACTTTCCATCTTGTAGTTATCATTAGTACATGACTGCTAGGGGAGCTCGACATATAAAGAGGGGATTGTCATTGCACCGGTGTGGCTGTTGCACGTTATGTCTTGGGGACCAGAAACATCTCATGCAGGGTTTGAATATGGCCACGTTCACACAGTAGCAGAATACATTTTTCAGTCTTGTATTCACACATTCACACATAGTTCAGTTATTTACTGAGAGAACTCGCAAACTCACACCTGGAAATTTTCAGGACAAGCAACCACATTTTTTGAAAAGCTCGGTCTGTGAGCAGAACCGGACTGGAAAACCAGGATTACGTGAACTGCACGCTTTCTGTGCTGAATTTTAAGGAAATTCTTAAAGCATTATTAAATTAGCAATATGCATTATTTTTTAAACAAGCACATTAGGTGTGAAGGATGTAACATTTTAGGTTACACTTATTTCTATGGTCCACTTTAGACATTTTACTACCCGTAAATAATTTTGCAACTACATGTCAACTAACTCATTCATTTCCATCTACATGACAATCATCTTTCATTAGAGTATTAGGTTAGAATAAGTTGACTTGTTCTTAGGATTAGTAGAAGTTGCAAAGTTACTTATACAGTGAATTTAAAATTGTATCCCTCGTTTATCGCGGTTAATGTGGACCGGAACCCCCGCGATAGGTGAAAATCAGTGAAGTAGGATTGGCCCCCTAGGAATTTCCGTATATGTGTGTGTAGGTACCAGAATGTTTAAAATATGTATATTTATACTTTAAATATTTTTTAATTAAATATACTTAATTATAAAACCTTAATATTATACATTTACTCTCTCTCTCTCATACGATACGTATTATGGTCTCTACACTCATCAATGACAGCAGTATCTTGAGACTCCAGTAATGACGACGATGACAGAACTGTGCGGTTCATGAATGTGATGATGATGATGATGATGATGATGATGTCACTGCACTGGTATAATGAGGCCTTTAAATCAGTTCGGGAAGCACCTCATCGTCAGATATCGGCGCTGGATCGTCAACATTTGCTTCTGAGAGAGGAGAAGAGGCTCCACTTGTGCTCTCATTGGTCGATCTCGCGCCGGGAACCAATCACGTGTCTTGTCTGAGTGCTGTGGGCGTGTACAAAGCCTCTGAGAGAGTTTCTTTATCCGGCATCCTGGGAAACCGTTTCTCCTGCATTACGATGAAGCAATGCTGTTTTCCACAACACGGCTGCCAATATGGCGGTATTTTTTAATTTTTATTTTTCAATTAATATTTTTGAAAAATTCAAACTTGAAACTTGAACCGCGAAGTGGCGAGGGATTACTGTAGTCAAAATGTTAGGGGATCACCACAATAAAGTATTAAAAGATAAGAAGCAGACTAGTGATGCCTAATGAGGATTAACGATTGCTAGTTGACAAAGTTGCAAAGTTACTTATTGTTAAGCGACTCGGAGGCAGATTGACAAAGACGAAAGACTAAAGCAAACACGTTTAATGACAGAACTCAGGAACGCATGTACAATAATCGACAAAGGAATGAACAAAAACAGACACACAGAAAATGAGGACGCTAAACAGGAACATCTGAACACGGTCAAACCAATGAGAGACCATGGAAACAAATGAATACAAACACAGACAAAACCTGAGATGGGCGTAACAAATTAGCTTGGAGTTGTTTTTTAAGCATGTTTCTTCTCTGGCAACCATTTAAAAGTGTATGTGGAGACAAAATTAGAAGATGCATGTGCCTGTGTGTGTATTAATGTATTTCCTCATCTTACGTGATTCACCCATATAATCAGAACTATTTTCTTTCATCATGAATAACCATTCAATTTCTGAACACCGCTGTCTTCTTTCATTCCAATGAACAGTAAAACAGTGAGCAGAATACGAGTGTGAGTGTGTGACAGTCCCTTCATTAATTGATATTCCTCTCCTCTGACAAGACACTTCATCAAGTGGTTTTCTGTCTCATCAGAATCGAGGAGCCATCGCCGTGGGCAGCGTCTTGATGAATATCACTCGCTGTTATTTTCTCAAGCTGCATACATTTTTTAACTAAAATTACATTCGTAGTCGTGGGAGGATGAGTCTCGGGGATCTCTCATAAACTAGACAGTGTGTTTCTCACACACAACATCGCATGTTAAACCACAATTAAGGACAACGGCCTTTTTAATTTAATATCTTCCCTCCGTTGTAATATACCTATGATTTAAGTATGCTTGAAAATGAAATTAAAGTTGCTGTTTGTTTACTCAAATCTATGCCGCATAACACTTACATTTTTTTCACTAGTTAATTGAACTGCAGAATAAACAAAAGTAATTTGTTATGCATTGAGACTTCATGAATACATTTAAATAGTTTGAGCAGGGGATTACCTATAGCAAATTGTATTTAAAAAACTTCGCTTGAGACTTACTGATATAAGTTTTATAATTCAACTTTATTTGGTAATTTAATAAACTCAACTTTATTGCTCAATACACAAATCTTTAATATTAAGCCTAAAGTGTGTTTTAATATCACTATTAATAATGATAGTATGATCACTGTAGAATATCAGACTTTATATTCATATTTGAATTGTACGTAAATACTTGCAATAGTTCCATAAATATGCATAAGTATATCTTTAATTGGACCTCAGCACTATTTCCACATAACTGAAGTACATTGAGTACAAAATGAGTTGTTCCAATTTAGCAGGCTTTAAGAATGCCAATTGAGTGTATCAAAAGTACAGTTGGATGGTATTCATAGTAAGTGCATAAACATGTAAATGTATTTTTGTATACTTAGCAATGAAATGAAGTAAAAAGTGTTTCAGTATTTATTTTTCACCAGGTCCAACATGCATTGTGTGGGATTAGATGGAAAGAGTAAATGAAAAAAGTCATTCTATATGTTTTTAACTAAGTGAGAAAAGTGTGAGAGTTGTTAGAGTTAAATGTTCTGAATGATTTCGTTTTTCAGGTTTTCTTCTGAGGTGAAGAGCGGAGATTTGGTTGCAAATATGCTTATGTAAGAGAATATTATAACATATAAATAACTGTTTTATCTTCCTTGTGCTTCCACACGATGGCTTCTTTATTTCATTATGTTGAATGTCTAAAGAATATTGCTTTTAGAAGTTTGACGTGGAATCTTTATTCAATTCAGTTGTTTCAGCTTCACGCAGTGTTTAGTTTAAAGTTAAAGAAATATCCGCATGTAGAACTGCTGGGCATAATCGAATTGGTATATTCCAGTTTATCAACAAAGGACCCTTGATTTATTCATCCGTGTGTTATTTGGAAATGTCAGTTGTGATGATGAAGTTGATGAAATTCATCTGTGATCAAGGGCTTTTTTTTATTACAGGCTCATTGGAAAAATTGACTTGAGGCAGCATTTCAGTAAATCGGAAAAATATGAACCAATGCATACATATCGCAAATGCAAACAGAAACAGTAGAGGCAGTAAAACAGCAAGTCATTTTAATCCTTTTCATACAAAATTACATGAGCAGATTATGGATTAATAACGATTTATCTTCATGCAGCTCTTTAAAATGATTATATTATGACTTCAAAACACTTTTTATTATAGTGCATGATTTGTAAACGAATATATTTTGGAGTTTGCATCACATAGCCAGATTAAATGGCATGGTTGCTTCATGTCACATTTGCTTTTGTTAACACCACATGTGCGTTTTCAATGAGACTGGCTGGCTTATTTAGACAAAAAGATTCTGCTTAATTGAACATCTTTTTAAAAGTTTCATCCTAACTAAAAAGTCAAAGCAGTTCAGTGGAATGAATAGACACAGCACACATTAACCCGACTAACCCAGTGGCTTTACTGTGATGTATGAGCCTGCAGAATCTCTTTCATGTGAAATTAATTACACACCTAGTGGACCTTCATTTTCATGTGGAGAACCCAAATTGTGCGACGGCTTGATGCATCAGGCTGGACTGATTAGCATGCATACTTATCCGTGAGATTTACTTGCTCTCATTTGCTTTGAGACTAAAAGGAAAAAGGCAGGTTCTGATGCTTAGTTTACTCATCTGGGAAATACAATGTTCTTAACTGTAAATAAATGCATAATAAATAGATATTTCTTAAAATTGAATTAAAACCCAATTGGTGATATCAATATGATATGGCAATAGTTAACGGGTGTTTTATTTTGGGGTGATTTATTGACATTTATTCCTGACAAACAGACTCTAGTAATCTCACTATTGCATCCTGACACTTTTAAATTGCTTGTTTAATATTTTGAAGTTTCTTTGTAATTATTTGTGAAATTTACTAGCATTTTTTGAGCAAAACTATTTCTAAACCATAAAGTATAAAGACACAAATTTGTGAAAGACCATTTGCAATGGCACTTAAGAAAAAAATAATTGTCTGGTAAATCATAATTTACATAAAAAGTTGAAAATATGGAAAACTAGTTAATAATTATGAAGTGAAAGTAGAAAATATAATTAATAAAAATCAAACATTTAAGCTATGACAGAAGAAAGTCAGATTTAGGGAATTAAATGTTTTGACATAAAATATTAGGATGTCAGTTTTGACATTTTATCTCATAATTATGATTTTAACGACATCATTTTGATTTAATATGTCTTTCAATTTATGTGTCATCATTTCATCTCTCATAATTATAATTTAGCAAAGTATGATTTTTTTTTAAGTGGCAGAAATTAGAATATTTTAATAAAAAACAATAGAATGTTTTAATAAGAGTACAGAGCTTAAAAATTACTGCGTATAGCAATGTTCAGAAGAATGTAATGAGAATATTTTTTGTGACAATTTCTAATACTGAAATCGATTTTTCTGAGATGTTGAGATTGTCTCTGAAACTCTAAAGGAGACGAGAGATTGTGAGATTATAAATAAAATTAAAGATGTTATTTACCTAAAAACGTCAGTAAACCATTGCTACATCATATTGAGATCACCCAAATGGATTTGAATGAAATTTTTATGTTTTCATGTTTTCAAGGATACTTCCTTAAAGATCAATGAACATCTCCATTTAATATTATATATTTCCTAAGATAAAGAAAAGCAGATGAGAGAGATAGTGTAGATAGATGAAATCTAATTGTGGAGATACTAAATCAAACCGCATACTAAATGTCTTGTTTGTTCCACCCAATAAAAGATGATAAAGGGGCAGATTCAGTCAGTTTTTTGGGCCCTTTGGGGTCTTCTGGAGAGATCCTGTTGTTCTGAATCACACTAGACTATGAGCTAGATTATTGTTCTAACGCAGACACCAGCTGTGAAACAATTGGCGCCCCATGCAACAATCCCCGGAGTCTCTCGTCTCCTCTGATAATAGAGTCTTTTTATTGCATCCTTGTTTTTTTGTTTTTTTAAATGTGTGGTTATATTTCAGAGTCATCTCAAGCACATATACCATCTCTTTCTGTGCTTTTTTTGCTTGTCTTCCTCGGTCTCAAACACATAGCTGGTGACAAGTGAGTCTGGTTTGAAGGTGGGACGTAATTGTCATATGCGATTGAGGAGAGACAGAGAGATGATTTCAACAGATGCAGCAGTGCCAAAGGGCATTCAGGTTCCCGTCCCTGATCTCTCATCCTCATTAAAGGTGTAACTCACTCCTTCTCGACACCATCAGTCTGCCACCTCAGTGTACTGACACGACTCTCACTTTACAAAACCCTCAGGAGTTTCACTCCTCGCACTAAATGTAGGGCAGAGCATTGGGGAAGTTAGGCATTCACAACTTCTAATTACGTCTCTAGGAAACAATTTCTTGCTTAGTTTATGACAGCTGAGCTGATGCCAGGGTTAGGAGCCAGCGGTTGGCATTAGGGGGTAGTGACATACTGCACTTACCCATAATGACTTGGAAAAATTATTTTGACCAAAAAATGTATTCCTCAGGAGATTTCACTCAAATGAGTCCAATCGACTGCATGTTGAAGCTGCCTACTGCTGGTCAAGAGATTCGCATCTCCTATAAATCCAGACTTAATCATCACGTGCCTGAGACATTTGCACAATACTGTATAAACGGCTAATTGTGCATTATATAAAACTTGTATTTCACCACTGATGTAACGGGCGTAACCAGGGATGACGAGAGGCACGGAGAGCAGGGTTCAACCGAAAACTCTCTTTATTGAACAAAAACGAAAACATTTTAAACATAAATGGCACACTTACATTAATGCATTTGGCAGACTTACATTGCATTCAAGGAACACATTGAATCTGTTCTTGCTTTCCCTGGGATCGAACCCATGACCGTGGCGTTGTAAACACCAATGCTCTACTGGTTGAGCTACAGGAAAACTTGTGCACTTCTGCAAAAAGAAGATTACACGGCGATGTGTGTGTGATTACATTTGGCAAACACTTTTATCCAGAGCGACTTTCATTGCATTCAAGAAACACATTGACATTCTAACCAGTTCTTGCTTTCCCTGGGAATTGAACCCATGCTCTTGGCGTTGCAAACACCAATACTCTACTGATTGAGCTACAGGAAACACAATGTGTGATTAACACAATGTGTGATTACACACATACATTGAAACACATTAAAAAATTGATAAAGACAAAGAGGGCTTATATGCACAGGATAATGGGGAACAGGTGACGAGACTAACACGGGGAGTGGCTGACGTGACAGGTGAAGGAAATCACACGCAAGGAAACAGGAAGTAACGAGGCATGAGATGACTGACAACTGAACACTTTAGCAAAGATTTTCTGAACTTATTGCGAGATCTGTCAGTGTTATCTCTGTGATGATGCTCTTACAAACGCTCTTTCCTGTGTAGTCCGGCACATCTCATTTCAGCTCACGTTTTAGAGCTTTTTACGTGCATCGCGGCATATTTACAGCTTCACACTTATAGTCTGAATGGACATCTCTCTCTTCTCCAGGACAAGTGGAGACTACTGCCTTTGGAAACCATTAAAGGCATGGATGAATTGAATGTGATGACAGCGACGGCAGGCTCCTGCATGCTTCCAGGTCAAATTGATATGCATTTCTCAAATCTTATTTTGACTTGCACTCAGCAGTTGTCACTGTGTGAATTCAGTGGATACACGATGATTATATACTATTCGGTGCATTAGAGTTTGTTTTCCCATATGAGTGGCAATATCTTTTTTTCCTACTTTGCATGATAGATGATGTAACATGTTATGGATTCATCCACTGAGATGAACAGATCATTAGGAATGCATTTGCTTTGGGTTATGGTCATTAATACAACAACATCAACAAAAATCCATTCAGCACAAATACTGTATTTGGTTCACTCTAAGAGATATAAATAAGTCAAAACTAGAGCAGAGACCTAGCAAATAATATCTTTAGTTTGGGTCTTTTAGTGTCTAGATCAAGAAAATCATCTCTCTCAACATACAGAAAGCAGCCAAGGTCAATTTCACTTTTTTTTTTTTTTAGCAAACATCAGCTATTCATGCATTCTGTTATGATGTTAGCAAATGTTTGTTGAGAATTTAATGACACATTTTTATTATTATTATTATTATTTATAATGCAAAATTTGTTTACTTGCTTAAATACTTTTTCAGTGTGATGATTAAAAGCAACTTTTAGCATTGAACTCATTCAGAAGGGTTGAAAATACTTATTTATGAATGCAAAAACGTGCATGTGGGCTTTTATGAAGCAACCATCCCATAGCATCTTACAACATCTAGTCTTAATATCGTATGCAGTGTGGATTCTCAAGTAAATTAATCTTGTTTCAAAGGTTTTTAGATAATGGTAAACTGTTACTAATTGAAACTTTTTTTCACACTTTGAATAAGAAAATCGGGGAGCTGATGAACGTTCAAAATTGATCCATAAAAAAATGGCAGTTTAAATGGAAAACATTATCATAACCAGTGAGTCAAATGCATTGTGTATTTTTGCTAAACCAATGAAGTCAAATTTGACTGCAAGTGATTCAAACAAAGCAAGAAGAATATAACTGTGTAAAACAAAGCTTTGAAGCTCTTGCTCTTCCCTGACCGTTCCTGCCTTGAAAGCAGATACTGAACATCTCAATGTATTTTGTATGGGGCGAGCCGAGCCGAGGGTCTCCGAGCCCCTTTGCCTGCTGATTCATTCAACCTAATTAATCTCTCTGCAAGTTTTGTCACCCCAGGCCGGGTACTGCATGTAAGATCACTGGAGAAAAAAGTGCTGTGCTGGAGTGTCCAAAAATGTATGAAAAAAAACCGAGAGGAGAATTCACTAGAAATTAATTTGCACGCTGATTGTATTGTTTTAATGCCTAGTGCTGTGAAGGAATTATGCAAATCAAGTAACAGTGCAAACACTCAACTCACAAAATCTGTTTGCGTAGCGCATTAGCTTCACATCTTAGAGATCTATGAGCATTTATGGATGTATGTTTTCCTGTGTTCATTAAAGAGTTCCCATTATAATGTTATATGTATAATGTTCTTTAGTGTGTAATGTTAAGAATTAACAATTGTAATAATGTTCTCGCATGAAAGGGTTTTTTAAACTTTTAGCACATACACCCCCTATATTTATCTAATTTTACTCGTCCAGTCACAATACACTGGTTCTGCCGAGTCTGACTAGTCAGAGCACATTGCATTTTCGGGAAGGAGGTGTTTCACAGGAATAATTGACAGGAATAAACCAGGATGCTTTTCCCAACAACATCGTTGAGCAACTATGGTCGCATGTTCTGTCGCTATCAGCAGAGTTCAACGACGTTTCGTTGAGTTCAAGTCTATGTTTCCCAAAAGCGTGCAAAGTTGTGTGGTTGGAAAGACAGCTTTCGTAATGTAGTTAGAAGAATAGTTTCTTGTTTGTATGACACGCAAACTTATCCTTATCTTGAGCAAAATAAGCAAGTTGATTCAAAATTCGTTGTATATAAATGTCATTTACGTTTTTTGTTTGCCAAGTAATCTATAGAGCGCATGTACGTGCGTAAGAACGAGCCTATGATTGAATTATAAAAATAAAGCAAAATAACTGAGAAAAATGAGAATTAGTCCATAATTTATAGCAAGAAAAATCTAGCATTAATTAGATCTCAGACGGATAAATTAAAAGAAGTTATTGCTCCACTACTTCCACAAATTTGCAATACAGTTTCAGGAAAAGTGAGTTGCGTTGTTGTATGGGAAAGGAACCCTAGAGTCTTTCTGACTGGGAAGACAGCTACTACAACAGTGAACATTCAAGTTTGAAAACACATTCTAGTAGAGCCCAAAAACAAAATTAAGACTTTGCAAAAGAGCAAGATAGGTCCTCTTTAATGTCATTAAAAGTACAAGTGCATTTTATTTAGCCTGACAAGCAGATCAGTCCAACATCTGTGCTGTCAGTGCTAGCCGAAACCAGTCGGTTATCAGGATTCACAGCAGCCATGACTTCCAACCCCAATACTCTTCGCAATCCAAGCCAAATCCTTGCTGATATGTTCTACAGCTTCATCTCGCAGTTCTGGGACTTTGAAATTCATCGTCAAGCTCGCTTTTCATTATGAATACCTGACAGACTTGGGAAATGGGTTTTAGAGAAGAAGTCAGAACCAATAGATTTTGAAATATATATCGCTTTTTTATAGTATCTGTCTGTCTTGAAGTGCACAGATGGTGGAAGCGCAGCAGAAAGAATCTGACCTCATAGCACAAAAGGTGCAGGTTTTAAAACATCTACTGAATTCCAAGTAGAGTCAATCTCTTCAAGAGGATCTCACACGCTACCAAAAAAATAGTCCACAACAAAGATGGATAACCAGTCCCAGGTTCCGCAGGTTCTTGGAAATGAGATTTTGTGGTGTTCGAGCAGCAGCCTTTAGTGCGCGTGCTGCAGATATGTTGAGAATTGTTGCTCTTTTAAGAGCTTCGAGTTTGAATATATCACTTTCTGCCTCTTGCAAAACATTTTATATGACACTAAAATAGATGTTGTCTTTCCTTAAATTGTTCTTCTTTGTTTTTTTTATTAGAATATTGCTAACCTATAAACTACCAAGAATAGCATTTAGATTAGGTTAATATTTTATTAAAATATCATAAATACAGAATATAAACTATTTTTTATTTGTTGGATACCTTAACTTAATTTTGGCAATGAAAATCACTGCCAGTTGTTATTGTTAAATAAAATTAAACTGATTAAAAATCTGCATTTTTTTAATAAACCTGAAATAAAATATAACAATTAGATGAAACATGTTGCATTGGCAAATACGTTTAAGTTGGAGTACACTAAAATAATTAAAAGTAAAACAATCAATTGACTTCGTTGAATTAAAATGACAAAAGCACAAAATTACTAAAACCATAAAATGAAAATAAATAAAAGCTAATTCAAAATAATAATGAATACTTAATATAATAAATACAAAGTAACTAAAATGACACGTCTTTGTCTTTTATGAAGGACCAGAGATAGGACTGAAAACAATGTGATTTGTACTTATTCTGTGAGATACTACAAATAATTATCAGCCACATGGAGGAGTTCATGTTGCTGTGAGTGATTTCACTGTTCTATATGATTAGTCTCTCCCCACAAGTAGGCATATAATACAAATATTCACACGCCAGGCAGAAATTGTCAACAATCTGCGTGAGTTTGACTTGTGCGTTGATGATAATCTTGTTTATGATGTGATGTATTGTGCTCTGCTGCAATGCATATTCCCCCTGCGGAGTACAGTATTCCTTTTAGCTGCATGAAAAATAGCTGACATAATGATTTTGTATTTTCGCTGGCAAATCTCATTTACGAGGTTTTCAAAACCATCGGCCAGTTGCAGGAATAAAAATATTATCAGAGATTTGAATATTATCAAATTTGTATTACAGGTACATCATTTTAGAACATCTGCAATGTCACGCAGGTAAATCTGGGAGGTTTGGCCTGTTGAATGTGTTTCCATAAAGGCAGGTGAAGTACATAGCGTGCTTTCATATTTTATGGACTCGTCTGGCCCTGATGCTTTTATCATCCTCTCACATGGACAATGACTGCATCACTATAAACACAGCACGGGGCCAGCTGTCCCTGAGAGTGCAATCGCACTGTAATTTGGATTTGATTTATTTTCCCTTTCGGATATCAAATAGAAGAAGGTCACCTGTCAGGGTTATTGATGTGCTTTTGTGTCCGTAATTAGTTGTACCAGGGGGAATTCATGATGGATACAGGAAGACGGAGGATAAATATGGAATATTAAAAAAGTTCTCAGTCTACCAACTCCATTTCCACTGTCAGTCTTTGAAGCTGTTGTTTATTACTATGTACATCTGTTTGTTTTCTAACGGATTCAGTGACAAAATGAAAATGCTAAGCAGGGATTTGATGATCCGGGTAGCCGCTGTATTCATAGGCCATAAATAGTCACAGTAAATATCTTTATTATGTTGAACTTGCATGTGATGTTTTGATGGATAGACAAGTTGTCAATCAGCTAAACTGTCAAAATAAACTAAATTATGGGGGTCGAGGGACTCAACGTGCTGCAACGGAAGAAAACGCATGCAAACAGAAAAAATACTGGCAAATTTAGAAAACGTTTTCATTAGTTTGACAACATATCTGCTGCAAATACTCACAACGCAACCAAATATAAAAACTCGCTACAAATACTCACAATGCTCATATGATCTGAGTGTTAAAACGAGCTTTCAGGTCATCGACAATGAGTGTATTTCTTTATTTGGTTGTGTTTTGAGTATTTGCAACTGTATTTCTGTCTTGAGTATTTGCAGTAAACATTTGCATGTGTTGTCAAACTGATGAAATTTTCTTCATTTTTTAATGTTTTTTTCTATTTGCATGTGTGACAAAAACAAAACATAAATACATGCTTACAAAATATAATTCCTTATTTAGGAACACTTTTACTACAATACATTTGGCAGTTTCTTACATTGCATTCAAGAAACACATTGACATTCTAAGTTCTTGCTTTCTCTGGGAATCAAACCCATGACTGGCGTTGCAAGCACCAATACTCTACTGGTTGAGCTACAGGAAAGCTCTATACAATATCTATAATATTGAATGGATTAACTAGTTTCAACACATGGAGCTTATTGTAAAGTGTAATTAATTTTATCAAAAACAATTGAAAAGCCCAAACCTTTAAACACAGGTGTACATAAAATGTAGTTCATTTTATGTAACATCAAGTGGTTAACTGGGAAATGTTTCTCTACTCAAGGTGAAATGTGACTTTAACCTAGGACTTTTAGTCCTGATACTCAACATTTGGTTCTACACTCGACTTGCCAATTCAGTTTATAACAACAGCTATATACCAGTGGTTTATAACTGGTCACGTTGTTCGCAATTATTGCAAAGCATAGAATCAGCGGCAGGCATCTGTATTCAGTGCAGACTGCTGGTGATTCAGCTAACAGAAGGCAGAGGCCTGTTGTCAAACAATCACACAGAATGATGAAGTGTTCACGCAAAGCTGCTCATCCCTTGTTGGAGCCATTTGCAAATGAAGAAAATGATGAATTCCATTAGGATTTTTAAATAGCTTTTCAGCAGGCTCAACGTGTGTGCACGTCGATGCACATTCACAGCTTTTAATTAAAGTCAGTGATTATGTCCCAGAATCAGCCAATACTGAAACATTTAGAAGCCTTTATTGGAAATCCGAAAGCGCCCTAATGGAAGACCGGTCACAGCAGAGTTTCCTTTTAAATTCGGTCACACTTAAATGGCTTCAGCATGGAACGTCCTCATAAGAGGGCCATGCGATGCAATCCAGCACGTTTCTGGCCGAAGGGAGTGTAACAGCTCTTATATTCTTGAACTGAAATTTCATGGTTTTATTTGAGTACTGTGCCATTCATTCGGTGCAGGGTAGCTGAGGGCAACAAAGGCCACTGTATTAAAATGTGACTATAAAAACATTGAACTTTGACTATGTATCTCAAGCAGTTGATAAAAGCATAATACTCCCAAAAACTTAGATTTTTTTTGCCCATACAATGAAAGTAGGTGGAGACCCCAACAGTCCCCATTATGAACTATTTCACTGTTAACTAGAATTTACTAGTTAACTTAGTTAATTTACTTGAACTAGAAATAGATATTACATGCAATGCTTTGTTTAATAAAAGTTCAGTGTAAGTAGAAGTATTTTAGTAAATCAGTTCGATCAGACAGTTTAACTCTTTTACTGCCTACACATTCTAGCCACATGTGAAGAAGAAGAAGAAATGTTACATTTATATAGTGCTTTTCCAGAGCTCAAAGTGCTTTATATAGTAGGAGGGGAATCTCCTCAACCACCACCAATGTGCAGCTCCACCTGGATGATGCGACGGCAGCCATATTGCGCCAGAACGCTCACCAAACACCAGCTTATTGGTGGAGAGGAGACAGAGTGATGAAGCCAATTAGAGTATGGGGGGGATTAGGAGGCCGTGATGGACCGAGGCCAATGGGTACATTTGCCAGGATGCCGGGGTTACACCCCTACTTACACTCCTCTTACGAAGGACATCCTGGGATTTTTAATGAACACAGAGAGTCAGGACTTCGGTTAGCACATGGAGGTCTGTACGACCCTCCAAGAATATTCCTCCCAAGACCATCACTGACCCACTGGCAAAGTCTTCATGGCATATCCAGACTCTTTCACGTCTGTTCAAGTCTGTAAAAAGTGCTCAGAGTACTACTGTAGTTCAACTGCTCTGTGAAGTGAACGGGTTGACAATAGTGGACTTGCCAATTCTGGTGTTCTCTGGCAAATGCCAATCGAGCTGAATGGTAATGAGCTGTGAGCACAGGTCTTGCTAAATGTTCTCGGGCCCTCATGAAGTCTGTTTCTGACAGCTTGGTCAGAAACATGCACATCAGTATCCTGCTGCAGGTCGTCTTGTAGGACTCTGGCTGTGTTCCTCCTGTTCCTCCTCACACAAATTTAGCAGATGCCAGTCCTGCAGATGGTTTGCACCGAACCTCCACCATGGAGGAGCAGGACTGCCTGTGTAACCTGATTGGGTTACAGATACTGCCTCATACAGGACCCTAGCAAAACACAAAACTAGAGACAAGTAAGTCAGTGAGAATAAGGAGAGAACAATTGTCTATGGCCACTACCTGCAAAATCATTCCTTTTTGGAGTTTGTCTTGCTGTTGTCTCTCCAGTGCACCTGTTGTCACTTTAATTTGCACCAAAGCAGGGGGAAATGATTCCCATTAACTTGTGCTTCCTAATTGGACAGATTGATATCCCTGACGTTTAATTGACTCTGTGTTGAACTGTGATGATTAAGTGCTCCCTTCATTATTTTGAGCAGTGTATATGTATAATTACCCAATAAATGCAAATATTTTCAGGTTTTTATGTCTTGTACTTGTGAGCCTTTTGAAGCTGTTTAGCTTAAAGATTTACGCTGGAATGTAACAGTTAGAAACATTTTGCAAGAACTAATATGGGTAGCTTTGATTAACATTCCAGCGACATGCAGAGTGCAAATTAAACAAAATAATCCAATAATGTAATAAATCCCAAAGACAGACGTCCCCTGAGTGAAAAATAAGCCTGGAATAATGGACAGGCCTGTTCTAAAAATGGCTGCTGTCATCTTTGTGTGCCTTATGACCTTATTTAAATTCTCCACAGCTTCTTTTCTGGAAAGAATGTCATGCACACACTAATTCATGCGTAAATCTGTGAGAAAATTACACAGATGTTTTCTGTTGCTACTAACACATGTTCTGCCATCTGCGGTTGTGTCTGCTTAAAGTATTACAGCGTAATCATGAATGAAATATCAACACAGTTCAAAATAAGCCTCTTTAAATCAAGGTTTGTCTGTAAGTTACACTTAGACTAGCTTTTTTGGTGCATATGCTTTCAATTAACTGAATATACTAATTCAAATAAAGTCTCTGATGGCTGTGCAGTACACAGCCTAGTAAATAAATAAAGACATATGCATACAAAAAACATGCATGCTGTTGAATACAACAACGAGTCCAGCAACAATGCAAATCAAAATGATTATTTATAGTCTTCTACTTCTATAGTCTCAGAATTGCAAAAAAGAATCGTTAATGGAATCATTCAAGGATATGAATCGTTTAATTTCTTATGATCCCCATCTCCGCTCGTATGTCACATTGAGCATTACTAGCTGATGTGTCTGTTTTGCATTCACAGTGTGACTGACGAGTGAATGTAATTTCTTGGCTGGATTATGACTGACAGGCTGAAATGAGTGGCACACATCTTATCTTCATTTCGCTGGTGAGGGAGAGCTGCTGACACACTGGATTTTGCAAATGAGCCACTGATACATTCCTAATCGTTTTTTGCTTAATTCGAGTCAGGCTCGGCCGGTCGGGTGCAGCAGATAATGGCAAATTGCAGACATTCTTAATAGACTTACAGAGTTTTGATTTCAGGGAATTCAAATCCATTAACTTTAACACAGCTCTTCGCATTGGCCTCCGACGAGAATCACGTAGATGAGGGTGAGGAAGGTTAAAAAACAATGATGAAGCCAAATGCCCATGACATAATCAAACCATCACAAATGCCCTGAATAATTGAATTACAATTAAACATACTAATCACTGTGATTATGGTCATTTCAACATCTAAATGAGGACTGTCATTGTCATTATGTCTATTTTGTGAGGCTTTTTATGAATCGGTTGCATATACTGTAGATGCTTGCAACGATAATCAGTCTAATCTAATCTAAAGAATGATATATGTTGGAAGCAGCAGGGAAGATTTTTATATAAGCAACTGAATTGAAATGCAAATGGGGCAAATCGGTGCAAAACAAAAAAGGTGTATGAGTCAAATAATGAGGCAGTTTATTTCCTCCTGGAACTGTGCGCTGTGCTGGGTGAGAAATGAAACTATTGTTTCCTTTGTCATCGCCATCATTTCACAGGCTTCAAATTAAATCCTCCTCCCTGTTTTTCCTCTGCTGTTTAAAGAGAATAAATGGAGGAAAGTTACTCGGAAAATTAAATGTATTCTTAATTATCCTTCTTCAGAGCACACATGTAAATTATGCTCTTTCTTTCTTTCTTTCTTTAAGGGGTCGTTTTCCACACGTTTGCAGCATAATCTAGCAATCAACCATTTACTGTTCTAATATGTGTACAATTTCCCAACGGGGTAACAAAAAAAACTTTATTCCCAATTTAGTAAATTTAAGTAAATTTAGTTTGAAGAATATTTAGTTATTTTAGTACAGATTAGTTTTTTTTTTTTTAGATCCAGATACTATATCATTTTTCATTGGTATATTGAACTACAGTAATACCTTGGTTTACGAGTTTAATTCGTTCCAAGAGCTCGTGACTCAAAATTCTCGTACACCAAAACAATTTTCCCCATAAAAATCACTCGATTCGTTCCACACGACCATAAATGCCCATTTTAAATATTTTTGGGGTTTTGCCCTATTGATTACAGTTAAAATTATAACCATTAAGATATCATATAAATACTAATTAATAATTGACAATTAAACTCTAAAAATACTTGACAATTTACTGTAACACACTTTATCTTTGAGTCGCGTCGCTGCTGGCGTGAAGGAGACGAGAGGAGGGTTTTACTGCTTACAGGGAGAATTTCATCCCTTCTTTCTTACTCATCTTGAGGTCATTGTCTATATGCTGTACTGTACGTATATATTTCACTACGTGAACAATAGCGATCACAATTAATGTTAACAACACGAGGTAAAACTGCTGTAAATCACTTATAAAAGTATCACTGTGGTGAATGATGAATGATTTTCTCGCACTCTGATACAATGCTCGTACACCGATTTGCTCGTATACAAAGTCACTCGTAAACCGAGGTATTACTGTATGTCTCATCCTCTGTCAGATCAGATCAGGAAGATCAAATGCAGAATGCTAGATTAATGAACCGGTACATTTTGAGTGACAAGCATACATGTGCTTGTGAAGATCACACAGGGGTCACTTGAGGTTAGCTTGTTGGTTTATATCTAGGGAAATGTTCTGAATATGGCACTCTCACCATGAAAATAGCATCATCCCAAATTGAATTTCATTTCCGCCACGTACATTCTTACTGTGTCAATCACCTCCAGAGTCATCAATGCTCTGCGCTGCCGATGCTTTGTGTCAGAAGGTAAACCATCCCAGGAGGAGATGAGGTAAAGAAAGGGTTTGATGGTGAAGCGGTGCTTTCTGAGTGATGACACAATGTTTGAAAAGTCTTCAGTTCTCCGGCAAAGAAAGGACACAGATTAGGGAAGAACAGTCCACGGTGAATCTAAAACCGTTTCCTGAGGTATTGTCATTCCTGAGAGCTCCTGTGAAAGAAGGTTTTGACTTGGTTAATAACATCTAAAAGTAGTTTAGAGTCATGTCAAATCCTCTTGTTGGCAGTGAGGGCTGCTGTGTTTCTGACACAAAATTGCATTATTTCTCTCTTTTAACGATTTATTGTACAGTTTAAAAACATTGTTCCAAACCTGCAATGAAAGAAAAATGTGCAGAAACAATTTTCATACAGAAATTGCAAGATTTCTTAATGAATTATAAGCAGCAAGTACGTTCAATGTCGATATCTCTCAATTTACTTAAATTGCTTTTCTTAATTTGAGTTTAATTAGTAGAAAGACAGATATATTATTTTCTTGTTTAACGTACAACTTATAATTGTTTAATATACAACATATATATCCACTGCTCAAAAAAATGAAGGGAGCTCTTAATCATCACAGTATAACACCAAGTCAATTCAACTTTAGGGATCTGTCCAATTAGGAAGCATGAATGAATCAGTTTCACCTGCTTTGGTGCAAATGAACAGGTGCACAACACCAAGATGACCTTAAAATGGGAATGATTAACAGGTGGTGTACGCAGACATTTCCTATCTCCTTATTCTTCCTGACTGATTTGTCTTTAGTTTTGTGTTTTGTCTTGGTCCTTGTCACTGTCTGTAGTATTAGACTATTCCTGCAATCTAATGAGGATGCAAAGGCAGTCCTGGTATTCTGGTGAGGAATATCCTTGGAGGGTCGTGCGCTAACCAATGGTCCCCATGCTTACATTATGAGTTGCTGTGATGAACTTGGATCAGCCAGTAACTTTTTTTGGTATGATTTTGAACCAGCCCTCAATGTGTTGAGGATTTTGCTTTCCATCGGCTGTTGTTGTGTAATTTTGTTCTTTTCAGATTTTCAGTTATTTAAGGTCAACCTTTGTTTACTTCTAATTTAAATGTAGGCCTATCTGACTCAATTAAGTTACTGATAATATATATATATATATATATATATATATATATATATATATATATATACAGTAGAACCCCGACTTACGAAATTAATCCGTTCCGAGGTTGGCTTCGTATGTCGATCTTTTCGTAAGTCGGTCAGGCTTTTACATGTAAATTGCCTAATCCGTTCCAAGCCTTACGAAAACACCACATTTAATTTTATAATAAAGCTATGCTTGTTCAGTATGGTATGACAAGCATATCCCAGCGTCATACTTCTCAATTATCTCCCTTTTCGTCTCCATGGAGAGCATCCTTTTCTTCTCTTTCACTTTCACTTTCATCGTGAAATAAAATGGGAGAGGAACGCCGCTATGCAGAGGCTATGAGAGCGATGCTGACCAATAGGAGAGCAGGATGCTGCAGCGAAAGCTAGCGTCAGAGCCGGGAGCAGTGTTGCCAGATTGGTTGGGTTCCCAGCGGGTTTTAAGCTGTAGTTGGGCTGGAAATCTTTAGTCCAATCTGGCAACACTAGCCGGGAGAGCGGGACGATTGTTGCGAGTTTCCGGGTCAGTGGCGTGCGAATTTCAAAACAAAACTCGGAAATCGTCGCCTCGGCCGAGATTTCGTTTTTCGCATCTCAATCATTTTGTCGTTACGCGGGCAAATAAAACCCCGAAATCTTTTATCGTAAGTTGAACTTTTCGTACGTAGAGCGTTTCGTAAGTCGGGGTTCTACTGTATATAATTTTTTTTATGCTAATATGTGAGATTTCAAATGTTAATGCTAATCCTTTTCTTAAAAAACAAATGAGCAAGAAGCAGTAACAAATGTTTCTCCCCAACAGTGAAATAAAACCCAATGACACATTCTCCGCAAAAGAAAGGACGTGATTTCAGTGGTTGCATCATGTTGGTGGAGTCTCCTACCCTTGATGAGGCCTGAGATCATTATCTGAAGCAGATTCAGGCCGGCTCTGAGAAATGCCCTGCAGCTTTTTGCTATTACGATCTAAAGAGGCCCACTATGTGCGCTGACTTTTGCCAGCACTGGGAGTTCAGACATGCTCGGAGGCTTTAACAGCCTCTACTGTCGACCCCCGCAGGCACGTTTTCTGCGTAAACGCGTCTCACCTAGTGAATGCGTTTGCTTTTTTGTGTTAATGAAGATGGCCTCACTTCTGCTGGGTGGACCTCGAATGCTCTACAGTGCGTTCTTGCTGACTGATAATGGAATTGATTGTGACAGCATTTTGTCTGTCAAGATAATTACAAAGCTCGTTGCTCAGTGACTGCAGATCTGGCCAATCCTCACTCGCCAATGAGCTTAATGTTTTCACAATCCAGTGACTGTGGTAGTATTATAACAGTAGAAAAGCCCTCTGATACAAATCAGGGACTTCAGCCTTTATCATGCTAGAAAGAGAGACAGGGATCCTCTGTTCCATATGCACTGCATTTTAGTCCTAGCCGATAATAACATGCGTTTTGTACCACATTAATCTATTAATCTATTACTGTTCAAAGGTTTGTGGTTAGTAAGAGATTTTTTTACTTTTATTCAACAAGGATGCATTGATCAAAAGTGACAGTAAAGACATTTACGTTACAAAAAGAAAAAGCAATTTAAATAAATCTTCTTTTCAAATGAACTTTCTGTTCATTAACGATTCCTGAAATAAATGTCCGTTTTTTTTTTTTTTTTTTTACAATTTTTAATCAGTAAAACTATTTCAAACATTGATGATGATAATTAGAAATATTTTAAATTTCTAATTGATATTTTTGCCACAAATTCAGCTATTCCCTCACAGAAATAAATTATATTTGAAAACATCATTTTATATTTTTGTAAAATGGGAACCAATATAACTGTTTTTGAAGTATTTTTTAATTAAATGAAAATCGTGTTTATGTTAAACACTGCATCAGGGTCAAATTCAGAATCAGCATTCGGAAACTTTAAGCCCAGGCAGTTTTGATTTAATGTTGTTGAATGTTTGATGATCTCATTAGCTTATGCCTCCCTGCCTAAGCAATGCTTCTTATTTGATTGTTTTTGGATCCAGAGATTCTGCACTCTTTCAGAAGGTCATAGGTCAAAGCACCCTCCTACTGTATAACAGTAAAAACATGGATTACCTGAAAATTCCTTCAATGTCAGGGAAAGAGTTCGGCTAAATGTGTTGCATACCGATTTAGTTTTGGAGTGCAAGGGCCTTGGGTCTGGACATTCTCTCTAATTTTTAAATTACAATTGGGATATTTGTCTCTTATTCAGAACTAGTAAAAGATTTTTGCCACCACAGTATAAAGATTTTTTTTTTTTTGCTATAGCAATAATCTCTGCATGTTCTGATAAGCAGTTTTTACAATAATTATCATTGCGAGCAAACAAAAAATAAATGTGGTTTGCATTCTCCACTGCTCCGTAAAGATTCTTAGTTATTCTTGTTGTGGAACCTGTTATCTATCCTCAAAGTATAGGATGGAAATGAGAGATCCCTTCACGGGCTTGTTTATATCTCCAGTCGCTTTTTCATTCCCTGTGGAGGGTCTGCTTTTCCACAAAGACCATGTACTCTTCAACAGTGTCTAGACTGTCATTATAGCGTTCCCCCTGTAAGGGTGTCGGAGGGAATAAGCGACTCGCAGGTTCCTGTGACAGATGAAATCGCACTTTGCAGGTTGCTGAGGGTGAAACAAACTTCATGTCAAATACATTGACAGGAAGTTGCTAGAAAAGTTCCTTGTTTAAACATAATATAATTATGAAAAATCTTCTCTTCTCCTACGATATAAACATGGCAGTCGATCTCCTTTCAAGCATTACCTGCTTATACTTTGATATCTGACTTCATTGTTACACCAAGTAATATTTAGAATGTATCATTCTGACTAAAAATAATCTGATAACATCACCTAAATCTTTTCCTAATGTTAAAATATTGCTGGTGTTGACACATTATTATTCACATAATAGATTTTATGGAATTTAAGTATTTTATATAAAGTTGTGAGGAAAAAGAGTTTCTCCTTTTTTGTATGTTTGTCATACTTAAATGTTTCAGATCATCAAACAAATTTAAATATTGGTCAGCGATGACACAAATAAACAAATTGCAGTTTTTAAATGAAGGGTCAAAAGTGTTTGTCCCCCAAACCTAAAAACTGGTTGGGCTCTTATCAGCAACAACTGAAATCAAGCGTTTGTGATAACTCTTTTACAGCTGTGGAGGAATTTTGACACACTCATCTTTGCAGAATTGTTGTAAGCATGAACTGCCTTTTCACTGCCTTTTTAAGATCATGCCACAGCATCTCATTAGGATTCAGGATAAGACTTTGACTAGGCCACTCCAAAGTCTTCATTTTGTTTTTCTTCAGCCGTTCTGAAGTGGACTTGCTGGTGTGTTTTTGATCATTGTCCTGCTACAGAACCCAAGTTCGCGTCAGCCTGAGGTCACAAATAGATGGCCGGATATTCACAGGAATTTTTGGTAGAAAGCAGAATTCATGGCTCCATTTCTCACAGCAAGTCTTCCAGGTCCTGATCAGCAAAACAGCCCCAGACCATTACACTACCACCACCATATTTTACTGTTGGTATGATGTTCGGTTTCTGAAATGCGGTCTTACTTTTATGCCAGATGTAATGGGGGACACACCTTCCAAAAAGTTCAACTTTTGTCTCATCAGTCCACAGAGTATTTCCCATAAAGATGTTTCCTGGCAAAAATTAGACAAACCTTAAGCGTCAATATGTTCAATAAGTGTTGCAGTGTTCAGTTAATGGTTATTTAAAGTACCTACATGTTTTATGGGACACAAGATGCCACTGAGCATCTGAGCACCCGGACCTGATTCGCTTGTGAACTGTGCTTTGAGTTCCATGGAATGGTTAGGAGAGGTTTTCTTTTTCCTTCATGATGAGGGATTTTCCCGTTGAGATTTGATTATTGTATCCCTTCTCCTAGTCTGAACTTTAAGGAAAGGCTTGAACTTGAACAGTGCTAAAACAGTTCCCCGAACTGAATCATTTAGTTCACAAACTCGAGTTGATAGAATCAACTGAACTTTGAGCTGTTGACTCACGTTTTGAGGGACTCATTCATTCTGTGAAGTGAAACAATTTCATTCTGTGCAACCGATTCAATTGAGTGAATGATTTCTATTTCTATCTTTTACTAAATGCATAAATGCAGTGACTGACACTGTTGAGGTTTTTCAAGTGTTTTATTTCTTTCATTGTATAAAGAATATGGGAAATCGTTTTTCGACTAAAAAATAGTAATAAACATGGCATCCTTTGTGTAACTGACAATTTTTTTAAGTTGTACTTTTAATTTAGTGAGGCAGAATTTCATTTTATGAAGTTTGTCAATATTTTCTGGCAAAAATGAGCAAAAAGCAGTCACAGTTATCTCTGAAAACCCAACGACATCCTTTCAAGCAATATTGACTAAGACAAAGTCTTCAAATCATTTTTAAATTTGCACAGTGAAAACTACTTTTTTGTTATTAGTGTTTTTTGTTACCTTATTTTAATCATGGCTTTATCTTCACATGAGTTGTGTGCGTCACCATATTGGCATGTCAAACAAACATCATCTCTCTTTCCGTATAAGGAATAAAACTCAAGCGAGAAACTCCCAGAGCGAGCAAGCCTTCCTTCAGTGGACTTCAGATCGGTAACTTGATGTAAATCTCTTCTGATTACTCCAGAGGCAGAGGATTCTCTTTCTCTGCCACTCTCAGTTTTATCCTAAAGAATAAAGCATCAACACTTCAGTCCTTGCCATCCTGGGAATATTCATGAATTCAATACTTCCATCCTCCATACAAACTTTACCGAGGTCAGCTCAAGTTAAGGAGTTTGTTGTGACAGCGCATCAGACGTCATGTTTCCAATCTCACCGTATGTAACGGAGTTAAAGGTCATGTCTCTCAGCTCAGAGTCTGATATGATTTGGTTCGTGCAGGTCAAGGGTTCATTCACCTCTCCCATCCACTGCATGTTCGGAGAGCCCTGACCTTCTCTAAGAGCTAAATGACTTAATCCTGCCACCAATTAAAGGAGCAAGAATCATGGACTACATCTTTGGCAGTCAGGCTTTACCTTGTTTCAAGATCATCTGTATTCCATCTTCCCCTCTGAAGGTCTCAACCACTGAACTTTAAGAAATACGATGGTGTGAATGATCCTTTGCCACTTCACAATTTTATAATGTCTCACCACACCAACATCATTACGCAAGTATTCAATTTATTTTAAAAATCATTTTCATAGGTGACAACTTTTTATGGTCCCAGAAACAGACATTCACAAAAGCAGTAACATCCCATATTTACTGAAACTGAAATGGACCAAGTTCTATATTAAAACACCAAAATACAAGATATAACTACAACATATAACTACACCAAAACTCATTTGCCTTACATGTAAAACATGAATCATAAACATGAGTCACAAAAGCTCTTCAATTCAATTTCAACAATGCAATAATAATAATAAAAATAGGAATACCTGTTCAATTTCTCATTAATGCAATTATCTAATCAACCAATCACATGGTGGCAGTTGCTTCAATGCATTTAGGGGTTGGTCCTGGTCAAGACAATCTCCTGAACTCCAAACTGAATGTCAGAATGGGAAAGAAAGACGATTTTAATTTTGAGCGTGGCATGGTTGTTGCTGCAAGACGGGCCGGTCTGAGTATTTCACAATCTGCTCAGTTACTGGGATTTGATTGATGCTAGAGGTCAGAGGTCATGGGCCGACTGATTCAAGCTGCTGAAAGAGCAACTTTGACTAAAATAACCACTCGTTACAACCAAGGTTTGCAGCAAAGCATTTGTGAAGCCTCAACACACACAACCTTGAGGCAGATGGGCTACAACAGCAGAAGACCCACCGGGTGCCACTCATCTCCACTACAAATAGGAAAAAGAGGCTACAATTTGCACAAGCTCCCTAAAATTGGACAGTTGAAGACTGGAAAATTGTTGCCTGGTCTGATGAGTCTGGATTTCTGTTGAGACATTCAGATGGTAGAGTCCGAATTTGGCGTAAACAGAATGAGAACATGGATCCATTATGTCTTGTTACCACTGTGCAGGCTGCTGGTGGTGGTGTAATGGTGTGGGGATCCTTTAGGTGAGTGTGTGTGTGTGTGTGTGTGTGTGTGTGTGTGTGTGTGTGTGTGTGTGTGTGTGTGTGTGTGTGTGTGTGTGTGTGTGTGTGTGTGTGTGTGTGTGTACGTCTATGGCATATTGAAGTGCACCAAAAACTTTGAATGTACTCAACATTAAAATAGTTGAAGGCACAGGGTTTTCAAGTGATAGTTTCAAGTTTCAAGCTCTTTTTTGTGTGATAATGTTGTGAATATGAAATTTCCACGTGACTTTGTTTATATATTCTCTCGACCTATGATTATAGTGCTGCAATCGTGTTTACACTGCCTCTGGCCTCTTACATGTGTATCTCGCATTATTCATCAGAATCTCACAAAGTTTCTTTATAATCAGTGAAGCTGACTGCACAATGAATCTCTTATTTACTTAATTGTTTGTTTTAATGAGAGAATTTGCGAACATACGAAAATCATCCACTCACCGTTCAGAATGCTAGAGTTTTAGTTTGGTGAAGTCTTAAACACCTCTGATTGGCTGTTGTGTTAAAGAAATCAACAGAAATGTTTGTGATTGGCTGCAGTGCTGAAATTAGAAACGTTCTCCAGAGCACAAACAAATATCAATTGCCAAATATGCTATTTTAACAGGGAAAACTGCTCCTAGACCAGTAGTTATGGGCAGCAATTCCCAGCTTTTCATCTCATTCCCAGTTAAGACTTGGCCTTATGATACTCCTCTTCAAATAATTTCTTTTTTTAAGTTGTCACATTAAATTATTGTTATTAAGAACATTAATAATATCTGCAATACATTTACGTATGTTGGTTCTGTTCACCTTAAGGGAGTTTTTGCTGTGCTTCCTGCTCTTCTCCATGCTAGGTTGGTATGTACCATAAAATAACCACCTCAGTTCTATTTACCACAGTCGTTCAAGCAGGAGAAAAAAGTGTGGGGGGGAGAGAGTTCTTAAGGTGCATAGATGGTGCATTTATATCAAAAAGTGCTGCTTTTGTAGGTTGTTTATAATGGGAATTGTGCATCAAAACTACATGAAAATGTCAAAAATCTCAGAATGAAAACAGCAAACCTCACAGGTGTTTATCTAGGGAATCTTCTGCTAGCCAAACTATTGTGCACTGAAGTGGCATGCATCATCAAAACAGTACTTCATACAGTACAGCATTATCAGGTACCATATGTTCCCCGTTTCCATTCAATTAGCTGGATGCGCTTGCAAAAGGTATTTGTTCTGCACCAATTACTGAGCTGACTGTGGGTCTCAGAGCAGTACCTTGTGCAAATCCAGCCGTTGATCACCCATTACAAACCCCGTTCTCAGCTGCGTCTGGTTTTATCTTCATTTACCCAGCATCTGTTTCGGCTGCTGATGTGGCTCATCCGACACTAAGTACCTGCAAGTGTTGTTCTTCTCTCGCTGTTTTAAAGGCTCGAGTCGTAAGTGAATAAACAGCATCACAGCTGTTCTATAAATTATTTCTGACATTTAGAAGAGAGTCGAAGAGTTTTAAATGTGGGAGGATTGAATGCAGAAGCATTTGGGAGCATAACTAATACTCAGAGGTGATGGTTGTGGCGTTACAAAAGGTCTGTGAGGTCGAACAGCTGTTGATGGTTTTGTTTGAATAATCCAAGGCAGATATTTACAGTTAAAGTCAACAATAATGATGTTCTAGGTTAGGGTTTGGTTCAATCTTCTTAGAATTGTATGGAAATTTGTGTGTGTGTGTGTGTGTGTGTGTGTGTGTGTGTGTGTGTGTGTGTGTGTGTGTGTGTGTGTGTGTGTGTGTGTGTGTGTGTGTGTGTGTGTGTGTGTGTGTGTGTGTGTGTGTGTGTGTGTGTGTGTGTGTGTGTGTGTGTGTGTGTGTGTGTGTTTGTATTCAACATTTAAAAAATTAAAGAAATATTTAAAAAATATAAAGACTATTGTTTAAAAATCATTGATAAAGTTTAGGGGGATTCAACAGGGATGATGTCATACGTATTTGCATACTGAATTGCAACTTATCTTTATTCATAAAGCAATTTGCATATTGATTATTGATTTTTATGCTTATTAGAGTGTCACGCTGATTCCCGGAAGATGTCCCACTTTGTTCCTAATGGGCTGTTCAGTTGCTCTATTGGCATCAACTGTGAGTAGAATATCCTGCTATTTGTTGATGTTTGCTTTATTCTGTATTTGCTTATAATAAATGTACATCAACAGTGACAAAGTCATAATAAGATACACATCAAAGTACACTTCAAGCTAGAATTTATATAATACTTTCTGTAAGCCAATTATAGTAATATACCTTATGCCCACCACAAAATCAGTTCCAGACATTTCAAAGGACAGCTTCATAATTAGACCATAAACAGCCTCAGGGATGGGCTGCACCAGTAGCTATTCACAAAGAAATGCATATTAAAACTTGTTAAGAGAGAGGGCAACAAGCAGGGAGTACAAGCCTCCCACATGCAACTATATTGTATCATTAAATGGGAACGTGTCTGTGGATCACTTACGGCTATTAAAATCAATGAGCAATCCACCCACAGGCCTGTCATTGTAGCACGGATGAATTTAAAGCTAATGAACCTGTAAGACTGTCAGCGGTATGAGCAAACGATTTGTTAATAATAAAGAAAACAAATTTTGAAAGTATCTGGATGTAGTTAATATTATGCAAATATGGTGAGGAACGGGCTATATTTGAGTGTCATTTCGGTAACATGTCAGTGTTATACATGCATATATATATATATATATATATATATATATATATAGGAAAAAGAGGCTACAATTTGCACGAGCTTACCAAAATTGGACAGTTGAAGACTGGAAAAATGTTGCCTGGTCTGATGAGTCTCGATTTCTGTTGAGACATTCAGATAGAGTCAGAATTTGGCGTAAACAGAATGAGAACATAGATCCATCATGCCTTGTTACCACTGTGCAGGCTGGTGGTGGTGGTGTAATGGTGTGGAGGATGTTTTCTTGGCACACTTTAGGCCCCTTAGTGCCAATTGGTCATCGTTTAAATGCCATGGCCTACCTGAGCATTATTTCTGACCATGACCATCCATTTATGACCACCATGTACCCATCCTCTGATGCTGCTTCCAGCAGGACAAATTTCTAAAGGATGCTTTCGGCACCTTTTTGAATCAATACCAGTTCTGAAGGTGAAAGGGGGTCAAACACAGTATTAGTATGGTCTTCCTAATAATCCTTTAGGTGAGTGTATATATATGTGTGTGTATTGAATAAGACCATTTGTAAATCTTCTACATTTTCTAGATTAAAATGTTAATTAAAACAACATCATTTATAAATGCTTTTTTACATTTGTAATGATTGTTTACTACTTTTTTCTCTCTGTTTCAATTTTAATGATGCTTTATCATAGTATTTTAGACCTCACCATAGTAATCTCATAGTATTCTTGGAAGTACCTTTGAGTTCTTTGTAAATGCCATGAATCACTCAGTAGATTATGTACTATTCTGGTAGTATTATATGAGACCATCACTGAACTGTATATTTTGTTTCTCTGCTTCTCACTTAATTTGAAAAATAATTGTAGTGTTTTCTACAAGACAATCAGATTTGTACATTCGATTTCTCCCATCGGTCTAGAGATTATGTATATTTGGTTGATCTTTGATTTAGCTTTCACTTAAATGAATGACCTAACATGTTTCTATCACTTACAGAGTGGTGTATGGATGCAATGATAATGTTGCAGCCAAAAGAAAGCTGTAGAAACACAGGATTAATTCAGAAAGGTTAAATATCACCAACATTGGGGTATAAAAATGACTGATGTGGGGAGCAGATGTGGGTGTGTTTTACTGGCTGTTCCTGCACTCCGTTTAAGTGCTCTTCAAATTTATTGGCTGCTGTAGCTGACCCCTGTAACCAACAGTGTACACTATGCCATCCATCAATACCATAGAAGAGAGATTCCTGTAAATCACTCAATGCATCTCTAGTCATCAAAGTACAGAAACGTGGACGAAGAGGTTTCCTTCATGTGTGCAGTCCGTGACAAATTTCTAATTATTTAGTAAATGTTGCTTCGTAATTTGATGGCATTATGCTCTGAGCCTGTCAAAATAAATGTCACCAATGATATCCTCATCCGAGACCATGCCCGAGGCTCACAGCAGTAAAATATCTGATGTGGTGGATGATTTCAGTGTGGCTCCAGTGCTGAAAGTTTGTACTGTTTTGGAGTCTCACATCATTAGTTGTTTCCATTCAAAGCTCCGATTTTAAATTGGAATATCACATAAAACATTTGCGAATACAGTAGCATTTTCATCGTGTGTTGAAGAGAACAAAATCATAATTTTTATTGAAATCGGCTCAAAATATCTGTAATAAGAATTCGTTGCAATTGCCACTGTGACTCTCTTTTTTTTCCCCTACATCATCATTTATTATTTTTTAATCATATTCATTTATTAGTCATAGTTTACACTCACCTAAAGGATTATTAGGAACACCGGTTCAATTTCTCAATAATGCAATTATCTAATTAACCAATCACATGGCAGTTGCTTCAATGCATTTAGTTGCTGGTCCTGATGAGTCTCAAAATTGGACAGTTGAAGACTGGAAAAATGTTGCCTGGTCTGATGAGTCTCGATTTCTGTTGAGACATTCAGATAGAGTCAGAATTTGGTGTAAACAGAATGAGAACATGGATCCATCATGCCTTGTTACCACTGTGCAGGCTGGTGGTGGTGGTGTAATGGTGTGGAGGATGTTTTCTTGGCACACTTTAGGCCCCTTAGTGCCAATTGGGCATCGTTTAAATGCCACGGCCTACCTGAGCATTGCTTCTGACCATGACCATCCCTTTATGACCACCATGTCCCCATCCTCTGATGCTGCTTCCAGCAGGATAATGCACTATGTAACAAAGCTTGAATCATTTCAAAACGGTTTCTTGAACATGACAATGAGTTCACGGTACTAAAATGCCCCACAGTCACCAGATCTCAACCCAATAGAGCATCTTTGGGATGTGGTGGAACGGGAGCTTCGTGTCCTGGATGAGCATCCCACAAATCTCCATCAACTGCAAGATGCTCCTATCAATATGGGCCAACATTTCTAAAGAATGCTTTCAGCACCTTGTTGAATCAATGCCACGTAGAATTAAGGCAGTTCTGAAGGCGAAAGGGGTCAAACACAGTATTAGTATGCTGTTCCTCATAATCCTTTAGGTGAGTGTGCTCAGTGTGCTTAGTGGTTTTGAGGAATGCAATCTACGAGGTCATTTTACCAAATCATTCTGATGACGGACTTTCAGATTGATCAAAGCAACATTTGAGTAGAAAACACAGTGATGTGATTGGTCCGCTGGTTAGTCCATTACAGTACATCCACTGTTGAATCTAAGTCATGTGAGTTTTTTCTTTTCTTTATTTTTTATTCAGCCTTTTCCTTGTAGTTTATGTGCACCTGTTCTTATCAGATCTTTTTTTGTGTGTCTGCCTCAATTGAGTGTATACGTTTTTATGAGCGTTTTTAGAATTTATGGGCATATTAGGGTTTCCATCCGTTTCTTATGTGATATCCCAAATTGTGCATAAAAACATACAGAAAACTGTAGCCTCTGATGCAAAATGTGCATTCAACTAAGAGAATATTTAATACATGTATATATCAATATACGAGTATAACTGCATTCTATTTTGTAGATAATTTTGAGATCTGTTGATTGGGATTCAAGTTTTTTGGGTGAGGGGAAGATTTTTCTGCTGTTTCCTCACTTGAGTCTGAAAGTAAATCTGTCCACTGGAAAAGAGCAGCTGAAATGCAATGAAAATAATGACAGAAGACGAAAATATAGATAATGAAAGAATTTCTATTTGAACTCTACAGCCTCACTCAACACAATATCTGTTCAACATTTCTTTGCATGTTTAGTCTCAAAGCTAAACCTGCAAAGTAGTGTGAAACCGAGATTGTGCTGGAATGCCTGTTCCTGGTGCTATTGATCTATGCTTTGGATGAGTGGTTCATATCCTCCTTTATATTCCCCTCTTTAATCGACAGTGCTGGATTGTGAAGAATGCAGCTGCAACCGTGATCTACATACTTTACTGGAAAAGTACAGCACCACTGTGATCCAGGCACCTGAATTGCCTTAAAATCAATAGGAAATGTTAATAAACATCTCTTTTTATCTGCTGCCTGCTGTTGGCTGGCTGAAATATTGGGACATTAATTGCAGTGGGCAAATAGTGCTGAGTTTTGTGTGTGTGTGTGTGTGTGTGTGTGTGTGTGTGTGTGTGTGTTTTTAGTAATGCACATCTATAATGAGCTTAATTTGCATTGAAAGAAGGTGTGTTTGTGCTGAGAAAACGGCAATGACTTCACTTGAATATTCACGATGCAGTGCTATCTCAGCACATTTAGTGGCTGGTTAATTGGATTGTGGGAGCATGATGAAATTTGTTGTGCTGAAATACAGTATGTGCACAAAAGTGGCGAATTTGACAAACAACTTATGAGCATACATCAGTGTCACATGATGGTTATTTCAAGCTCGCTGCGGTTGGAGCTGGAGGCACATCATTTGAAATGGATGGAAGCCTCCTCCATCACAACCTGACATACATGTCGTCTGACTTCTGCTGAGAGACGATGTTAAGATTCAGCAACATCAACACTGACCAGTTTGTCAGCAATGATGACAGCAGAAATGAAGCTACTTCTCTCTCTGTCGCTGTCATTCTCTGTTTGTTACTAACATGGTAAATCTATAGAAGAAAAGGATTACATTAATGCATCAATGACTCTTATTGTGCATGTGCTTTTCCTAAATATAAGCTCTTACGTATATGTATCTTTAATAGATTATGGTATAATTTAGTACATTTTATAATCCATATATGCAAATATAATATGTATATTAGGTAAGCACAAAAACCGTTAAAGGCGGAGTAAGTGATTTCCCAGAATCAGTTGAAAACACCTACTGTAAAAAAATACATTTTTTGCATCAGAATGCTTGCTAGATGTCTGTTCTGTGCTGGGGGAAAAAATTGTCTAAAAATGTAGCTTGCTTGGAGACTTCAGGGGCAGTGAAAAAAGTAAACATAGGGTGAACTGATATGCTTTATGAATCATATTCTCAGACAATTATGTGTTTGGTTTTCATGTTATGTTTATGTCTTTAAAGTCTTGTTGTATTTTAGTGCCTGGTTTCTCTTTTGTGTGTATTGTGGTCTTGTCTCTGGTTAATTGTGATGTCTTTTAGCTCTATTTTATGAGTCTTGTCAGGTCTTTGGTTGTTCTGTTGTGCCATTGATTTATGGGTATTGTTATCCTGTTTCCCTTGTGTATTTGTAGCCATATTGTTTGATGTTGAATTGTCTCATGAGGGTTCTTTTGTGGGTTTATCAGTTTCGTATCATCTATAATATACGTAATTCTTTATTTGTATCTTGTACACCTGCATTGAAGAGAATTGTTGTAGATTATTTTCATGTTACATATTTATTATTTCACCAAGGTTCATTTTATTTAAAAGTTATTTGAGTAAATGTAACGAATCAAACAAAACAGAATACACAGGAAGTCTTCTAAAACCTTTCTGTTTGTGCCATTCATAAACAGACAGACTTTATTGTCTGCTCTCGTACACCACGTTTTATTTTGTTTTATTACTCAAATACTCAAATACCTGGTCACCGTTACAACTGTCTGCTATATTTGATCAGGAAGATGGAACGGAATGACATATATTATGTTGTGTTCCCAGACAGCCTGGATTGTGAAACTTTTGCTAAATGTCAGTGTTTTTTCTTTTTGTTGCAAGTTTTGCAAGAGGACAATGTGAGAATTATGACAGGTTTGTGCCAGTTTGAGTCCAAATGACTTTTTTCTCTCTTCATTTTGAGTCAAACAAAGCCGTCTCAACAGAAAAATAATTTCCACTTATTTTGTCCTTTTGGCAAACACATCTCCTTGAATGCATTGGACCAGTTCAGAAAGAAATAGCTTTTTGTGTGCCATGTTTCAAAGCAGGGTGTTTGGAGTTTCTGAACTAGACTGTCTTGCTGTGAGGGCTTGTTGACATACCTGTTGGCGCTTGACTACGATGATGTCATAAAAACTGGCATTGCCAGTGTGGTTGGATGAAGAAGGGAAGAGCCATCATGCATTTAATGCAACATTAACACGGGTCGAGTGAACGCAACCTCGTAGCCCCAAGGGTCATGCCGAGCGGAGCGGGCAAGGGTATGTAAGGAAAAGAATGTGTGAAGTAAAGCAGATGCTGTAGACCAGAGAATGAACGCACCACTGGAGCAAAAGTGCAGATCAGGGCAGCTGGACACAAACAGCCTGTCGTTTGAGGTGACCAGGGCCGGGTGCCAATGGTTCTGGCCATCTGCTCCAGTTTATTTGGGCCACTTTAACTCCATGTCTAGAAATGAAGATGGCAGCGAGCGGGGTGCGAGGGACATGATAAATGGAACGGCTCAGTGCTTGCTTGCTTCTCCAGACTAGTGGGAGGAGAGAAGTCGCTCTCAGATGGCCCAATGTACCCTCAAATCATCCCCTTCCCAGATCAGTCGTGAGCCAAGTCTCGTCTTGACGAGCCAAAATTTTAGTTCTTTTTCAGCCTCACTCATCCGATCCGTTGATTTATGACTCAATTCAATTAGCCCCATTCTGGCTCATCAGTTAAGATGGCTTCTGAGATCCAACCTGCTGTTGCGTTGTGTCCTTCTGCAGAGCTCAAACAATCTGACACGATTATATCATGACATTTTTCACAAAGGATGCAGAAGACTGTGCCAACCAGCCGGTTTAGATGTGTCCATGCACAAATGCGCAAGTGATAACTGGTAATCCCACCAGTGCTCAGTGTCAGCCTTTCACCAAATAAGTTAGAGTGAACATCACGTAACACAATTAATATTCATGACCCACATGCCTGGCATTGTGCACTGAGCCGCTGACAAGAAGAACTTTCTGAGGAGAGAAGAAAGAAAAGTTGACTTTTACAAAAGTACACATTTTTATATTCACAGTTTTAGCATTTATGCATTTGGCAGACTTTTTTTTTAATCCAAAGTGACTTTCAAAGTATACATTTGATCAGTTTATGCATTCCCTTGGAATCAAATTCCTGACTTTGACGTTGGCTGTTTGAGTTTCAAAAATGGCTTAAAGTTTAGAAGTTTCATTTTCAAGAGCTCATTTGTAATATTATATGACAGAATTCGTGTCATGCTCGTGAAGAGAGGTTGATGAGATTTACAATGCCCCCCACTTCTCGATCGTCCCTATGCCCCTGGAACTGAAAGTGATCTGTATTGTTGTGACAGAGATTTATTTTGCGCCCAAAACCTGCAATCATCAGAAATGTCTCTAATGATACTGAAATGGAGATTAATAACTTGTGTAGAGCTCTAAACTAAAAGATGCTCCTTCATACAGTGAGATCAGAGGTGACCAAACTGCAATATTTGATAGGGATGGCTGGCAGTGTGTGATTTACCGTATTTTCCCGCATATAACCCGCAGGTTATACCAGATTTTACAAACCCTGCAGGGAGGGGTGCGGGTTATATAGCAATTTTTTTTTTTTTTTTTACAAATAATAATATTTCAATATGTTTGTTACGTCCCTAAGGACGTAAGGGTTTTTTTTTGCAGCATTTTCTTTCTGGTTTTCTTTCTTGCGAGGGTTGTTGTCTCTGGTGCTTGTACTGTCACTCTGACAGCTGGCGCTGATAGGCTGTCTGACCTGTCAATCATGCAAGACGACGTGATTGGCTGTGCTGCATGAGGGCGGGCTCTTCTCAAGCTCTTCTCTAATTGATGTCATGCGAGCAACTTTCGAAATGTGTAACTTACACAAAAAAGTTGATCAATCTATGGGTGCGGGTTATATAAAGGTGCGGGTTTTACCAACAATTTTTAAAAAACAAAACAAAACGGGGTATATGAGGGTGCGGATTATCTGCGTCTGCGGGTAAATGCGGTATACGACTTTTGAGGGTCAAATTTAGAGGAGAGGAGGGGGATCTATTGCTAAGGTTATTGTCATGTGAGAATTTTTTACTGCATGAACTAGAAAGGTATTTGTCACGGGATGCAAAGGACGAAGATGAAGATGATCCAACATAACTTTTATTAAAGGCAGGGTGATGTAACAGCAGTGACGTGATCAGCACAAACAACAACTGAAAAGTGAGGAGGGAGAACTAAATATACTAGCAGTGATGAACACCTGTGATGATTAATGTCCATAGTGACGGATGAGTGACGGAAGGATCTAGAACAAAAGAACATGTGACAACAACAAAGGCAACATGTGGGAAAAAAGAAGGCAAAATAAGAGTCCCGAATGAACAGTGTTGTGACAGCATCGATATCCTGTGAGGACACATATGAATCTGTTTCAGTCTTTACCATGAATGTGTCAATGTCTAGAAGTCATTTTTGGAGGCACAGTTGTTGAGGTTCAACGGAAATTGTCCTTTGCCGCTCACAGTACAGTATGACAGCCCTCAATGGAAAATGGACTGTTCTCATTTTGAGCCGTTCTCCTCTTCAGTTTCTGCATGTGTAGCACTAGGCTCACTTATTTTCAATATACAGGCCAATAGGTTCGGCTGTGGAGGCGTAATAAAGCTACACTGTTGCAATAAACAAATTTGTATTTAATTAACCAAAACAGATTAATAAATGAAAAATAAACAGAAAAGGGGAAATAAAGAATTCTCAAAATGACATTAAATAAATTGGACCTCGTTAGACTGATTGGTCGGGTGCACCCTTTAAACTAAGATAGTTTCCTAAAATGAAAAACACAAATCTTACAATGATTAACAAATGTACAGATTCACAGTTCAGAACAGTAGCAAAGAAACCACAGTTCAGAAGAAAAGAGTGTAAAACTCAGTTTGGCAACTCAGTTTGAAAAGTTCAGTTCAAAAATCAAACTAAATAGATTCAGGTTCAAAGAATCGACTCAAAAGATCCGGTTCAAAAGATTCAGTGTCCAAATGTTCGATTCACATATTCAGTTCAAAAGAATCGACTCAAAAGATTCGGATCAAAGGTTCACATCCACGGACACAATCCAGTTCGGGAGAAAATGTCCGTTCAAACTCTATTAGCAGTTCTCACTACAAAGAAATCAGTTCTTTCATACCAAGTTTCTCCGTTGTTGGATAGAAAAAGGCAATCTCACTCTCACAATCGCTCAGTTCTCACTGGGAAGGCTCGCCATCTTGCATCGATGTGTTGAACAGAACGTAGTTCCAACGTGGACAAAAACCTGACCTGCATGTGTTACAGGCTGCATTTAGTTTCAAACATCCATAAAAATAAAATGCTTCAGCTTAACAATTCAACATTTATCACTTGTACACTATAAACATAGAACTTAGTTACAAATTCGTTTTTCACTCAAATTGTACACATATATACATACACAATTACACTGATAACATCTTACACATAGAAAAACATGAACTCACCAAATCCAAAAGAAATATAGAACATAAATGTTGCTATATCAGTTCTCTCCGATTGATTCTATGGCGCAGTTATTTCTGCTCGTCTCACCAGCCTCGCAAAAGAAAGAAAATGGCTTCTCTCAACCTGCAGCTAACGTGGTGGGGCGGGACTTAAGCTTAATTCTAATTTAATTGGGCAACTACTTGAGTGTCAATCATCATACGGACAAACAGTTCACTGAGTTTTTTCTTTTTCATTTATATTTTTCCATATGCTTTATTCACTTTTAGATACTTTACTGCCCTAAAAGACTAAATTAATCCCTTTGTATAATTAATTAATTAATTAATATACAGGGTTACACATGAAATATTGCAAACAGGATGGCCTGTTTAGGTTAGTCTCTCTTCTTCAGGCATCCAATCTATTTGTATCCGTACGAGCTAATGTCAAGATTTTGGACACATTGTTGATGGCGACACTTGTTTCCACAGTTAAGCTGGCAGGACAAAGCTAATAGAAATTGTATCAATATATCAATAATATATATGTATCAATATAGTCATAATTTAATGGGAGATGGACAGTGATGTTAGGGGTTAAAATCTAGTATATATTTTTTGGATGACTCTTAGAGAGACACTGCAATTTTTACAATTTCGAACTTGAGGGAATAAAAGAAAGTTTGCCGGTTTTGACAGTGACCTTCTGAAATGTTTACTCTCTGACAGTAATGCAGAGAAACAGTCTCAGCAGCTGAGCTTGAAAGGAAACTCGGCACATTCGGAGTGAGAAAAGATTATATCGCTCAACCATGAAATGTGAACTGAGAGGTGTTTTCTTGGGTAGGACAGGATACAAGGTGATCTAACTCCCCAACTATTTTCCCACCGGCATTAATCGCCTTTATAGCAGTTTGTGGTGTGCATGAGAATTGTTTCTGGAATGACACAACAGCACAGGGATTTTTCAATAAATACAGTGACTTGGAAGAATCTGTGCTGTTATAACATTCCATATTCCCATATTGTTTATTTTTCTGATCAAACCTGTTCATTAATATGCAACCCTAAAGATGTATAAAGAGTAATAGAACATTCTCAAATTTGTCTTTTAAACATGACATTTTATACTTTTTCTTTGTATATTTGCTTTCCTACCTTCTTCTGTCAGTTTAAGTATTGTAGTCTCTATTGAACAAGTAGTGATGTAATTCTGGTTATCCTAATCACCCTTTTTTTATTTAACATTTTTTTTATTCTGTATGTTTATACAGATTTCACAGCCATGTGCATTGCTAGACCCTATGGGGCTTCACTTCCCGTCTTTCATCTCAGCATCTTAAAGAAGTCTGTAATTACCTAACTAATTAATACTAATGAATTACCTAATTAAAACACCCTTCAAAATCTGTGACTTCAAATCTTCAAAAACGGATTCAAATTGCAACTTTTTTGTTCAGTTTATATAAATAAACTACATTCTTGGAATCTCTTTATGATGTTTTTACTTGATGAACATTCTCATACCGTTAAGAGAAAACGTTCTGAAAACATTCTCTGAACTATGACAACGGTGGTTGTAAGGAAAAAAGTTGGATCTATTCTAACTACCGTATTTTCCTGCATATAACCCGTGGGTTATGCCAGATTTTACAAACCCCGGAGGGGGGGTGCGGGTTATATATAAAAAATTACACATAATAATATTACAATATATTTGTTATGTCACTAAGGACGTAAGGGTTTTTTTGTGGTATTTTCTTTGTTTTTCTTTCTTGTGAGGGTTGTTGTCTCTGGCGCTTATAGGCTGTCTGACCTGTCAATCATGCAAGAAGACGTGATTGGCTGTGCTGCATGAGGGCGGGCTCTTCTCATCTCATCGATGATCAACAACTGTAGAATCGCTTCTTAAGGGACGAGCTGCTGCACAGCGGGAGACACTGCTTTTTCTTCTGATTCTGACTTGTGTTTGTTTTCTTATTGTGTGAATTTCGCGCACAAGCACTGCATGCGAGCAACATTCAAAAATTCGAAATGTGAACTTGCACAAAAAAGTTCATCAATATATGGGTGTGGGATATGCCAACGATTTTTAAACAAAACCCGCGGGCTATATGAAGGTGTGGATTATCTGCGTCTGCGGGTTATATGCGGGGAAATACGGTAGACGTTTTAACGTTTTGGAAACAATGTAAATCCTTATTCCCACCATAGTCTTGGAACAAAAAATTGTTAAAGAGGCATCAGATTTTGCTGTAAAAGCGCTTCCAAAAAATAACATTTAAAAGCAGAACTAAACACGATCATGTTATACAAAATATATACTGTATTTTACAAAATAATTTGGACTCTAAAATTGCTAGAAATAACCAAGTTGTGTTCAAAATTTAAAGTTGAGCCCACTAAAAAGTTTTAAAGTACCGTTTCCATGCAATGCAATATTACATTTCAAAACAGAATGAATTTTGAGTGTTTAAGCTTTTGAATTATACCTTACAAAAGCCTGACAGTCCTGACAGTCGACAAGCTACACAAATCCAAAATTGCAACGACTGGTTGGATAAAGAGAAAATAATCAACCGTATGCCACCATCAATGTCAATGTTAATAGTTACAGTTGTGAGTAATATAAAGATATGTGGCATTATTTGTTATGGGCTAGCTGGGTACTAGAGAGCCGGTGTTAACTTTACAACTGTCGAAATGAGCGTGATGTGAGGCGAAAGCACAGACAGTTTGTTATCAAGCGCAGGCAGCGCCTCCTCTGCACATCAGACATGTGAAAGCGATTTCATGCTGAAACTGACATTGAATCTCATTCACCATAAAATACATGGCAGCCATGTCAGAGACCGCACCGCCATCCACCTCTCCATGACAGGAGATAAGAGAGCTTTAGCTTAAACCTCATATTTAAGGCATTTGGTGGAGAGTATTTTTGTACGTCTTTGCCGTTTACAGAGCCCTATTAAAAGGATTAGTCTGAAACAGTCTCCTATATTTGTTTGGCTGCTCAAGATGGACTGGCTTTGAGATGTGGCGGTTTGTCAGATGGACTGGTCACGCAGAACGATGCTTTTCATATGACAGCGTATGAAAGGACATGATGATGGGTCTTAAGGGGCTGTCAGACAGATTTGGCCTCGCTGTCAGTACATGTGCTTTTGGTTATGTCTGTGAACTCTGCTGAGAATACAAGCCTTAAAAATTGGTTTACGTCATGAAGCTCCTGCAGCTTTCAGGTTTTGCACTGGGGGAAAAATTACCTGAACCACTTTGTCATTTTCATGTTATTTTGAATGTTGAATCAGGCAGCAGCAAAAGTTATTTTAGACTTGGGATTAAGCTTTTATCCCTGTTGTTGTTGAATCAAGCGAACACCAGTTGTTTTGCCCAGAGATCTCTTATTCATTATTAATTGTCAAGACATAGGAGAGGAAGACAATTTACTGGAGAGATGGTCTTCATTCTCAGTCTTTTATTTTTATATATATATATATATATATATATATACACACACACACGGTGGTATGGAGATTTGTTTGTTGATTTTTTTTTTTCTCTTTTTTTTTTTTTTGGGGTCCTGATCATTCTCATTTCAACCAGAATAACAAAAACGTTTATGTAAACATTTTTCTACCATTGTTAATATTACCGTTTTTTTTTTTTGTGTGTGTGTTATTGATAAGTCAGGTGAAGTTTTACATTTCACCTGTTACATCATGCAAACCCATGTAAAACACTTCTGTCCAAAAAGGGCTGTAACTTGTGACGAGCAATAAACATAGTGATAACTTTAACATTACTACACCTTCAGTTATTCTGAAAACAAATGTCACTGCTGGCACTAAGCATAACCAGAAGTGAATTTATCTAATTTGAACGTTGTCAATTTGAATGACAGTTTGAACCTGCAGCATTTCAACCCTATATATATATATATATATATATATATATATATATATATATATATATTTATATACGGTATAATGTATATATGTTTTAGCACAATAATCATTGCAAGTGGGTGACCACAGGCACATCCACATTAAATTTAAATTGTCGCCTCCATAAAACATGAACTGTGATAGTCAGAATAAATGGCAAACCCAGAGAGTGTGGGATGTAAATAACAGTCTGTTTTTACGTCAGGTTCTTGTATTGAATGCTGTCTGACAAATGGCTGTCACTCCACATGCAATGTTATTCTGTGATGGGACGTGACTCATGACATGAGATGTTCTCTATCGAGAAGCAGGACATGTTTCTATTTGTTATATGTGTTTCTTCAAAAATGGGCACTTTTATGTCTCCTGGGTTGATTGATTTTTTTTATTTTTATATAATAATCACATTATTGCTGTCTACAACATTTATTTCTGCTATTTTTCAGATGCCTTCATACATAGATGATTGTTTTACTTTTTTCCATAAAGCAGATTTCAATCTTGCGTATGAAAAGCAAATTATAAAACAATTTTAAGACAATAATCATCTAAACAAAAAAAAATAAACAAGCCATTTCTGAATTGATTCATTTAAATCTTTATTATCTCCAGTGGAATCATTTTTACCATGACCAAAAGTTAAGTTTTCTTAAAATATTAGTACTGTCAGTGTCAGTGTTTAATTTTCAATCAAGCTGTACATTTTACAAAATATGCAAGTGTGAAATATTTAATTTGAGACATAAATATGCTTAGCAATACAATTGTGAGGCCATTTACATGACACTATTTCATTTTCAACTAAAAACAGAAAACTTTTTATGCATTTTGGTCGTTCATTTGGGGTCCTGAAAATGCAAACTTTGAAAGTTTTTCAAGAAGATATCACCTCGTCACCTTGTCATGTTGTCACCTCCATGTAAACTACAAAAATGGGTTTGTGAAAACGGTGATGTCATGCACATGTGTTCTTCCTATAGGCACATAGTATTTCTTTACAAAGTGACATACATTTTTTTTTAATCATTTTCGTGGAGATAATTTTGAGATCATTGTTGTTACAAACACAAGGAAAATCTTTTCTTTTTTTAGTTCATCATTGTTATGTAAACAAAAATCTTTAAAATGTCCTTACCACTGTCAACCTAACAGAACAGTGCAATGTCATCAAAACCAATTCATTAAATTTAAATAAAAAGGTCATTTCTTTGTGTATGTGCTTTTGACTTATTCACACCTCTTTATAATGGAACTTTATTATTTTTCATAAATCCAAGTCTGTGCACCGTATGGACCTTTATATTCACCTTGTTCTATTTATTCATGATAATAAATAAGATATTATTCTTTAATTTCAAGCCCTCTGTCCCAAGGATAAGTTCCCCTCTTTACTATTCCAGTTCTGACATTATAGTATAGCTGGCTGAACATCTCAATATTATAATATCTCGAGGTTCGTATTAGTATTTCCTGGGTAACATTTCATTCTAGTATTAAACGGAATAAGTCATTCTGCTGAATCACTCATACCATGGGATTTAGTTGCCTAGTTATTGATTGCAATGCTTATATTAACTATTACACTATAGTCGATCGCTGTTATTTTATAGCGTGCACAAAGTAAATAATTAAACTTGAAATGACTTCAAATCTTGTTTTTATGGCTTTGCAATTGGGCCGCTGTGAGCAGGAGGCAGAACTATGTCAGTATTGAGGCAGTTTCTCATGAATAGACTATTTCACAAACAAACAGACCATTTCAGAATCAAAGGAATGCAAATGAAGTCGAGTAAATCGCAAGATAGGGAAAGCCATGTTAACTTTGATCATTTTGTACCATATCAAAGCATACCAGATCTGCTTCAGCGCCAGCCTCATAAAGTGTTTGCACCTGTCCTCTTTCAATTCTTTGATTCATTTTTCAGCACAGCTCTGCAACTTAAAGTGAACACAAGCCTCCAGGTTTGCTTTCATTGCTATTCACGTCTGCCCATCCCGGTAAATAAACCGACTCTGCATTTAGGTACGTTACACCACACTGCTCATCACGCAGAAGTTAATTTTGTGCTATCACAATGAAAAATCACAAGCCATGGGTGACAGCAAGGAGAGGCAGCTCTTTAAATAAAGCAAAGCGACAGCCTCATGAAGAGGAGAAAACATTCCTGATAGGAGAAGTAAACACGTCGCGCTGTCTTTGATGAGAGCGGCAGCATGCCAGCCTATGGACACGTTGCAGAAAGTCAGAAGGGTGGTCTTATCTTATGGTGTTTAGTGGGATTAAGAAGGTCTATTAGAGGTTATCCATTCAAGACTCATTTGCATGGAACATGCATTCGAATCAGTGTGACTAATATAAGCCTGCCATGAACCGCAGTCTATGCTAGTGCGAATGTAGTTTGAATTAAAACCAGTTTCTTATAGTGACATTTATTTAGTTGAAGTCTAGCTTTCTTGTAGCTCAAACAGTAGAGTGTGTTGCTTATGCTGCCAAAGGTCATGGGTTCGATTCCCAGGGAAAGCAAGCACTGATTAAAATTTTAATGTGTATCTTGAATGCAGTATAAGTTGCTTTAGATTAAAGCATCTGGCAAATGTAAGTCAGTTCTGTTCAAGTACAGAAATACAGCTGTCAGGTTTTGTCCAGCTGGCTTTGAAGCGATACAAGAGCGATTTCGAGTTCATAAAACGAAAGTAGGCTGTCACGGAATATATACAGGGAGGACTCAGGATGCAGGTGAAAGATATTTTAATAACAGAAATAAACAAACAAACAAAAGAAACACCCACGAGGGGGAAAACATAACATAAAACCCGACACTCGACGTGAACATAAACCAACCGGGAAGCAAAGCAGGACCAGGATCATAATACGGACCAGGATCATAATACGGACCAGGATCATAATACGGACCAGGATCATAATACGGACCAGGATCATAATACGGACCAGGATCATAATACGGACCAGGATCATAATACGGACCAGGCAGGAACACAGGGATGACAACGAGACCACACCAGACTGCAAACACAAGGGCTATATATAGGGAACACATGAGGAAAAGTAACGAGCTGAGAACAGCTGACAACACTCAAGGGAAACAAGGTAACAAGGTGGGCGGGGTTGCACAATGACATGACACAATAAAGGGGCAGTGTCAGGACTCTGTCAACAGACACTCGAAAAGACCAAACTGGAATGACAGAGCCGTGACAGTAGGCTATGTGTGCTTTTTAAGGAATTCGGCTTCATTTATTGTAATTGAAGTGTTGTTATTTACTTGCTTACGAGTAATTATTTGATTGAACACAAGGAATAGCCCCTATTAATAGTAGATAACGGACTTTTTCTGTCCATAATAACAGACGCAAAAGCAGCATAAATGTTTTATTGTTTATGTGGCCCTATATTACAAGTCACATATGGCGAATAGACTGATCTCCAGTCACTTCCTCTCCAGTGAGCTGTAACCACTACGACAGAGTCATTTGCTGCATCCGGAAACTTTATACCTTATCTGGCCATGTCTGCTTCTGAACTTTAAAACATTAACTTCGGAGGTTGCATTCCCAGGTTGGAAGGCATCAAGGCATGACCGAATCCAATGTTATTTTTAATTCCTGTCTCCAAAGATCTAATCAATTTTTGAAGGCAGCATAGATGCATCCTTCGCTGCCATTTTATTCAACAATCCTGTGCCTTCTATTCTTTTACAGTTGGCATCTGGAAGTTGCAGTTGTTCGTCATTTTGTATGTTTTTTACTAACGTTTTCCACTTCTGATGTCATTTCTATCAAGGCATTACTATTTTAGTTTTATAGTATTAAATATTTGCTTATCAAAACTTGCGTGGTTTTCATATCCTGCCACAGATGTTTGTCCAAAATCAATTTCATGGGGTATCTTCATGCACAATCGCTTCGGACAGGCAATGTAATGATTTAATGTTCTACAATTAAATAGTTCACACTTTTGGTGATAACTAGCGAATATTTACATTCACATTTTTTACATTTATGCATTTGGTAGACCCTTTTATCCAAAGCGACTTACATTGCATTCAAGGAACACATTGAATCAGTTCTTGCTTTCCTTGGGGATCAAACCCATGACCTTGGCGTTGTAAACACCAATGCTCTACTGATTGAGCTACAGGAAAGTAATTATTCATTAATTACTATAATAGTAACACACAACTTCAAAAGTTACACACAAACTGACTACCAACCACAACTTTCATATTTATTTTTATTTTTTTTTAGCACAATGGCACAGAGTAGAATGCAAAGGATTGTGGGATATCAAAGACAGCGAAGGATGTATCTATGCTGTTTTCAATTTTTTTTTAGATCAGATGAAGGTATCTCAGGAGACAGGACGTGAAGCTAACAGTGGATTCAGACCTGCTTTGATGCCTTCCCACCTTCCAACCCTCTATGGCCGCATTTAAGCTTTTGAATGTAGCCATTGAGTACTGTGAACTGGATTGTCAAGTCGAACGGACGATTCATTCATGAGGTTACTTCTCTCATTAATCATGGATTTAAAAAAATTGAAGAAAAAAAGAACAGCCCCTTCAAGAAGCTTAGCTTGTGAAACAGGCCTAATCTTTCAGACCAGTTTTGTGAAGTGGATCACCTGATTCTATTCAGCGATGGACTGCTGTCATTTGAGTTCTCTCAATCATTCAAATCATAAATGTGCCTGTAACAATGACTCAGCAAGTAAAACAAAACAAGTTCAAAGTACAAACAGGCGTGGGTTGGAATATAAGGGCAAAGAACAATAGAGGCAGAGAAGTAAATGTTAACATCATAACAGGCAGTAAAGGTAAATATGATAACAGGCCGAGGATCAGGGCAGGCAGCAAACAGCAATAGAGGCACTACAGGCAAACTCAAGCAGTAGGCAGGCAGCAAAGAATCATACAATTAACGATGTTACGCTCTGTGCCGAGGTTTCGGAGCGTGTGTCGAGAAATCCTGTAAGCTTTTAGTGAAGAATCGAGGTTTGTATCGGTTTAGACCGATGACGCCTAAAGCCTCGCTTCCAGCTGAGTGGTTCAGTAAGTGGTTTGAATCTTGCCACGAAATTTTGAATTTTTTTTAATTGAAATGATGATAATTGCCGAACCAAATGTTGGGCGATTGGAGGATCCACTCAGTACTGGGAGAAGTTATATTTCCACATCTGTATAGGCTTGCTAACCCAGCTTCATCTGTGCCTTGTGAAAGGGTTTTTTCAAAGGCAGGAGAAGTTGTGTCAAAAAAGAAGAAATCGCCTTAGCCCTAAAACAGTTAAATAATATTCTTGAATAAAAATTCCTAAAGTAAATCCACTTCATTATTTTTCTTGTTTCCAAAAATTACAGTCCAAGATACACAAGCACATTCACTGCCCTCTGCCCAGTTAAACCCTGTCACTTATACAATTATAATTTTGCCTTGTCTGACTATGACCAAACAATTGATTTACATACATTTGATAGTCCCATACATTTCAAGCCAATACATTTAATACAATCATTATATACCACAAAAAATGCACATTATATATACACAGTGTATCACACACCACATCAGGCACATCTGTAATGTATCTGATTGTTTTATACTCTTTGGCCACTAGATGGTTTTGTGAGCAAATGAGGCTTCGAAAAATGAACCCTTTTGTGAACCACTTACCTGAAAAGGTTCAATGCTTCATGAGGCTTCATCTCGCCATCACTACATACAAGTTAATCCACAGCAGAGTCAAACACGAACAGAGCAACACAGGGAAAATAACACTCAGAAGTGTAGCTTGGGCAAACAATTCTTCACAAGGAGTGATATCACACAGACGCACGCACACACAAGAGGTTTGAATAGTCTTCGTGATGAGGTAGTATAGTAATCAGTCCAGGTATGTGGGATCTTGGGAAATGTAGTCCAAACTACAAATGCTTAAATGTGACCTCCGATGGCCACTTCATTGAAACATCGTTGTGTACATCAGACTGTTCAACAGACCATGGGAATAGAGGTTAGAACCCCAGAACACTCTGAGAGGGCATTGGTTTTGTTGAGGGCATGAGGATCGATTTCTGTGCATATTCTGCCCAGGGCGGAAAGCGGCTCCAGTCGGATTGATTCTGTTGACAGTACATGCAAAGGAATTTGGAGAGTTCTTGATTTAGACATTCTGTCTGACCATTAGACTGGGGGTGGTAACCTGAAGTGAGACTAATAGTGTCATTAAGTAATCAAAGGAAAGCAGTCCAATCCTTTGATGTAAACTGAGGGGCCTGAGGGCAGAGACAAACGTGTGCATGAAGACCATAGTAACAGAACACATAATGGAAGAGGTGTTCAGCCATTTCACAGGCTGATGAAAGCTTTGACAGGGGTTTTAGTCAACATGCTTTAGAAAAGCAATCAGTGACAGTTAACATGGTGATGTTGCCTTGAGAGACTGGTAGATCGGTGATGAAATCAATGGCGATGGTGGGAGCATGGTCATTGTTGTAAGGATAGAGGTTGTAGCAGTCCTGCCAGTAGTTTTTGCTGTAGTGCAGGTGTGACAAGAGTTCACAAATATGCTGGTGTCTGCCTGTAAGTTCACCAGAACTGATCTCTTAATAATCGCACAGTGGTAATAATACCTGGTTGACCAGAGCTTGTTGAGGAGTGCACCCAGTGGATTACCAACAAATGTTGGGTTGGGCGGGCATTCTGGAAGAGGTGGGTTTGGGTGATCTCAAAAATGATGTCCCACCGGAACAGAGCTAGAATCAGAGTGAGGTTTCAAGGTGAGATGATGGATTCTGAAGAGGGGTTCTGAGTCATATTCACAGGACAGTGAGTCTGCTTTGATGTTCTTTGATCCTCTATGATAAGTGATTGAAAAGTTGAACTGAGTGACGAACAGTCCCCCATCTGGCTTGTCTGGGGTTTAGTCTTTTGGCTGAGCGCAAGTACTCTAGGTTGCAAAGATCTGTTAACACCAGAAAAGCTTGACATGCACTGTCTTTGATTTTAATCCTGAAACAATTTCTTGATATTATTTTAGAAAACAATTTGGGAAATAATACAGTTTTCCCCTTTTTGTTTATGCATTTGGCAGATGCTTTTATCCAAAGCAACTTACATTGAATTGGGTCTTGCTTTCCATGGAATCAAACCCATGACCTTGGCGTTGTAAACACCAACGCTCTACTGGTTGAGCTACAGGAAAGCTATAGCCACCTGTTGCCAAACAGTAGTTCACTAACTGCTAACAGCACAAGCTTTCAGCATTATTGTGAATCATCTGATCTGACATGAACAGAGCTAAGAATAGTAGAAGCTGTTTATTTAGCAGTCACCCTGCTACGAAGGAATAGTGATGCACCTGCCGTCATGCACATGTTGCGTTCGGCTGATATGCAGTCCAGTGCAGTGAGGTGTGTACTGCTCACTGGAGTGGAAAATGCATATTAGCCATGCAAAACACATAAATGCAAGCACAGAAACCCTGCGGCTGTTTTATTAATGAGTTTGTGCTAATATATGGCACTTCCTGTTTGTCTTGTCCTAGTGGTGTTGGACACTTGTATTTGGAGCTGGAATTTATTTGACCTTTTCTTAATGAGGAATGTAGTTTCAATGAGGTTATCAAACCAAATGCCAAAGATCTTTTAAAGCTTATCGGTGTTGTCCATGAATCAAAGAACGTGTTATTTGTGAATGTTATGTGGATTATTTCATTTAAAAGTGAAATCATTCAAAATTACCTGCCAGTAACATAATGATAGCCAGTAGATCAAGGGCAAGGACTGTCTACGTTTTGTTAAGCTGTCAGAGAAAATGACAACATAAGATGAATGGGTTGGGAAGTCAAACAAGGGAATATGCAAGATGTGTCAAAAGAAAGGAAGTCTTATCTGAATATATCCGTTGAGAGAGATGCTATTAAGTCTATTTTGAATTAAGCAGTGGAATTGGGATTTCTGCTGACTTGCAGGAGGGTTTCTTGGTCATGTTTATTGAATAAGCCCTGCAAAGTCAGCAATATTCAATAACTATACAGCAGTGCGTTTTCAACCTCTATAGTTTTCTCCAAACAGGCTGAACTATATAGAGTATATCAAAAGATACTATTTTAAATAAATGTTGATATATTTTAAAAAATGTATTTAGTATTTTTAATGTATTTTATTCTTGTGAATGCTACATTTAAAGCATAATTTGTCAGTCTTCAGGGTCATACACTAGCATTGCCGAAATCAGACAGTTAGTGACGGAGAACTGCTGGTATATAAGGAGTCCCTAATAAGTGCCTGCAGGTGTTTGTGAATACAGTAAAATTCAGGTTATTGGGATTGTGTGGGTGGAGTGCTAGGACCTGGTGTTGTGGTGTTGGCTGGTCCTGTAACAGTACCCCCTCCTGCAGGGGCTTCTCCCTAAGAGTAATGCAACATGGATGATCTCTGACTCTTGGTGATGGTCATTTTGGGTTGTTCTGATGGAATTGTGTGAGTAAGGAGGGGTCAGGAATATCATCACGAGCTACCCAAGTATGTTTCTCTAGCCCATACCCCTCCCAGTCCACCAGGTACTCGAGGCGGCCAGCTCGTCTACTTGAATCCAAGATGGTTTTCACTTTATGGATGGAACCTTCTTCAGGGAGGAGTAGGTACTTCAGCTTCTCCAGGTCCTGTTGAGGGAGAAGGTTGTGTAAGGTGTTAGTGTAAGGATTGAGTAGAGATACATGGATCATTGGTGATATACAGTTCTGTGCTGGTGGATTGAGACGGAAAGGGACTTTGTTCATTTATGCTCGAAAGGACCGATGTAATGGGGAGCTTTCGACAGGGGAGTCAGAGACGGATGTCCTTGGTGGAGAGTCAGACCTACTGTCCTGGGTGGTAAGTGTTTCCATATCTTCTTGTGCCTGCCTGGCTCTTCCATCTCCAAAATGCCCTCTGCAGATGGAGGTCTGCTGAGTCCCAAACCCTCTCGAACCAGTGGTTCACAGCTTTGACTTGTGGGTTGTATACTGACTGAGAACCCCAACACTTGAGAGATGAACTGTGGCCCCCAATCTGAGATGATGTCCTTGGGTAAAATGTTTCTGAAAATGCGTTGAAACTAGGCTTTGGACAATCTATCCACTACAATGAGTACACACATGGTTGTAGATCGGCCATGAAAACGACACCTATATGGGACATGGGTTGCTCAGGAATGGGTAAGGGTACTAGTTTGCCCTCAGGTAAGTGATGAGGAGTTTTGGTGATGGCACAATTGGAGCAGCCTCTCTCAAACAGAGCAGCACCCCGGGTCATGCCTGGCCACCGGTAACATTGACGGAGGAGCAAGAGGGTCTGGTGGCTGCCTTGGTGTCCAGAGCCTGGAGAAGCGTGAGGGGAATGAGCAGGGCAGTTGGAACATAAGTTCTCCCTTCAGGACCTCCCAATTTAGCAGATTCAGTTTGTAGAGTCCTTGTGAGTTTGACTGTCCAAAGACTATTAAGACTAATCGATTAGGATGTCATCAATATATACAATGATAAATCGGTAGAGATACTCATTCATGACCTGATATTTATAGTGTACAACTTAAGATCTATTCGGATAAGACTGTAGGTGCTACTCAGGTCCAACTTGATCAAATGTGCACACCTCACAGTTGTTCCAAGGCTGAAGGGACCAGGGGAAGAGGATATCGTTTTTTCACTGTCTGGGAGTTCAAAGCTCAAGCCACCATCCTTGTTTTGTTATGAAGAAGAAGCTGGACGTGGCAGGGGAAGTCGATGGTCGGATGAAGCCTTGAGTGATTACTACTTCGGTATATTTTTCCCATGGTCCATTCTTCTGGGATAGACGGGGGATAAATCCTTCCTCTAGGGATTACAGCCCCAAGCAGTATGTCTATGGTACAATCCCATGGCCAGTGTCGTGGTAGTTTTATGACAAGCCGCTTGTTGGAGACATCTTGGAATGCCCAATAATCATGGGGAATTTCTACCTCATGAAGAGCTTCAGGGTTCTCAGTGGATGTTGAATTCAGAGGGATAGAGGTATGTGTCTATGGAGGGAAGATGGAAACTGGCACTTTAAGTAAGCAGGTCTGAAAACATTTGTTATTTCATTGGATTATGTCTCCACTGACCCAGTCGATAATGGGTTGATGTTATTCCATCCATGGGTGTCACAGAATGCTGCAGTGGATCCCTCCAGCATCCTAAAACATATATTTTATGTCTGGAGACATCCAACTTGTAAGGTGCTGATTGGAATGCAGTAGGTGATGATACCTCTGCCCAGTGGTTTTCCCAAAATGGTGTTGCTGTTGTAACATTATCGAGACCAGACAATGAGTGAATGAGAAGTGCTGGTATTTAAGGAGTCCATAATAAATGCCTGCAGGCGTGTGTGATTAGAATTCAGGTGATTGGGATTGTGTGGGTGGAGTGCTAGGATCTGGTGATGGCTGGTCCTGTGACAGCTGCTCAAGAAATATTTCTTATTATTATCAATGTTGAAAGCAGCTGTGCTGCTTAATATTTGTGTGGAAACCATGACATATTTTATTTTTTCAGGAATTCTTAAATATAAACTTCATCATAGCTTTATCTGAAATAGAAAGAACAGGTGTTTACTGTCACTTTTGATCAATTTAATGCATCCTTGCTGTAAATATGAATTTCGAACAGCAAAAATAAATCTTTCTGTTCACACTTTTGAACTTTTGTCCTCATAAGCCCTACATTATTTCCCCACATAGATGGCAATACCAGCAATATTTGACCTTGTGGGGAATTTTGTTTGGTCCCCATGAGGAAAATAGCTTATAAAATGTAATTTTTTTTAAATATAAAAATGCACAAAGGTTTCTATGAGGGTTGTGTTTATGAGTAGGAGGTAGAATATACAATTTGTACAGTATAAAAATCATATCATCTATGGAAAGTCCCCATAAAACATTAATGTGTGCATGAGTGCGTGTGTGCGTGTGTGCGTGCGTGCGTGCGTGCGTGCGTGCGTGCGTTTATTTAAAGATGTGGAAATAAAATGTGAATATTTCTAAGTATATATGTGTCAATATTTGTTTGGAGACATTCATGTTTTGCAGCAAAGCTTTCAAATCTCTTGCCTGGTCAAGCCGACAACCAGAGGAGCAAGACTGTGTCACATTTTAGGCTGATCGTAGAGCGAGAGAGACCCATTTCTCATTGTTTGGCCGATGGCTGTTGCAGAGTGAAGCAGGCATGTGACATTAAAGAGAAATGAAAGGCCAAAATACTGTCACGTAAGAATTTGAAATGTAGTTTTTGCCTCAATGCTGATTCAGTCTCACTGTAATTTTACCTTTGATGCACACAGATAGTTTCACTCTATTTAGCCAAAATGAATGCAACAGCATTTAACTAATCAAATACTGTTGCATTTCCACATTTGGATGCATAATTTAAATGTACAATTTCACTATCTGTGAGTTACTATTTTGTTACACCTACTTGTTTTCAGTTATGAATTTCATGGCATTACCTGATAGGCTCATTCGTTATTTTTTAGAAGCTGCAAGCCGTCGTTATTTGCATGCTTGCCTATTCTGAGCAGGTGCATAGATACCATATGGCATCCATAGAAACTCCCTCAAAAGCGAAACAAACATGGACTAATTTTAATTTCCTCTGCTTATTCTGCACCATAAATCAGCCAAATGTTTTTGAACCGTATGATTAAGGTTCTTTCAAACCATTTAAAAAAATGCAACATTTAGAAAGCTTCATCTTAGCAGCTGATGACAAGTGAAGTGCAAACTGTGAATGATACGCTTTAGCTAAAGATGGTAAATCAGCTGAAGTGGGATTGGGAAGCCAGTGAATGGCAGGTGATGTGTGCAGCAGCAGCAGGTGTTGAGCTGCATGTCATGCACACGAATAAAAGACCCCTTACCTCAGGTACCTGCAGTTCAATGATCACTAATAATTGAGTCATTAAAAAAAGTTTTTACATTTTTCAGAAGGAGCTTTGAGGTATTAAAAGGAAGAGTTGTTCTCATTTACTCACACTCATATTTGTTTATTTCTTCTGCTGAACCATTGACATGCATAGATTTTTTTTTTCTGCAATAGAAGTCAAAAGCTATCAGAACTGTTTGATTACCAGCATTATTTACAGTATCTTCTTTTGTTTTCAACAGAAGAAAGAAACTCATGCAGGTTTGGGGGTGAGTAAATGATGACAACTTAATGATGATAATTTTGGGGTGAACTATTCCTTTAAAGTCCGTATGGAATCAAAACTGATTTTTTTGCTTTTAGTGGGAATATGTTAGCCTTACCGTCATCTAAGGTAGTGTGGGCCACATCTGTCACTAAAGGAGTATAAATATTATTTTAGAGGAACAAACACGAAGGTACAAAAATATACCAATGTTTAGAAGTACATTGCTTTACCCTACTACGATACAGCTGGAGCAAGTTGCACTCTTTAAGATACAAAGCTGTACATTGTTCACACATTTACTATTTGCTACATGCTGAATACACATAGTGCACTATATAGGGCATAGAGAATGATTTAGACTGTGTAAATATACTTTCCATTGGGGTGAATGAAGTCTGCTTTCACGTGTCACTTATTTTAAAGCGATATGGAGAAGATTAGGAGGAGAAACAGTTACAGATTAGGAGGAAACTGGGGCTTTACAGAGCTCAACAGCTTTGGCCAATCTGTGATATAAACTAAATGCTATTGGCTCTTTAAAAAAAGGAGAGGAGCTGCTCGATATGTTTTCTTATTAGTTCATATACACAGTAGGAGTGTGCGTGTGCATGTGTGAGAGAGAGAGAGAGAGACAGAGAGTGTGTGTGCGTGCGTGCGTGCGTGCGTGTGTGTGTGTGGTCCTGGTATTCCAAAATAACGTTCCCCATGATGAAAGATGCTTCAGATTCCCTATCTTCCTGTTTCAGTGGAAACTGCATAAACACACTGAATTTAATGCTGTATGTTTCAAGGTACTTTGTTAAATAATTACACAATAAATAACTTTTTTCTTTTTTTTCTTTCTTTTTTTGTGTGTGCAGGCTTATTTTTTTTACCATAATTATCCAAATTTAAACTTTATCCTTTTAGTACACTATATTTACGATTCACTATATTTATATTTGTGTTCTTGGATTGTTGTCATTCTCACCGGGCCTGAAAGGTCTGCTAATCAAACAGAAGTCTCTAAACAACTCAAGAATGCAATTAAACCGAGTGTAGTGGAAGAACTGGTTTGTCAAATTCCCTGTCTCCAGACTTCCCTGCAGTTTTCCAATTCATTTTTACTTCAACACCATGCCTCCCATAATGCAAAGCCTTTTCAACCTCCTTCATGCACTTCCTGGTGTTTTTGGAAGCAACAGCAAGCTGTTATGATGAAGTGACAAGATTAAAATCCCCTGAAACTTGTGTGCGAGAACTCCTGCGGCAGATAATGTGAATACACGTCCCATGTGCTTTCACAGTAATATGTCCCTGACACATGCTGTTGTCTAAAACAACATTCATCTAGTTTTTTTCCCCAATTCTTATTTCACCTCACTCTGAAAATGAAACCCATTTCAACCAAGAATACTCCAAAAAGTCATATTATTATCTTTCTTCCCAGTTAAAGTAACTAATACTCTGTATGATTCATTTCCTCATGGGAATATCTGACCCCCCCTCCCCCCTACCCCCCCACTACTGCCGTGTTTATGAACTACCAAGAAAACAACAAAAGACAAAACACGATGGAGCTGCTGAAAAATATTTGGAGTGAAACAGATTCTATCCATCAGAATAATAAAAGAGAACATATGGAGGAACTGTTTCAGACTGTCAGAGCTGTTGCACTTGAGCTCTGACAAAGTCCCAATAACACAGTCATCGAGGACAAAGACAACAGCTGCGCACCCCACCATGCTGACATTTCACTGACAGATGAACTCGCTGATTTAAAAAAATGAGCTTGCCACCAAACCTTTTATAGATGAATAAATAATTAAAAAATGAGTGTATGCTTCAGCTTTCCAGATGTGAGGAGCAACTTATACTGCTATGAAAGTGAAAACTCTAAAGGCAGCCCCAAAATCTTCAACTGTCTCCTGTTAAAAAACAACGCTGCTGCCAATGCTTTGGAAAACAAAGTCAAAGATGAACGATTACTGTCTGATGTTGTTTATTTTGTATTCAAGTTCCAGGAAATCCTCAGCTTTATGAAAATATGGTCTTATGTACAGTATCTCAAGTTAATATCTAAACCTGTTTTCTGTTCTGCCGTTTTTTTACAGTTTTATTTTTACAGTTCTCAAGTCTGTTTTAACTTAAAAACTCGTCTATAGTATTCACAGGCCTATATCAACTTTTGTTGACATAAGCCTATGAATACTTTTGTGTCAAAATACAAAAAGCAAATAAAAATGTCACTTACGAACCCATCAAGTTGTTAGAAAGAAAAGGATCCACTTTACATTACACAGTACTCTGGTATGTCCAGTTAAAAACGGTGTTCTTTTTTTAAAGTTAATATTTGCTATTAATAACTCATTTCCCCTTTAAAAATAACTATACACAGTTTTTAAAGCCTCACAAGGGTGAGCCTAGTGTGGGTTTAAAATTCTAATAAACTGCAGAGGGTTAATTTATAACAAGAAGAGTTAAAATTGAAAACATAAAAAGCCTAACTCCATAAGTCTTTTATGTTGTTATGATCGTGTCATATAAATGAATAATCCCAGTCCGCAACCAATTAAGTTTGAACAAGACATCAAGCCTCTGTACTTTAAGTCCGGAAGACACGCCCACAACGAACGGCGCAACGCGATTGGCCAAGGCGCGCTGTCAATCACGGATCTCTGCCATTCCTTCCGTTCCGCCAACGAGACTTTACACAGATGTGTTTCAGGCGTGATCGGTTCAGGCGGTGGGACTCCTCTGTGAACGCTGTTGGATCAACTTATTTCACTGGATCTACCGTGCCCTACCCGGACACCTTGAGTTCAATGTAACAGGTATCGCAAGCAGTGTAGGTCAAGGTGATCTTTACTTTGTTGTAGAATTGAGCCGGGGGTTTAAACGCAGAAGAAAATGCCTGTAGCTTCTCTTCTGCCGTTCACGGCCACTCCGAATAGGAAGTCCGCCAGCCCGACCTCCTTCAGGCTCACGGAGAAATTCATCTTGCTGTTAGTGTTCAGCGCCTTTATAACCCTGTGTTTCGGAGCGATCTTCTTCTTGCCGGATTCCTCTAAGCTGCTCAGCGGAGTTTTCTTCCGCTCGTCCTCGGCGGAGACTGACACGCGCACAGGTACGGTCAGCGACACGAGCACCGGGACGGGCAAGGATGAGAAGATCCTTGCCAAGATTAGAAAAGACCACGAAAAGGCGCTAATCGAGGCTAAAGACACCCTACAGAAACGTCCGGACGAGATCAAGCAAGACATCATGAGCGACAAGGAGAAAGTTGCGCAAAACGGACAGATGAAAGTAGCGAAAGGTGACAGTTTGCCGTTGGTTCCGTACGTGCGGCCGCCCGGAGCAACAGGGCACGAGCCCGCGGATCCTGACGCTAAAGAGAAAAGAGCCAAGATAAAAGAGGTATTGCGTGATTTTGATTATTTAACCCTCTCTTTCTCCTCTCTCAGACTGTTGAGGGAAGTCATGTCAGGTGGTGTTGTGAAAAGAAACAAGTTTCTCAACGTAGAAACCAACCGGTATTAATCTGATCTGTCATGTGACTGGAGAAGGCGATTGTTTGACACCGTGTCAGTTTCAGGAAACATTTCTCCAGAGAACAATGCTGAAAATCCCGTGGTGTAACGCGCTGGATGAGGTGACGTGTGTGTGTGTGTGTGTGTGTGTGTGCTGTGGTCTCAGCGCGTGTCAGTCACTGGAGCGCGCGCTCGTTCATCCTGTAGTTTGGTGAAAACTGACAGGCGTTTATTTTAGTCATCTTTGTTTTGTTCGGTATTTTAGCTCGCATTCCCTGTTGTCAGTATGTAGTCAACATGTATTGTTTCCACCAGTATTTCCTATTTTTTTTTTCCTATTTATTTCCTATTTTATTTGTTGGTGCTTTACAGTTCCTTTCATAATTACGTATTTTTCAATCATTCTCCCTGTCGTTCCCCTGTTCTGTTCACCCACCTTTTACCTGTTCTTTTCACCCATTCACCTGCCTTTCGCCTGTTCCCTGCCGTTCACCCACCTTTTACCTGTTCTTTTCACCCATTCACCTGCCTTTCGCCTGTTCCCTGTCGTTCATCCGTTCACCTACTTTTCGCCTGTTCACTTCACCCGTTCACCTGCCTTTCGCCTGTTCCCTGCCGTTCACCCATTCACCTGCCTTTCGCCTGTTCCCTGTCGTTCACCCACCTTTTACCTGTTCTTTTCACCCATTCACCTGCCTTTCTCCTTTCGCCTGTTCCCTGTCGTTCTCCCGTTCACCTGCCTTTCGCCGGTCCTGTTCACCTGTCTTTCACCCGTTCCCTGCCTTTTTAGTCTGTATTTCCTCTATTTCAGGTTGTACTTTAGCCTTTTGGTTTTTAGTGAGTGTTGCTTGTATTTCCTGTGTGTGTGTATATATAATGTACATCTCTGTCAGTATTTTAGCCAGTATTCCCTACTTTTTCTAGTTGAGCATCAAGTACTACCTACATTTCAAGAAGTATTGCTGTATGTATTTCCGTTTCTTTTTGGTTCAGTCAACCATGCCTGTTTCTCATTTCTTTCTGCTATTTGGTGAGTTTAGCCTGTATTTCATCTTTATTTTATTTTAGCCAGTTTTCCCTGCTTTTTTTCGGTCTGTATTTTAATCTGTTAGTACAGCAGTCGGTATTCCAGTATTCACTATAGTAATCGTCAGTTTTCTAATTGGCTATAAATAAAGAGATAATAGTAAGCTGAAACCTATGTGTTGATCTTTTGACTATTTATATAGTTACAAGGGCACAGTAACCTATGCTGATATGCGTAATTCAAGAGAGAGCATAGAATATTTGACAGTCTATCAATGTCATTTTAAGTTATGATAGTGAAGTACTTGTAATCATTTGAGATATTTATCTATGCAATATTAGCCCATAACTAATATAATGCTTGATTATTTAATGCGTCCCTAATTAATGGCCAATCTTTAGCATGTTTCCCCAACATTACTCGCTTATCAAACTTTTGTTTGGAATATTTAACCAATATTTTGAAGCTATATGTCATTGGCAAATTTTGCTTGCCTTTAGAAACTGCTCAAATGATGCATTTAGCTGTTGATTATTTCCTAAAGTGATGTTATTGTGTAGTGTGTGTGTGTGTTTGTGTGCTTAAAGTGGTCAACCAGCCTCATTCAGGTTGCGGTGACCTGTTAAAGTGTGAACTCTGAGCTTGTAAAGAAGCATAAACAAGGCTGTCATTTCTTGTTTTTTCTTTTTTCAGGATGGCTGTTTAAAGTATGTCAGGCCAGTCTAAGAATCCTTCAGTATGAATGGGATGTAGACTTTGCATTGGCTTGATTAAATTAACTTTGCTATTGATTGAGACCCAGTTTTTCCCATTTGAATCCGGCAAGTCCAGAATAAAGATGCAGATGAAAACCGACAGCATGGTGAAGCTTTAAAATCGCCTTTCAGTTGTTTTTGACCTTATGTCCTTGCTGTTTTTTTCATGTTTCTGGAATTCCTCCTCGTTTATCCAACACAATGAGTCACTGTATCAGTTATTTGCATAAGAAAATGGTGTCCATGTCCTTCCCGTCTTCTCCAAAACTTGACATTGTCTACTTTCATTGTTCTACTTGCTCGCATACTAGACGATTCTTTTCCTTTCCAAATAGACATCAACAGCTAAGACCAAGTTTTAATACGCATAATAAACAATCTCCAGCTGGTCCAAACCGCAGAAGCTCAAGTTCTTACTAGAACCAGGAAGTATGAGCATATTAGCCCGGTTCTGTCAACACTATTGGCTCCCTATTAAACACCGAACACATTTTAAAATCCTACAAACCACTAACCGGTTTATCTCCCCAGTACTTGAGCGATCTCTCAACACGCATGTTATAGTCCTTCACATCTATTGCGATCCCAAAATTCTGACCAGTTGATAATACGTAGAATATCAAAATTAATTGCTGGCAGATAATGATTTTCCTATTTAGCGCCTAAACTCTGGAACAGTCTTCCTAGCGTTGTTCGGGAAGCAGACACCCTCTACTTAAAAACGCATCTCTTCAAACTGGCATACACATGAAAATATTGAATAAATTAGGTCAGCTGGAACCGGGAATATTCCCATAACATCTGATGCATTATAAGAAGAATATCTTGATGGATATTAGTCTCTCTGTTTATCCCGAGGTTACCGTAGTCAGCCAGATCCGGGCCGTAGCCAGAGCAGATGAAGGACCTACGCCTCGACACGAGCACAAAACATCCCTGAAGTGTCTGCAGAGACTGTGACCCCCCCTTTGAAGGCCTCATCAAAATCCGCATTTAAACGTGCACGCTTCTACTGGGCATGTGATTCGCTTCTTGGGGTTTGGCACGGGGATGGTGTCTGGCATTTTGCCAGTGTGGTGGCAAAATCTTTTATCAATTCTGAATAAGAGACAAAATCCCAATTGTAATTTAAAAAGGTTTATTTTCTTGCAAGAAAAGGTGAACAGTCATACAGACATCCGAAGCTGCCCTGCAGAGTGTGACCAAGAAGGGAGGGCCACTTCGGCACTTATATCTCTAGTCAAGGCTAAAGGCTCAGTTGTAATTTTTCGTTCCTTATTTTCTATCTCAACCTCTTTCTTTTCCCTCTTTTTTTGGCAATTCAATTTTTTTTAAGATGCTGACAGCTGAGAAAGGAGGGGTATGGAAAATATTGTGAACATCATGCTGTTTTTACATTCAAGATTATAGTGAGACAACATAACGAATGTAATTGAGCACATGAGGATGGCCGTAAAAAAAAAAAGTTTGAAATCTATTTCGAGGTTTGTGTTCTCGGGGCGCCGTTGTCACGTCGATGGGTTTCAGCAGCTCGTTGGTTCTTTTTTTTTTTTTTTTTTCGATTGAGAAAACAAATTATCTTGTACGGCAGTGTTTTTCATCCACCAGTGTGCCGTGATAGATCGTCAGGTATGCTGTGAAAAATTGTTCGATTTCACCTGATTGGTCTAAACTTTTGAAAACGAATTAATCATGAAAGACATTTTTCCTTGTTTATTTGCTTCCCATTCAAGACATTTTGATCAGAATGACTGTATATTATTAATATAGGCTACAGTCTCATTTTTTAAATCATTTTCGGTTGGTGTTGGGCCTTGTTTTTGTTTTTTTTTGATGAAAAATGTACCTTGGCTCAAAAAAGGTTGAAATACACTGACGTACGCGACCCCACCTAAGACCATTATTAACTAATGATTCTACAATGAAAATGAATGAAAACTCACTCAAGCTGGAAAATGACTTGCGTACAGAGATGCTGAACAGCCGAAAACAATCTTCATTGCATTATTTTCCAATTATCACTGTAAAGCTACTTTGTAGCAGTCTATATTGTAAAGAGCATTATATAAATGACTGACTTGACTTGATTAGAGATTACTGCAATACCCTTCAAGTTGATGTAAAACATTAAAGCTAAATCAAGTTACGTGTCTTAAGTGTGTTTTAGGCATTCCCAGTCATACTGAATGGCTAACAGTGGAAAACCTGTTGATAATACGGTGCTTCCTCAGAGTTGGTCCACTAGAGTTGGATATGTTTTAATGCTGGGATTAAACCGTAATGGTTAAGCACACTACTGTATGTGGAAATCTCTGCTTGCCTCTCAAAGAGCATTGGCGTTCCTGTGGATCTGACAAGCCCCTCATTTCTCCTGCTTAATGCAGCGGCTCAGTATGAGAACAGTGGTAATTCACCCCTGAATAGCGGGAATTCATCCATTGATCACTGGCATGAGGGAAACAAATAGTCACAGCTGGAACCTGTGGGGTCTCTCTTGTCAGACGTGACTGTGGGCGCTCTGTCTCGCCTCACCAGACTCTCTGACCTTTGAGGAGCAGAACTGCCTTAGAAAATAGATTGATCTCAAGGTTATGATGTAAAAAATGGTTGTGCGCAATTTCTTTTAATTATTTTTCTCCTGTACTTTTACTGGGCTGTTTTTGCCACCTTGTGCATTTAAAAAAAATAGGAAAATGTCTGAATGTAAATTGATTGCTCATTACATTGCTGGTATTAAAATAGGCCAGCAATGGAAGTTGCGATTTAGTCTTTTCTTCCCAATTGTGGTGTATATCTGAATGAAACTGCTTCTGGAATGAGAAAACTGTAGGATGGGATATAGTTTCATCCTTCAGGAATTGATTGAATCGTAGGAAGTCTGCCGTTGCGAACTAAATGGAGGCAGATGTGAATGTCGTTGTGGACCGGGTGTGCAGACGTGTGTGCCGAAGTATACTTTGGACTTAAGGCTATGAGTTACTTGAAATTGTAATATTCTTTCTTTTTTATCAGTTAAATGAAGCTTTGGTGAACATGCTACAGTACAGTGTCTCTGGCACTTGTACTGTCACTCTGACAGCTGGCTCTGATAGGCTGTCTGACCTGTCAATCATGCAAGAAGACGTGATTGGCTGTGCTGCATGAGGGCGGGCTCTTCTCATCTCATCCGATGATCAACACCTGCAGAATCGCTTCTTAAGGGACGAGCTGCTGCACAGCGGGAGACACTGCTCTTTCTTATGATTCTGGATTGTGTTTGTTTTCTTATTGTGTGAATTTTGCACACAAGCACTGTGTACCGAGCTGAACAGTTATGATAATTCACGTCATGCGTGAAAAAAGTTAATCAAAAGTTAATCAATCTATGGGTGCAGGTTATATAAAGGTACAAATATTATTTTTTTTTACACAAAACCAGAGGATTATCTGCGTCTGTGGGTTATATGCGGGAAAATGTGGTATTAATCAATGACAACCCTAATATATAATGCAGAAGCAAGACTGTAACTGCATGGTAATAATATTTTATTAATTTTAAAAAACGTTTTGCTTTGACAAAGTGCTCTAAACTTTACCTTAAATATTCCCCACCAAATGCTTCGTTTTTTTTCATGGCCCTTTACCAAAAACGGTATACTTCATTCGAAACAAATGTACTTCATTCGAAACAAATGAAGTATATTGAGGGTGGCCAGTGTGCTTCTCTCATTCCAGCTTCACAAAGGCGTCTTTGTTTGTCTTCTCACCTCCACCTGAAATGCTCTCCTCTGTGTGCGACAGCCGCAGGAAGTGCTCGCAGGCAACATCACACACCCATCTGGGCTGTGAGCTCCTCTCATTCATTATAGATGACAACGCTCCACACGCTCAAACCTCATTTCTCTACCATTAATTATGCACTATTCAAGCTAATAAGAGAAATAAACTCTTGAGTTATCAGCGCATGGGGCAACATAGTAAAAACTTATACAGATTAAACTTTAAAGGTGTGTATGGTGCAACGGAGAGCCAAGTGTGATAGTCAACCTGGTTACATTTTAAAGGAATAAAGTACATATACAGGGATGGTGCAGAAACGTGAAGTGCATGGTTAACTTTTCCTACTGTCTTCTGCTTTTCAGTTTGTATGATGTGACTGCCGGGAGATCTTTGATAAAAGGCAAACTGTGACGGCAATTGTCTTTTAATGTCAGATTATTCACTATACATCTTAAGTAGAGCTTTCCACAAAAAGACATGAACGCATTTATTTTCAATAATTTCCGGGGCCATATGCGACAGTGACTGTTGGGAACAGGATGTGTGTGCGAAGATGTTTGCATGCCACATTAACCACTCCAAAACTATTGATCTTGCTCTGTGATATAATTCAGATTTGATCTTAGAAACTAGTTTCGGATGGTAAATATCTTCCTGTGTGCACTTGACTTTAGCTATTCCTGCTTTAAAGCTTCTGTAATATTGTAATTGCTCAAATGGGCATTGGACATCGTTATTTTTGGACCTCTTTTCCACCATGAACAAGTAGAACATTTTAACTCTTTTTCTCGTTTCAGAACCGCATGCCTCTTTTGTATCTCTGATGTTTTCTTCCTTTTGGTCATGGCTTTTATTCCAATTCTGTTTGTTTTCCCTCTGTCATATAGTGACTTTCCCCTCTGAAAGCTGAAGTGCTCGGATACTAAATAATTCAGCTGGCTTTCTTTCATTTTACTACTTGTGAATAAGACATGGTCTTACTCTTAGAGATAGAATCTGCTGTTGGAGAGGAAAGCGCAAACTTTTGGTCTGGTAAAGCATACCTACACCCTTTTACAACAATGGCTGTGATCGGCGTCGGCTGCCTGGAGACCTAAGCCTGCCCTCGGATTATTTGGGTCAATCTCGCTTTAGCCAGAAGCAGCCCATCTGACCTTAGGTACTGAGAAAGGTAATGAATGCCCCCAAGCAATAGCACCACTCCTACAGGACAAGTTAGTCTTCAGCTAGTTAAATCTATTTTTTGCTGTTGATGTGACTAGAATACTAAATTCACTTATTTAAGGGTTATATTAATACAGTGGAATACGGTTATGTCGACGGCCTCAGGGGTTGCAAAAAAGAATAACCAACAGCCTATATGGCGATTTATTTGATGAAGCGATCTGTATGCTATAAAAATGTACATACACTGTATATGTTTGCTAACAACAAAAGGCATATGTGCAGCAACTAACAGCAGAGATTTACCAGAATACAATAAAAACACCTTCCATTCTCCATACAAACCTTTAATTATATTCTCCAACATTGCAAACACAATTTCACTCACAGTGTAAACAGTCACAACATATTCGTGAGGTCATCACGCTGTACTAGATTGCATGTACTATTCTTGTGTTCTGCGGTCTAATGTGCTTTCTCAACAAATTCGGCTTCGTCCCGTCTTTTAATAACTGGGTTCTTCAATCTGTAGCGGTGCTGAGCAGAGCACGCGTTAGAACAGAAGTTCATTTGTAGCTGCGCAGCACTGTGAGCGAAGCGTTACTGGAGATTCGCGTGCGATCCACGTACAACGCAAACTCAGCGCATGCGCAGTGAACTCTGTACGATCATCAGTCACGAGAACCATGTGAAGTGGCGAATTTGTCCCTCTTTTGTGCTCGAGATATTAGGGTTCGGCAACATTAAAGATTCAACAGAACCGATGAGAAAATGCTAAGATAAATAGGGAGTTTGGCGGTTCCACTTCAAAAACATTGACATAATAGGGTTGGCGAGTTAACCGTGAGTCGAGATAAGTGAACTCCACTGTAGTTTTTCAAGCGATACTGAAATTGATTGTGACGGGAGAGACTAGGAAGCAAAATTCAACAAATAAAAGCAACGTTATCTGTGACTTTAAATGGCATATCATCATATGTTTAGCTTTTGTTGCGTGATCGTTTTTAAACTTAAGCACAGATTAAATTTGATGTGGAATGGATAAAACAAGGGAGTTTTGGTTGGTGTTTTCCGAGAGCATTGGGACACTTGTACTCCAGTAGGGATTGCTTTGTTTTCCCAGTAATTGAATACTCTAAAATCATAGTCCAGCGCTGATTAGCAGAGCAATAAACATCTGCCCAGACAGGCATGCATTGATTAAGAGACGCATGAGAGGATGCAGCAATGAATCCGTAAGATCGATAATAAATGAACATGAAAATGGACATCATGCTTAGTTTAAATTAGTTGGGTCTTGGCATCTGTTTTTTTTTTTTTTAAATGAAGAATCTGTCAGTGATGGCACTTTAAGAAAGAGAAACAGTTTAAATTTATACTGTTATATCTGTTTTCGTGGTAGTTGTCACAACTTTTGATGCTTCCTAATTGCATGTACAATCTGTTGTTTAAATTCAGATTTAAATCATCTTTACATTATCAGACATTTTTATTTAAAGCGACTTGCATTGCATTCAAGAAACACTGACATTCTAATCAGTTCTTGCTTTCCCTGGGAATCGAACCCATGACCTTGGCGTTGCAAACTGCTCAATAAATATTACTATGTAAATGTTTAGGAATAAGTCTATAACTCACCAAGGCTGCGTTTATTGGATAAAATCTACAGTGTGAAATGTCATTATCATTTTCTATTTTAATACATTATAAAATGTAGTTCATTCCTGTGACGTCAAAATGGTCATTAGTCCAGTTCAGTGTCACATGATCTTTCTGAAATCATTGTAATATGTTGATTTGGTGCTCAAACATTTCTTATCAGTGTTGAAAACAGTTGTCCAGCATAATTATCTTGTGGAAAGTGTAATTCATTCTTTAAATAGGTTCAAATAAATGCAGTTCTTGTGAACTTTGTGACACGTTTTGGAGATTTTTTTTTTCTGGCTAATTTGTTTGAAATGTCATTTTAACATTTTTAAAGCAGTCTTTCTGATCACTGACTGTTTTTAAGAGTAGCTCTTCATGCTTATTATTATTTTAAAAGGATTGTACATTTGGTAAGACTAGCATTGTATACAATTATACAAAATTGCCACCTCGTAAAATGGTAGCATTTGTTCATGAGATCAGGTTGGAAATAGTACATTTACATTGATGCATTTGGCAGACGCTTTAGTTCTTGCTTTCTCTGGGATCGAACCATGACGTTGGTGTTGCAAGCACCAATGCTCTACTAATTGAGCTACAGTATGGATAGTGTGGCTGTTTATGCATATCTATGTCTATGTGTATTTATATTTTCCAAATAAAGACACGGAAACACAAATTTTCCATGCAGTCATCAGTACTAGCAGCAGTTTTCTCCCTTTTCCGGTATGTAGCTGGTCTTTTGTATGCATGCGGCGTTGTTCTTGTTTTCCGGGGATGACGGGTCAATGCGAGCCGATAACCTACTGGTGCACCGCACAACCCAACCATCACTTCCCCTCAATGATAAATCTTCATCCTTACATGTAATGCTTCTCTGCAGCCTGTTAGCACTAATCCGGTCTAAATTTCCTGTTTTTCCATCTTACAAATTTGACTAGGTTTTAGGACTGCACAATCCACTTTCATTGAACTATAAAACTCAAACGAAGCAATAAAGTGCAGATCTACTAAGAGTGTTATTTGAAGCAACGACACTTTGCATTGGTAAAAGTTCACGCTCTGATTTTACTACAGTGTTCTGAGACATTAATTTCTCCGTTTTATTGCGCTTGCTCAGCCTGTTAAACAAATAATGGATGTCACGTCTCATATTCTGTATTGGAAGGGATGGAAAAAATCGATTATCCCTTCACAAAGTCTTCATTAGTTTGCCACGTCTGCTGAATGGGGTGGAATCTTGTTCCTTGGTTTTCTATCACCATTAAAGAGGTCATGTCAATGCGTGTCGGGGTGGTTTTGCATTGTTCTTGTTCAAGAGCTGTTGATAATGCATAAAGGAGTGTCTAGTATCTATTACAAGTTGACAATGATGCATGCGGTTTCACACAGGTGTGTTGGGGTAAAACTGGTTGGTGTTCAAAGATGCATCAGACACATGAGCGCACAGGTAGGGTACGCTCTCTCATGTATCTTGCTGGTTGCTGCTGTGAAAGCCTGTGAAACTTTCAGACTGCCTGCCCTTTTTTCCATCCCCGAAGCCAAAAGGATAAAGCAGAGAGATTGATTTTTTTTTTTTTCTCCTCTTTCCCCCTTCACTGACTCTGAGATTTTTCTTTTTGTGGGTCAGAGATCCTTAAAGCGGACTGCTACAGGTCTACCTCCGCTCTATGATAACCCTTCAGTTTTAACAGTGGTGTAAATTTCAGAGCAGAAATTGTAGCTTGGTGCCTCTAGGGAAAATGTGCTTGCAATTTTCAAAATAAGCCAGTTTAATTATAGGTGGTAACGGCTTGCAAAGAAAATTGTGATCGAAACATAATATGCCTTTTTAATGCTTAATGATGCAGGGTGGAGCGAGGGCATGATCTCAGTTACACGCACAGTACTAATACGAGTATCATTCGTTAAAAGTAATAGTGGAATAGTTATCTCGGGTTGCAAAAAAGCGTTGAGATAACCAACAGGCAATATGGCGATTTATTTGATGAAGCGATCGGCATGCTATAAAAATGTACATACGCTGTATATGTTTGCTAACAACAAAAGGTATATGTTTGCTAACAACAAAAGGCATATGTGCAGCAACTAACAGCAGAGATTTACCAGAATACAATAAAAACACCTTCCATTCTCCATACAAACCTTTAATTATATTCTCCAACATTGCAAACACAATTTCACTCACAGTGTAAACAGTCACAATATATTCGTGAGGTCATCACGCTGTACTAGATTGCATACTTTCTTGTGTTCTGCCTGTCTAATGTGCTTTCTCAACAAATTTGGCTTCGTTCCGTCTTTTAATAACAGTGTTCTTCAATCCGCAGTGGCGCTGAGCAGAGCGCGCATCAGAACAGAAGCAGGTGTGTGTGTGTGTGTTTATCTAAGCCTCATACTCATTGGTCGGTAACCGCTTGGTACCAAACAGTGTCAACATATTTTAGAAAACCAATCAAACCAGAGAAGGTGCCAGAAATGGTGAACTTATTTTATTCAAAATGCGACATTAAATGCGTTTGGGCTGTATTTCTTTTTCTTTGAAGTCTTTTTGAAGCCGTGTGATGATGCTTTGTTTGAGGATCGGACTGGATTTTAAGATATTAAATCTTGACTTGATCTATAAAAATAAATAAATAAAAGAGCATGCCAAGTAGAAGTTGCAATGTCTGATTCATGAACTACTAATTTTTCCGAGAGGGAAGTTTTCAATGAACCTGTTGCTCCAGTAAACCAGTTTAAATGATTTATCTGATGTGTTTTTGAAGTTTCCAGTCACTGTAATTGGATGAAAAACAGCATCTGATGACACATTATTCTGCTTTGTCGTTTCAAACTTTTTCATTATGTGGAAAACTAGTTTTCTTATTTGACTGAACCAGTCTTTAAATATTATTCAAGACAAGCACACAGTCAGTAATAAACTGTGCAAAGGAACAAATGAATAACAATTTAATAAAGATGCAAATTAAGTAAACTGTGCATAAACTTAGTATTCAGAGAATGGAAAATTAATAGAATTTAATAAAGTTCAGTAAAACAACTTAATTTAGCATAGTCTTCACTGCATAACTTCACTTCACTTGCATTGGCATTAAAAATATTAATTCATGCAGCTCTATTACACATTTGTGGCAAGGAAGGTGAAATTAATGGCAGGGCAAGAAAAATCTGAACGACTGAGCGTCAAAGTAAAATATCCTTACTGTTGAGTTACAAATGAGTAGTTCTCCAGAATTGGTGACTGCCTTGTATGGTCCCAATTTATTTTTCTGGGATCTTTATGGGCTTGAAATGAGAATCAGTGCATAAAATGTACCCTAAAGAGTCAGTAGTGTCTTTTTTGCTTGGTGAATAATTTGATTAAAATGAACGAATTTGGCATAAAATGGTGACCAAAATTAAAATTGTCAAACCGTTTAATGCTGGCAACGTGACGTGTACAGACTGCGGTTCTTATTTGTGTTTCAAGATTATAAAAACTGACAATAAAAATATAAATGACTAAAAATCATTTTTTAATATTTGGTTGTGAAGGGCTTACTAAACATACTACAGTAATGCTACCAAAAACAATAAGTTTTATTTATGGTTAATAGTTTTTCACATTAGCTCTACTATACTGCGTTTACACTGCAAGCTCTAATGCACAAATCTGATATGTTGACAAATCAGATTTTATAATATACCTGCTTGCAATAACTAATAAACAATGACAAGCTTTTTTTTCACCCCTCTCTTCTATTCACCACACTTGGACAGCATTTGTCATCTCTAGATGCCACACTTCTTTTCAGAGGTAAATTTGTCCATTCATCCTACAATTTGAGAGCCCGTATTATTGGACCCGTTTGAATGGCCTGGTACCGGAGGTGGGCACGCCTTTGGCCGGCCGCCACAGTTCCACTCTCATTCGGAGAGTCGGGCAAACGGCTGTAACTTAACTCTGCCTCCCTGTTTTCAGCTGTGGGACTGGGTTGTCTCTGGAGAGTGGGTCTTGGCAGTGGATCAATGGCTCTGTGTGCTTGAGAGGGAGACTGAGAGCATGTGTGATAGCGTGTGCCAGGCTAGCCGTAGCTCCTGTGCCAGATAGGCACATGTCCATCCACTTGAGCCGCACCTGTTCTTTGGCCTGCCGCCTGCAGGTGCTTCTCAGTGTTCGTGCGAGAGCTGTTACTGTTTCACCATGAATGTGTTTTATTGTTGTTCCTGGTGTCCGTTTCGGTGTTTTGCTTATTCACACGCATGCATACAGCGGGTCATTAACCTGTGGAGCTTCACTTGGCACTCCGCGATTGGCCTTCATTGTGCAGCAGTTTCACATGGCAGGTTTTTATTTTTTTTACTTTTATGAATTGGTATGCCACAGTCGTATATAAATTCACCCCTAATGATTCAATTTAACAGTGAAATGTCCAGCTTTGACTGATCCATTATCTGGGAAGCAATCCCACTAACTCATCTTCTCTTCTCGAAATTCACCGAAATTTCAGCAACTGAATTTGGTATGTTAAAAAAAACACTAGAAATGTCTCGTATTCAAAAAACCTCAATAAAACATTTTCTAAACAATATAATGTAATGCTATTGTCCATTGCAAGCTTTCCTGTTGCTCAAACAGTAGCGCATGGTGCTTGCAACACCAAGGTCACAGGTTCGATTCCCAGGGAAAGCAAGAACTGATTAAAATGTCAGTGTGTTTCTTGAATGCAATGTAAGTGGCTTTGGATAAAAACATCTGCCAAATGCAGAAATGTAAATGTCAATAGTTAGTCAGCTAGAAAAAAATAACTTCAGAGAAGAGCATTTTACAATATTCATTATATTTGGACTTTACATGGTGTCTCATTATTTAACGCATGCATGTAGTTTGTCAAGCTTTTATTACAGCCACTATTTAACGGTTTAAACTTCAACATTAAGTATTATATTCTTAATTTTGATGTTAAAAACTGCCTTGTATTCCATTGAAGTGTTGAATAATTCAACTAATGTCAGTTTTGGTGTGTAGCTAGATTAAATGTCTGTTTCTATGTTTGACAAAAAAACTAATTTAGTGCATAATTGAATAATTTTCTTATTAATCCTGTAGAGATCCGTGCTCTCTTCCTTTTTGATCCGAACTGCTGTGATCTTGTCTTGTTAAAGGAGATTAACTTGGCTTTTAATCTCATCTGGTTTCAGAACTGTTGTACTGAATCACACCAGTATGATGATCTTATTTCTGTCTTGCATGAATTGTCCTCTTCGGATCAGATGATGCCTGTTTTACTCCCGTGTTTTGGATGCAAGACCTAAACCACTTCTGAGGTTTTCTTGCATTATACATCACAGACCCATGCTGTGGATTCTCCTAATATGACTTTGATATTGTTGGGACCTCAATAACTTTTCATGCCCTGAGCGTTCTGGAGGTCTTGGCTTAAATTAAGTGAGACCGCTGTGTTTGTAGGGAATGATATTCCCTTAGAGGTTGTGTTTGCAGACTTAGACAATATTAAATCTAAGAAATATCTGCAGATCCATTGTTATGGAAGGATATGATGCAGTGAATAGAAATCGACTGTTAACTTAAAGTTTCTCTTGCAAAGTCTGGATTTGAACTCTTAGTCCTGGTTTCACAGGCAGGGCTCAGATTAAGCCAGGATTAGGCCTTAGTTCAATTAGGATTTATGTAGCTTTTCTAGACATGCCAAGAATCTTAAGTTAAAAACACAATGTCTCTGATGCATTTTAAGATTTCAGTGTGAGTTTCTTTCATGTAAAGCGACTCAGACTTGCATTTCTTTCCCTAAATTCAAATGCAATTCAAAATGTGTCTATTTGAATGCCTGCCGAAGGACACGTGTTTTGCTTTTGTGTTACTGCTGTATCATGTGACGTCTGTGGACTTCAGTCTTAACGTCACACCAGCTGATTGAATGGCAGAACAAGCTCCCGACTGCTTCAGCCTCCAGGCCTGTCAGAGGAGAAGCATTTCATCATTTTCAGTGCAGCATGACTGTCATTTCAGAAACTGCCGTGATGTGAATTACTTCATTTTCACCCTGACACCCATAGCCTGCAACGTTAGCATAATTACATTCTCACATATTTGAGATTTGCTGTTGGAGTGGCGTTACGATTGCTGTTTTCTGTAGCATTTCTGGTGCCGTAAGGGGAAGTGAAATTACGGCTAATTACAGCGTGCGCCTGTGCTTCGTCCTTAGAGCCAGCTTATGGGTGTTAATTTCCAGAACAGAAAATATTTATTTTAATAATCATTTATATTACCTTTTTTACGTGAAAAAGTTTGTTTATAAAAGTGGAACATTTTATGCTTTCACCCAACAAAAGCTTCAGCTATGAAGGTCATCCGAGTAAGAGATAAAGAGCAATTAAATCCTAACTAATTACAGTGGAGTTCACTTATCTCGACTCACGGTTAACTCGCCAACCCTATTATGTCGATGTTTTTGAAGTGAAAGTTGGCATTTAATATTGTTATTGTTGTTGTTTTTCTGCTTAATGTATGGTGACTTTGTGATTTGTAAGGCGCCTAAAATAAAAAGGATGTTTTTACCTAGAGGGTCGACATAACCGGATTCCACTGTAATTTATCACTAATATATCCTATGAACCGAGATTTTCCTGCCGTGAAAATATTTTGGCATCTGCTATAACGTATTTTTATTTATGCTGGTACCATTGATAGCCATCTGCTTTAAATCACTCTTGTGAGTTTTCAAAGGTGCAGCATGTTTTTTGTTGAGCACTTGAGCGCAACGGCCAATCAGGTGTTTAAGTTAGGGTGACTTTCAATACAACAATAGTTCAGGTAGAGTACAATGGGTTTATTTTTACATCTTTTGTTGTTTGATTACTAGCTCAAACAGTAGAGTGTGGTGCTTGCAACGCCAAAGTCATGGGTTTGATTCCAAGGGCAAGCAAGAATGCATTTCAGATGACTGAATGCTTTTGTGCCGACATCGATAAGCTGAAACGTTTCAATGAAAAGACAATTACTTTATCATTCAGCTTCAGAAACCCCCAGCAAGTCACAAAAAACTGACAAAGTGTCAGTCAATCTGACCTTTTGTTTAGAAACCCATCAGAGAATTGATTAGTCTGTGCTGCCTGAACGTTGACGTTCTTAATGGCTTCTTTGTGTTTATATGCAATACGAGACCGTGAAGTTGTCTGCTTATGAACTGTTTTTCCATCTCTTCCGATAGGCTGTATGCAAACATGCTAACTTGTAGCTTCCTTGTTGCAAGCTGTCATGTACATAATGAGATTTTGTGTGTGTGTGTGCATGAATGCGTTGCTGTTTGTGTAACTGAGCCTTCAGTCAACATTTGCCTAATTTTCGTTTTATCCTTTCACACGTGTAAACTGCAGCTGTAAAGGTCTAAGAGATTAAAAAGTCATTTACATACTTTGCCATTTCAATTATCATTAATTCCTAATGTAGTGAGACTTGTTTTCTGTTTTTAATGGACCGGTCTTTGAGGCTATGGCTGGATTGGTTTTATTCGACTGTTATGTATATACTATTTCAGTATTTATTCATATTTTGAATTGGCATTTCCATGTTTAACTTCAATTCAGTAGTTGAGAAAGATGCCTAGTTGTTGTGTAACTGTATGTTGGTGACGGCAGTCTAATATCCCTTTTGATGTCTGTTAATCAAAGAACAAAATGCATAAATTAGTCGTTGCTCTTGACTGAATAACTTTTAATTGTATGCATTCATATGTATTTAGTTTTTACAATGAAGATAACCCAATGTTAATTTATATTGATAACTTTTAATGGATATGTCTATGCTTTAAAATGTAATTTTAGGGTTTTATTAATACGTTTCTGCTTTGAATTTGATTTTTAGCTTTAACTGATTTTTATTTAACTTCTAATTTTAGTTTGATGCCAAGGGAACGTTTATTTTTTATTGAAAGTTTTCCAACTAATCTGTGTACAGGAATACCTGGGTTTACGAGTTTAATTCATTCCAAGAGCTCGTAACCCAAAATTCTCGTACACCAAAACCATTTTCCCCATAAGAATGCACTAAAAATCACTCGATTTGTTTCACATGACCATAAATGCCCATTTAATATTTTTTTTTTGTTGTAGTTTTACCCTATTAATTACATTTAAAATTATAACCATTTAAGATCTCATTTAAATACAAATTAATAATTAACAATTAAACTAAAAATTCTTGACGATTTACTGTACAGTGGGTTTATTTAACATCTTTATCTTTGAGTAGCGTCGCTGCTGGCGTGAAGGAGACGAGAGGAGGGTTTTACTGCTTACAGGGAGAATTTCATCCCTTCTTTCTTCCTCATCTTGAGGTCATTGTCTATATGCTGTACTGTACGTATATATTTCACTACGTGAACAATAGCGATCACAATTAATGAATGTGGTGAATGATGAACCAAACCGAGCGACGCTGAGAGAATGAACGAGTGAAGGGCTGATGGGCTTTGTGAGAGGCTGTCGTTAGGATATGTCCAGTAAAAATGCGTGCAAAGATGCTGAGCATTAGGACTTTTCCACCCAAAAATGTGAATATTTTTCTTGCGCTCTGATACAATGCTCATACACCGATTTGCTCGTATAGAAAGTCACTCGTAAACAGAGGTATTACTGTGTAAACATAAAAAAAAAAAACAAATCTGCCATTTTCAATTGCTGAAAACAGTTCGTTTTTTTTTAAGTGAACAGTAATACTTTTCTGGAACCCAGTTTGCCATATTCTTCCTATAGATTAGTGTCCCTAATTATATTACAGTGAAAATAACATGCCAGAGGTGTCGAAATGGTGATCTCTTCTGTGGATTTTGAAATGTTTTTGAGCCCGCAACTCCCCTGTAGCACAAAAGAGGATTTGTGATGGTTCTCTTGGGTTTCTTTTTGATAAAGGAAGAATGCAAAGTGGGTTCTGCCATACCAATTCAGACTTTAGATAGATGCTGAAATGTAGACGCTCTGATCAGTTCTTCTGCTGCCGATACCATTACTTGATTTATTTCATTGATCACAACGCCCATACCGATCCTGATCATTCAAGCTATATGTAAGCTTGCTCCCTGAAGGTGTTTTTTAATGGTTTTATTTCAACTGGCTTACTTTTAGTAACTATACAGCAAAATCAAGTACATGGTCACGTTTCACAGAAAACATTTACAGTTTTGAAGAAAATCTCGGTTTGGTACATTACTCAGTTATTTTAATGGGTTTTTTTTTAAACCAAGAACACTTGCACGCTGTTTTCTGTGCAGCAGCACACGTCCAAAAAGCACTCCTAGAAAAAAAGATTAATGTGATTGAATTTTATTTTTAAACCATTCATACGCAAGAAGCTTTCTGTGCCACACACACACACACACACACACACACACACACACACACACACACACACACACTGTGCGTGCAGAAATCCGCCTCTCATACTGTATATTGACCATTGTCTTCCATGTGTTTTTGCACTTGAACAGAGAAATACATGAACCGACAAAAGTTTCATGTCTTCATGTTCTTTATCTGGTTGAATTTTGTCCATAATATTCAGCCACAATGAAATAAAAGTGTTTTTTGTGGAACTTAATTTACATTTATTAATTTAGCAGACACTTATTCAAAGCGACTCGCCACTTGAGGAACACAAAGCGATTCATCCTTAAGATGCAAAAGTACACAAGTGCTTCCAATACAAAGTTTCGAACATTGCTTAAATTAGTATTCAGCCTGGAGAATTGAGGAACTAAAGTAAAGTGAAAGCAAGGTAACAAAGTGTAAATGTTTTATTTTTTGTTAGGAATCAATAATAGAGTAAGAATCGTTAATTCAAACGAAACCTAATCCTACCAGTTTATCAGATGCTTTTATCCAAAGCGACTTGCATTGCATTCAAGACTCGCATTGACATTATAATCAGTTCTTGCTTTCCTTGGAAATCGAACCCATGACCTTTTGGCGTTGCAAGAGCAAGATTACGGATTGAGCTACTGTGTGCGTGGGCTCGTTTGAATCAAGACAAATCGCTCTAAATAAAATAGTTTGATCTTACTACATTTTGTAAAGTTACAAAGCAGAACGTGGTACAAAAGCCTCATCTGTATACCGACTACACAAGTTTTTAAAGTTTACCTCCTCAAATTGCGATCGGTTTGTGACATTGACCAAATTTAGCGACTGATCGATCGGAATGTCCCTTTTTACATGCAAACAGTTGTAAATATCATTCGATTATCAGCCGCTCACGGATTTCTCTGTCTCCAGGCAGGAGACGGTTTAGTAATGTTTAAAGGCAACGCAGCATGTGTTTGAAAATGTTTCACTTCTGAAGAGGCTTATCCTGTCCTTCAGTGCTGACTGAACTCTCCTGCTGACTTGGTAGTTATAGACCGTCTTATCAAATTTGCCTTGTCATCTACTTATGAAGGCTCCCTATTGAATACTAAATCTCTGCACACTTTTTTTACTGGAAATTGGCATCTGTAAAATGACTGTTTCATTCTGATAATGTCCTCTGCTTGGTAATGGACCTTTTTAAACCCCGCTTTTCTAAGTTGATGACATCTCAATTAAACATTGTGTGTAGGTGATGAATGGCTGTAGAACAAGAAAATACCCGAGGAAAAAATGCATTTGTTGTGGCTAATGATGATAAAATGCATGGATAAAACTTGATAACCATATTTACCGTCACTAAACTACTGTATCATTTTTGTTTTCCAGCAAATAAATAAACGGGGCTTTATGCCTGTGACTGTATAGATGCTTTTATGTTTCATGAAGGGAGTCCCTCACAGCGGGATCTTCATGTTTGAAGTCCATGGCATCAATATGTTTGCAAAGCCCTGCATTCGTTCGCTCCATTCATCTTCACAATCTAATATCCTATAAAAAGGAAATGAGTGAAAATAAATGTTTCCAGTACAGTGCAGGCAGGGTTTTTCCAGACCTCAGGCCCGGAGGTCATGGAAGTATCTTCTCCCTTTGTGTTTCTTAAACCAGAAGCAGGTGTGCACCTTTTTTTATGAGTTTACCTCACTCACACCATCATCTTTCAAATAATTTTCTCCTATTCTCATTTACCAAAGTCTTGTTTTTTGGGGGAAAACACCATTGCTCTTTCCTTCTCGGCGACAGCTGTCAAGGCCACACGTGGTGCCGGCTGGGGAATGAGTAATATGCTTTCGTGTGAAGGATAGAGGTGCTATTGCATGTGGCCCAGTGCTCTTGCGCGTCATATTATCGCTCTTCCATAAAGAATGCATAGATATAGTAATACCTTGAGATATGAGCGTCCCCGATATACAAGCCTTTGAGCAATTTTTTGCTTTGAGATACGAGTAAATATTTGAGATTCAAGTACGCTTACAGACGCCGATGCTAGAAGTAGTCGAGCACTCGAAGCTCAAGCGCCTCATTTATGGGGTAATTGCATATGATATCCACTAGAGGGACAACCTGGTTACCAGGGGCGACGAGTGATTCAGAAGTAAGAGTTATGCGACTTCAATAAAATAAATATGAGGTTCTGAGGCTATCCAATACACAACACGGGAAGAAACACTAAACTTCCGTAGTGTTTGATTAATCTACGTAATCCCTCCATCCTCCTCCAAGATTCAAGAGTTTTATTTGTCACATACACAGTTATATACAGAATATACAACCGGCAGTGAAATGTAAACGGGTCCGCTCCATGGACAGTGCAAATAACCGTTACAAAAAACGCAAGAAATTAAAATAGAAGTGAGAATAAAAGTACTATATATACATATGTAGAATTTTGAATAAATCAAGTAAAAAATAAGAGAAGTGGGATAAACTGTGAAGTAAACTGTAGACTATAAAAATAAATGCGTGGTTAACAAATAACCACATAAACCGCTGCTGTATTTTCTGTCTTAAAGGCAAGAACTCATAATTAAAACCACAGTTTATTTTATATCACAGGAGTCCTTATATACTATGTGTGTATTTCTATAGTAACTAAAAACATGTATTAGCACTAATAAGTTTTTCAGACAGCCAGAAATTATGCTTTTTTTTTTTTTCCCCTGTTATTTCTCATGGGGGAAATGATTTGAGATACGAGCAATTCAAGTTACGAACTCTGTCCTGGAACGGCTTATGCTCGGATCTCAAGGTATTATTGTGTTTCATGCCTCACGATGAATGGAGGCGCATCACGTTGTTCATTGATTTCTGTCATCAAGCTGTCGCAGCCATGCGTGGATTTCAAACATGGCACCACCAAGACAGTAAACAATGAGTTGTAAATGAGAGTAAAGCTGCGTGCCTGCTGGGAACAGATTGCGTGTGTTGAGAGAAGGGGTGAAGATCTTACCGAGTGATAAGCTGCTGAAGAATCTGCGACTGAGAATGTACGACCGGGCAGAGGAGACCGACTCCAGTTCGTAATCCTAATTCTCTCAATAGCAGACGCACGCAATCCCTCTGATTCTCGACTGTGGTGGTTGTAATTAAGTTACCAAAACCTTTTTTGGATGCTTGAAAGGAGGGATAACGCCTTAGCCCATATCGTTGACTTGGATTTGCCTAGATTCTGCTTGCAAACACTTTGAATGAATCAGTTGTTATGCACCGAGACATTTGATGTCATTTCCCTTGCAAGGCAAATGATTTGTAGTGGAAATGTTACATCTAAAGTAGTGATTAGTGAAAGTAGAGGATCCTTTTCTATTTTTTATTTTTTTTGGTTCAGCTTTGCTTGAACCGATTTCTCAAGGCCAGGCTTGATGCCCAGGTGGGTCTGATTAGATTTTTATGCTAAACGGGTTTACCTAATGCGCTCGGCAGTTTTGATTGTACAGACGTTTGTGGAAGACAGATGCCTTGTTGTCAGATTCTGTAATGAGAAGACATCCATCTTGATGACATCCACATGGCACTTTCACAAAGTCTAAGATTAGTTTGGCTTTTTAGTAGAGCTGTCAGTCGATTCAATTTTTTTAATGAAATGATTTCTATGGATGTTCTATCGATATTTCGGCCGCCGAAAATGGCCTTTTAGTTTTTTGGCCAAAAGTAAAAAAAAGGTTGAAAATATATGCTGCCCGTAAGTGTTCAGCACTCATGGATCACTGACCTCACCGGAAGAGCAAACGACATACAGACATGGCATTTCTCTGCAGCCTTTTTTTTTGTTTGTTTGCGTTAGCCCTACTGTGCTGTAACATGGTGTGGTATAGTCATGCTGAGCAACGCTGGTAAAGTGACAGTCTTCTCGTTCACTGATCCGCTGCTCTGGATCTGCTCACATGTTCTACATTTACATTTATGCTTTTGGCAGATGCTTTTATCCAAAGCAACTTGCATCGAATCAGTTCTTGCTTTCCCTGGGATCGAACCCATGACCTTGACGTTGTAAACACCAATACTCTAGTCATTGAGCTACAGGAATGTTCTGATAATAGTTTTCTAGCACTATACTTTATTTTGGTCAAAAAAGAAATCTGATTCTGCATAGAACTGAAATATATTGATATTTAATATTATTTTTAAGTTTAATTAGTTTGATTTAGTTTTTATCATTTTTTACTTTGTTCATTTTTTGTTTGTTTGTAAATAAGTGTGGCTGTTTAATTGTATTTAATTTAAGTCTAATATAAGCAATGATAAGAAATTAGCAATGATTTTTTTCTCTTTTGGTTCTTGGCTTGGTTTTGGTTTCGGTTCAGAATGTTCGGTCCAGTGCATCCCTAACAACTACATTTCTATTAATTTCATTAACTGAATTCAAATGAATAACATTTATCTGCATTTCATCCCTCGTGAAGATATTGGGAATACATCATTTCCATAATATTCATCTTTGCATCTGATTTGCATTTAAGCTGTTGCCTCTGTTAACTGTAGAGTATAAGAAGTATTATATTACATTATTAATGCTATATTATGTTATACAGTGGAATCCGGTTATGTCGACGGCCTCGGGGGTTGCAAAAAAAGCATATATTTTACACTGTATATGTTTGCTAACAACAAAAGGCATATGTGCACCAACTAACAGCAGAGATTGAAACGGCTACTTTATTGCGCTGTGAGAGAAGCATCACTGACAGAGCGACGTGTAATGCAAACTGCATGCGCAGTGAACTAGAAAATTTGTCCCCCTTTTGTGCTCGAGATATTAGTGTTCGGCGACATTAAAGAATCGACATTTACCGAAAAGAAAATACGAAGACAAATAGGGAGTTTGGTGGTTCCACTTCAAAAACGTTGACACAATAGGATTGGCGAGTTAACCGTGAGTTGTCATCGGACCAGTTTGTTCTCAAATTGTTCTTCACGTATTTTATTCTTGAAAATGTTTGTTCACACATGTATGTTGTTCAAAAGATTGAAAGGTACATTGCTAAAGTTTTGACATTAGGAATGTCCTTAGGCAAAAACGGGGGAAAAAACCCACCAGTGTTGCGCTATGTCACACATTTTATTTGTTTATACATAACATTTTTATACATTTTGCATATCACACCGCAAGCTATATGGGGGTGTAAAAGATATGCGTCTGGATTATATATGCGGGAAAAAAACGATAGGTCATCTCATTGACGGTGACCGGAAGTAGAAAAAGTAAGCACCGGTTTTGTAATGTAGTGATCTGTTGGAAAACATCTTCGGTTACTATCGTAACCTGTTATTTTTCCATATTCCGTTTAGAGAAGTGTGAAGGAAATATTCTGACACAATTGAATTGAACTTCAATTATTCTGACGCGGTTATGCTATTTATACTGTCTGTCTGCCAGATCCGCATTGCGCTACGGTTGGCCAGTTGTCAACTGGTGTTATCCTATAAGGTTTCAGAAATGATGTGAAGGGGAGGAGTTCCCAAATGCATTTCATTGCAACATCTCGTTTCCACTCACGAAAGGGAACGCGCTTCTGCGCGCCTCTATTTGAATTCGGTAAAAACATAACGTCCACGTAAGCGGCGGCTGATCTTGGCTGGATACACGTACATTTATGTATTTCTTTCCGTAGACAAAAAGGTCTCCGCGGGCCGTAGTTTGGGGACCCCTGATGTGGAGACTGAAGAGCCGCAAAAGAGCAGTCAAAGAGCCGCGAGTTGGCCACCCCTGATATAGATGCTAATTTCATACTATATAAACTTTATTAAAATATTTTTGTAGTTTAAGTATATACAATATTTAAAATGGAGTACCTTTGAAGTTTAAAACGCTTTGCCATTTTGTTATTATGGACTATTTTATTTTAAATATTAAATTGGCAGGCCCAGTTTTTGATGCATCTTGTCGTCTTTTGAGTTTCACTTGGCTTCCCTCTCTCTCCCTCGAGTCTTCCGTCAATGAACATTAACCAGACTCAATACCTGCCATTGATCTGACTGGATGCTTTTAAACAAACACTCTGTGTATCCTTGCACAGCTCCAGAGAAACGGTGAACCAACACGATCCATGTCTGTGAGCTTGTTGTTTTGAAGTCTTCAATGACTTGCTCTACTGTTCTGTGTCAGGGTAAAAAGCACAGTCAGCATACACTGGTCCTTCGTGGTGTGAGGGGGGAAAAAAGAGGAGATATATTAAGGGGTGTTGCGATGAGAGGTGAAGGGTTTGGGAGCAGGCAGGCGGGTACGGTAGGAGGGGCTGAATTTGCAGTGTTCGCGGGCAGCTGGGAGAGTTTAAAATTAACATGCAGAAGATAAAAGACAGAAGGAAGCAGCTACTGTATATGGAGGGTGGGAGATGTGATACATTTGACCAAGCGGCCCTGAGATCATAACCATTTCTGTTGAAGTGTTCGTGCTTCTGCTAGGGTGCAGATTGCAGGGTTCTGTCTCTCTCTCTTTTTCTCACCCTTTTATAGGGTCCAGAAAACAAAAGCACATTCTGCCAAGATCACGCAGTCTGTTTCATTTCTCTTTCCTTCTCTCTCTCTTTCTTTTTGACCTAAAACATTCTGTTCAGATCCCGTTTACCCCCCTTTAACCTCCTATGCCAACCACACTTCCTCTCAGTTTCCCTCAAAACAGGAAGCCTGAGTCATTTCCGCATTGTGCAAATGGAGCAAATGCCCAGTCTAGACGATTGGGTGGAAAAACATAACTGTTGTTTAACAACCATCTGTTTCATTAGGATAGTTTCAGTTAATCTCTAATTTTATTTTATATTTTTGTGTATATAGTAATTCCTCGGTTTACGAGTGACTTTGTATACGAGCCCGAGAATCTTTTTTTTGTTTTTTGTTTTTTGTGGAAAATAAATATTGTAAAAGCCTGTCACAAAGACCATCACCCCTTCACTCGTTCATTCTCTCATCATTCACCACAGTGATACTTTTATAAGTGATTTACTGCGGTTTTACCTCGTGTTAACATTAATTGTGATCGCTATTGTTCACGTAGTGAAATATATACGTACAGCATATAGACAATGACCTCAAGATGAGTAAGAAAGAAGGGATGAAATTCTCCCTGTAAGCAGTAAAACCCTCCTCTCGTCTCCTTCACGCCAGCAGCGACGCGACTCAACGATAAAGTGCGTTACAGTAAATTGTCAAGTATTTTTAGTTTAATTGGCAATTATTAATTAGTATTTATGAGATTTTAATTTTAACTGTAATGGGGTAAAACAAAAAAAAAAAATTAAAATGGGCATTTATGGTCATGTGGAACGAATCAAGTGTTTTTTTTTTTTTTAGTGCATTCTTATGGGGAAAATTGTTTTGATGTACGAGAATTGAGTTACGAGCTCTTGGAACGAATTAAACTCGTAAACCCAGGTATTCCTGTATATGCTCTTATGAATGTATGCACGGTCACACACACAATTGTATTTTGTATTGTGTCTGGGGTCAGTAAGTAAAATATTATTATAGGTACTTTAATGTTGTTCTCTTTTATTCATTTTAAAAATGCTTGATTATGCTGAATTATCAAGTGTTCAGTGTCGCACGATCCTTCAGAAATGTTCTAATATGCTGATCTGATGCTCAAGAAACATTGCTTGGGTTTTTGGACTATTGTTGGGCTTTACTATATGGACAAATTCGATCATGTAAAAAAAAAATCAATATCAATTTGATTTTAATCACAAGCTATTACAGTTTTGAAACCATTTCAATGCACAAACATTTATGCATAGTGTGTGTGTATGTAACAATATTTGCAGACACCATATCCTTGCACACGTGATTGCGTTGGTTATTTCTTTATGCCCTTTTGAACTTTGTACCTTTTTTTCCTGCATGTTGTGCAGTTTGCAAATGCCTGCATAATTGATTGTTCACATGATCTGGAATCTGCCATTATTTTTCTATATAATGTACTAGACTGATGTGTTTAACCGTTGAGCTCACGTCTCATGGGTTTTGAAGCATTTTGCGTGTGACGTAATGCAGTAAAAATGCGAATCGACTCCTTTCAAGACCTGCCTTGTCTTTTTACCAAAAAGCGCAATCTGTGCAAATGGCCCTTAAAACTCTTTTGCCGTAATGACGGGTCTTGCAAATGACCCGGCTCTGATACATCATCTCTCCTACATCCAAAATATTCCCAAACCACAGAATGGGTTTTTGTTTTTGGGCCAAGTCCTTGTCCCGCCCTGAATTCACCTTCACTGTTTCTGTGCTTTCTTCCATGGCATAACGGTGAACCTGTTCTGTTTTGTTCTCCTGCTAGATTTATTTGCTCGTTCTCTTTGTCTTATCATTCTTTTCTACAACATTCTCAGAATGAGATGTTCTTCTAGAAATGAGAACATGCTCCAGAGCGTGTCAACCTTGTGGCAGCTGTTTGATTTGTTTGGCAGTCCGTGGGTGATATTGCTAGCCAGGGTGTGTAAAGGCCTCTCAGAACGGTGTAAAGGGAAGAGCCAGGCGGAAGCTAGCTGAACTCAACAGGTTCATAATGGCATCTGTCCTCTCCGCTCAGCAGCCGGACCTCACGCTTCAGCCTCTGAAAGTTGCCCGAGGTTCTGTGACCCGACCCTTTGGGCGCCGCCACCGCGGTAATCACATGTGGGCCGTAACCTTGTTGCTGGTTGACGTCACTGGCGCACACTGCCGTCTGAGAGACGGAAATCGCTCGGCCAGAGCGCTGCAGACAGATGGCAGGCACATCCACAGATAGGATTATGCTGGACATATTAGAATTTGCAGGTATTAAAATCTTCTCAAAGCAATTTCAACGAAGCCGAATCTGTGTTTGGCTTTAAACCTATTCAGGATGTAGACATGACTGATTCTCTAACACAATAAACACCATAACAGTTCTCGGACCATTTCAAGCAATGACTGAGAGAGTCTGTCAACTGAACTTTCAATTTTTGATCCGTGTGTAATGAAATGGTTATTGTATATTTAACATCCAAATTAATAAATGATGTAAGATTAATTTAAAGAGTGAAACTTTTTGGGTGAATCGGACTATAGATTTATTTTCTTTTTAAGAAATTTAAAATGTATTTTCTTCAGTTATTTGCTTATTTTTTATTTTGTTTGAAAAAAATCCATGTTTTTAAAGTTTGCATGCAGCATATTTACAAATGTGCACGGTGCAAGTTGTATGGTTACGCCTGCATAAATGTTAAAATTGTCAAAAAAAATTTTTTTTAAAACATAGAAATGTTATGGAAAAAAAATCAAATTTAAGGTTTATTGAAACGACAGTATTATTCAACCGATTAATTTCGTATCAAGACACCAGCATGTTGCTCGCAAACGCACAGCCATTCTGCGATGGTTTTGTTTGGAACTAATTTAAGTCACTTAATATGAATTTCTTGTTTATTGAACATTTGTGTAAATCAGTATCACATCTGCAATCGTTTGCAAATTGCTTGACACTTGTAATTCTTACTTAATTATATCCTATGTGTAATATATAAAAAATAAGTACTTTTTTGCAATTGGTGTTTGAGTTGAGAGAATCCTGCATTGATTTCGAACACGGCACAACAACAGCAAAAGCAATCACATTAGAATGAAGTTATTGATTGCTTGTTAAGCAGCGAGTTTTGACATCAAATCACATTAATGATGTTAACAAATAAATCAGACAATGCATGCATTGTTTAGTGAGATCCTCGCCGCTGTGGCCTTGACCGGTGGTGAGATCATGACAAGACTGAGTACAAATGTCCGAGACAAGATCAACATCCTTCAAAGAAATGGTCTGAAGACCCGTCTCGACTTCTACAACACTAGCTAAATATTATTTAGTATTAATAATACTAACTAAAATACTTGTCTAATTTTGATGCCGGCTGTAGATTCCCAACAAGTCTGGGAAGAATAACAGCTTGTTCAACCAGTTGGGAGCTTCGTCTATCTGCTTATAGACCTTTTTCTCTTCTTTTATCTGTTCTTTTTCAATCAGTGTTTTTGTTGTTGAGTGGCTGTCTTTGAAAGCAAAGAGAGTTACATGATTAGGACACTTAAAAGTTAAGCCAGCAGTTGATAAACTGATCTGATTTCAATGGAGCCAGTTGGCTGGTATTCTGAGACTGTGCCGAGGCTGCAAATGAATTCATCCAGTCAGAGGAGTGTGTGTGTGTGTGTGTCAAGAGCTTTTTTCTCTCTTTGGTGCGGTCTGACGCTCTCCGGGGAGAACAGCAGGTCTGTTTCTCTTGACCTGCTAACTGGCACCCCTGGGGAGAGCGCAGACTGTGGTCTGAAAACACTTTCTTGAGAGTTTTAAAATGGATGAGCTGGAAGTGGATTATTTAATGCCCAAATTACTGAGGAGATTTCATCCTTCTCCAATCATCATTTCTCTGAGATCACCGGTGTCATCCTGTCACTGTCATTTGAGTTCTGCGTATTTCTGCTTTGTTTCCTCAAAAAGCTTAAATCGTTAATAAATAGTGCACCCCACCTCCTCCTACCTACAGAATAGTTGTTTTACGTAAACAAAAACACAGTAAAATTATGTAATCGAAGTGCAAACTAAATGAAAAGAGAATTGACATGGTAAATCGTGATATTTTTATTTGTTGAAATTGACCATACAGGGATATTGCACAATTTGTTTTTCAAATAGCGTGTTGTGCAGGTTTGAGAAATCTAGAAAAGCTGAATTGCTTTAATATATGATTTCAGAGAATCTTCCGAATGCAAAATCCAGTTAACATAAAATGTGTATTTGTGTTTTAAGCTTAGTGTTTTATTACACTAAATGTGTGGAACAGTTACACATTTATTACACTTTCTTTTATTTTTTGCACTGACAAGATATGCAAATGCACTTTATTTTTATTACTATTATGCAACATTCATTTACAAATGGTTTGCTCAGTTAAAATCCCACTCCTCATCTCTTTAAGTATAAAAAACATACCATATTAAATTGCTGTGTAGTCAATCATTGATTAAAAACCTGTTGCTTTGTCAGCATCGCATGGGAAAACGTGGACTGACTCGCGTGATCACGCTACTTCTGTGACGTGCTTGAGTATTTGAAACGCAGGTGTTTGGAAAATGTTGCGTAATGTCATGGATAATGATGAGGCAGAACCTTCTCATAGGATGCAGTCTCATGAATAATAATAAGCCACTGCTGTAGAGAATGCCAAAATCCCATGATGTTGGTTTTGGAGCATTTTATACCACAATAATGCGTTTCCTGACTCGTTTGTTTGTTTTCTTGGACCTGGTGTCTCCAGAAGGTCTATAAGGAGAATGGCCACACTTCACATCATTGCTCATCATTGGTTCTTTTACAGCTAGACTTCACATATGGTGTGTTAATTAGTGATGCCGCTTTTACTTGCTTTGTCTCCTACAGTGACTGTATATCTGCACAGGCTCGATTCACTCATACGATGCGTATTATGGTCTCTACACTCAATGACAGTAGTATCTTGAGACTCCAGTAATGATGACGATGACAGACCTGTGCGGTTCATGAATGTGATGATGATGATGATGATGATGTTACTGCACTGGTATAATGAGGCCTTTAAATCAGTTCGGGAAGCGCCTCATCATCAGATATCGGTGCTGGATCGTCAACATTTGCTTCTGAGCGAGGCGAAGAGGCTCCCACTCCACTCGTGCTCTCATTGGTCGATCTCGTGCCGGGAACCAATCACGTGTCTTGTCTGAGTGTCGTGGGCGTGTACAAAGCCTCTGAGAGAGTTTCTCTCTTTCTCTGGCATCCTGGGAAACCGTGTCTCTCGCATCACGATGAAGCAATGCTGCTTTCCACAATACGGCTGCCGATATGGCCGTATTTTTGAATTTTTATTTTTCGATTAATATTTTTGAAAAATCCGCGATACACTGAGGCCGCAAAACTTGAACTGCGATGTGGCGAGGGATTACTGTATTTGGTTTTGTTTGTGTTGAGCATATGCAGATATTTTCAGATTTTATGTGGTCAATTTTTTTGGAGTGAGCGTTCAATTACAATTGTCATTCATAGTTTGACTGTCCTAAAGAAACTTTTTGGTTTTTTGTCTGTATTATAGTGCAAGTTTTTTTTTTTTTTCCTCTGTTCATAATACCAGCTGTTTCTCTTCAGAATATTATGAGAATGGAACTTTTTCTAATTGATTTTAAGGCTTAATTTGTAGTTAATTCTACAAACCGTGCTGGACTCTAAACACCACGTTTACAGAACCTATTTTCATCCAGTTAATCGTACTCAAGACATGCAAGCATTGAGAATTCCCTCCGTTAATCAAGTGCTTCTGCACTGCTCATTTGTGTAGAAGTGGATCATTGAGCATTTCAACTGTTGATTTAATCCAATCAATTAATGATATTGATCCTTGATTAGTTGTACGTTAGTTATTGACACTTTCATTTAACCGTAATTTGCTTGTTTGTCAATTCTGTCATTTTTTGTGTGATTGGTTTTACCTTTGCAATAAGGAAATGAAAGTCACGAAGGTAACCTTCGTCTCTCTCCTCAGATGATGCAGTTTGCTTGGGACAATTACAAGCGCTACGCCTGGGGCTCCAACGAGCTGCGTCCCGTCTCCAAGCAAGGCCACTCCAGCAATTTGTTTGGTGAGTGTCTGTCGAGATGTCTCTCTGGCTCTGATTCATGCATCTGCAGCTTCACGTCTCAATGGTAAATTGGTTAGCAGTCAGAACTGTCAATCAAAGCTGCACAGGTTGGTTATGTGACCTCTATCAAAAAGGCTTTTGATATCTCTTTGGTCCGTCTCACTTCACAAGCTCTGTCTAGGTCTATTTCTGCTTTCAAGGGGACAAACAAAACCATTTCTGACTGCATCAGGCGGGAATATCATGGTCACACCACACATATAGTTTCACGAAACCTTGATCCTGTTTTACACATTAATGTATTTTCCTTTCCTCTAAAGAAATGTTGTTGTGCTACTTTTGCCTGTCACCCTCTTGACCCGTTTCTATTTTGAAGCTGAATAGCACAGGTTGTGAGTGGGCACACTCATTCTTGCATAATTCATGAAGGCCTGTCCATCTGAGGTTTGTAATCTACATCAATAACAGCAGATTATATCACACGGTAATATGCGTCGTTTAGCTCATCTCCAGAATGTTACTGTGCTTTCCAAAGGTTTGGAATTGGAAACGCACTCAAAGTTTGGAATTGCTCTAGAAAATGAGCATTTGTTTCAAGAAATATGTTTTTATGCAACAAGACCAAAGATTTTCAGAAGTAATGAAGGCAATATACGCACGCCACAGTGAGACATGGGCTTTGGAAGCTGTGATTTGTGATACTGGATTAAACTTTAATTTCTTAGTATTTTATTGTGGATTTTTGGGTTGGCACACTTTTACAGCTTCACTGATTGATTAGTTTAGTAATAAATAAAGTGCTAGTTTACCCCAGAATTAAAATATCATCATGTTGTTCTAAAACTGCTGAAAGCAAAAGGGGTTTTGAACAATGTTGGTAACCATTGACCTCCATAGAATATTTTTTTTATTAAATTATTTTATTCAGTTTGATAGTGTTAACTGTCTGGTTACAAACGTTATTTAAAATATCCTATAACAGATTAAAGAAACTCATGAGGGTGAGTACATTTTTTTTTGGTTGGGCTATCACTTTAAGTTTATCAATTTAATTGGAACCGTTTATAAATCCTTTATTAATAACACTAGTTTTTATTTTTATTTGTGCTCCATTCGTTTAATTACATTTATAAATAGTTTTTTGTTTTAGCTTTTGTTCCTCGTCAATGCAAAGACTTTCCTATTTATTTGGATTCATGCAAACATTTTGCATTTTATGCAAACTCTCTTTGAAACCTTGGCCGTTTTAAATCTTTTGCAGGTAGTGCTAGGTGATTCTTAATTTCTCAGATTTTTTTCAGGTTGAAAGCTTGGTGTCTTACGGATGAAAATTAATAATGCGCTTAAATTCCCCAGAAAAATTATTGCTATTTTTTTTCCTAAACATTGTAATTAATGTAAACACAATTGCAAATTGATTTCTATTTATTTTTTCACAATATACTTGTACTATAATATTTTTATTTTCTTCCTATATGCAATATTGGAGGTATAGGTTGTGATCACTTAAAATATAAATAATTTATTCTGTTCCAAACAGAGTCTAATTTAAAATAATTATTAATTATATTCCAGAGTCTAATTTGAAATAATTTATTGAATTCCAAACAGAGTCTAATTTAAAATAATAATTTATTCTATTCCAAACAGTTGAATTTAAAATTCCATTAATCTAATTTGAAATTATGCATTCCATTCCAAACAGAGTTTTTTTTTTTAAATAATAATTTATTATATTCCAAACAAATTTTAATTAAAATAATAATTTTCAGGTGCAGACAAATTTTTGGTCCATCACTATTAAATAAAAATGTGATGTTTGACTGCAAACTTTTGAATATCCAGATAATTCCCAGCCGCATGTCCTCTGAATGAATTGATTTCTGTGAATCTTGTAAGTCATGCACATCCCTGTTTTTCAGGGTCGACACTGAGAGCGTTATGAAACATTCATCAGATGTGCGTCTGTTGTGTTGTAAACTCCACACAGTCAATTGGCACTCAGCTGGAGGGCAGGCCGGGGATTTACAACACACATTTGATTAACCTCCATAATTTTGCTGTGGACGTGCCAGTAGAAATACAGTCTTAATTTATTTGGCTCACACACTATCAGAATAACAATCTGGCAAGAAGTACATTACGCTTTTCACATCCCCTCATGCGCTACAGCATCAGCCGTGTGTGGGTGCGTTTTAAAAAGACTGCCATGTCAGTCAAAGCCAGACAGCTCGCGAACACAAACCTTTTTTGTTGTGCCGTGCGTTTCCAGGCAGTTTTGAGTGCTTGTCAGTTTCTCAAATGGTATGTTCGGCCCCGTGGGCCCATGAACCCGTGAACACGGGAGACCACTGAACACGTGCTCAGCCGTTGCTGTGTTTTGTCTGGCAGGGTTTTCCATTATAAATGTAGAGGTTGGGTTAATGGTACGTTGACTCTGAATAAAAGATGATCTGGAATATGCCAGTCAGGGTTTTTGCACCTGACCAGGCAGTTGAAAAGACTGTTTTGTGCTTTTCTAGATCCCGTTTCTCAGTAAGATGCGAGTTGCTGATACCGACCGGTGGGATCACACACACCGACACGTAGAGTAAGACCTCGCTGGAAATCGTGACCACATTACAACCCTCAGGGCTTTAGCTCGCAGAGAAAGATCAGGCTGCAGTCAAGCCATATGGAAGTGCTTAGTCTAAACATTGTGCCTGCTTGTGTGTCCCAGACATGTGTGATTATTGCCACGTGTTTGTTTTTTATGAACATGGAGGACGAGGTGTGCAAAGGTCTGTTTCTCGTGCATCTGACCTCAGTTAAAGTTCATTAGATCTTATGCAGTAGACGGCACATTTTCTGATAGACTGGGTTTAACCAACCATAAAAAAATCATTAAGGCCTCCGAATCTGTGGATTAGAGCGAGCTTGAATGTTTCACACACTCTGGGCTTGCTTAAGACCATTGAATCCGCATAATAGTCTAGGAAAGAAGCAGTAAAAGAGAATGGTGTTGGTGATGAGTTGCCGTTCTTTTGTTATAATTGTTCAAAACCTCTTGTAACTCCCTACCTAAGATCATTTTTACATTTACGCATTTGCCAGATGCTTTTATCCAAAGCGACTTGCATTGCATTTAAGACTCGCATTGACATTCTAATCAGTTCTTGCTTTCCCTGGGAATCGAACCCATGACCTTGGCGTTGCAAACGACATGCTCTACTGGATGAGCTGCAGGAAAGATTTAGTTTGTATAAAAGAGAAAAACACGCACAACTTAAACCTAAATCAAATACAAGTTAGTAAAGAGAGATCAACACTTTAACACCTCTAACATCATACAAAAAATTAAAGAATCAAAACCAAAAAGAAAAAAACCGTAAGTCAATATTTAACCTTCATCTCCATTTAAACCAGGAGCTAAATCTTTCAAACTGTCTTTAATCGTAAACTTTGAATGAAGCGCCTTGCACGCAATCTATCCGCACACGCAGATGAACGACAAAGACTTCCTCTGCCAGAAAACCCCAAATCAAACAATTAAATACCATTCATGTTCAAAAATGGACAAAGTAACCGTAAATCACTTAAGACACGTGAAAATAAAGTGAATTATACCCAATTCATTAACATCACACATTAAATAAAGTAATTTTACGTCCTAGAAACTACAACAGCTATAAATGTCTTTTGAGCAAATATATTTTGGCTTGAGGAAGGTTTTGTGAAAAATAGAAAGGTCACTAAAAGCTCCCTTCTCTCCATAATTTTTGTAAATTAAACGGCACTTATTATAAATTATTACTTAAACTTAAATGAATGATTGGTTAAAGTTTGTCACATCACGTTGTCAAATGTTTAAAAAGCTTATTGCCATTTGTGATGACCAAAAAGTTTATTGCGCTTGTAGTTTTTATTCCTTATTGTTAGGGCCCGAGCACCAATGATGCAAGATCCCTCTTGGATTTGCTCTGTTTATTATTATTCTTTAATTGTAATTTGTACTATATAATTTTTAGGTATATTTGTTAATACTGTGTTAAACATGGGCTTAATTGGTAGGATAATTTAAATGGGAAATTGACTGATTTAGATCATTATTTTCTTTCTAATAAAGAGGTTTTTCACTGCATGATAAAGTGCACGGGGAAAAGATCAGTGTTTAACATATATAATAGTTATTCCCTGATTTGATTGGTTAAAATTCTGAATTAATTCTGATTTGAGCTTAAATGCTAGAGCTTTGATTCAATTATCATTTACCTTAAATACAATGTTTTCTCCTTGGATAAAAGCGTCTGCTAAATGCATAAATATAAATGCAACAAAGAAATTAATCGTTAGATAATTTTTTTTTTTTTACATTTCACTGCATAATAAAAATCCTACTTTGTACAGGAAAACTGCATTTGATATTTAATCGAATCTGCTGTTTCTTATGTGAAGAGTAATCTTTGCTTTCGCTTCCTGTGCTCTTTTTGCTCATGCAATGCTGCTTATGAAATCTGATTCAAGAGAATGTTGAAAGTTGTCTAACATAGAGGTTTCTGTTTTCGTATCTCACGGATTCCATCACAATAAATACTAGCCGTACTGTTCCACGTGTCAATCATCTCCGCACAGAGCAGGAGCCAGCGGGGACCGAGACAATGCCTTGGCTAATGAAGCCACTCAGGTACAGTGTGAACTGTCTGCAGTTCCCGAATGCATGTGCTTGTCACTCACGACCACTGCTCTAATAAAACACACAGGGAAAAGACCTTCTCTTTCTCCATGATGTCCACCAGTGTGATTGTGATTTAGAAATAACTATTTATCAACCGTGAATGAAAGCGTTCTGGGATGGTCCCTGACATGAACTGTGCAATTAAAACAAAACGCATCACAATCTTAGTGCAGAAGAGCATAGATAAGTGGTAGAAAAGAGGAAGAACACGTCAGTCTGCCTCTAAGCCCTTGTGTGCTCATTTAGCGCAGAAGCTGCTGAACCATGATGTTCTGTCAGTGTCTATAGCAGCACTCGTGTTAATGACCCAACAGAAGTCGTGTGCTTGGCTGTGTCTCTGGGTCAGAGGTCAGAAGAGGTATTATTTATGAATTATTATATTATAAATAATAAATATTTATATTTGTTATAAATAATTAAGTGTAACGGTTGATGATTTTATTAGCTGTAAAATAGTTGTGTGGTCGTCATAATTTGTGTAAAAAAATATAAATGTATATGAAATTTCACTTAGTAATTCTTGAATATTTATTAGAGAACTATATATATGGCTATATAGATATGGATAGATGTATGTATATGGATTTTTAGGCCAGTTTTCCATTTTTCTGCGGTACTTTGTCATTGTTTTTTTTGACAATGTTAACATGTTAGACGGACATCGGTTCTCATCTTCTTTTTAAAGGCAAAAACATGTTTTAAGAAACAGCCCATAACACTTCTGTGCAGTATTTTACTGTCAAATACAAGTTGAAGTTAAATCCTGTATTTGTCGTGCTTGCTCAGTTAATGTCGCTTTGAGAGAAATCTATTGGTTCTTTTAAAAATGAGACACTGACGCGACTGTACCCGTCATATCGTGAGCAGCAGTTTCTCCTGTTCATTTTTTATATGACTGAACCATCTCCTGTTCTTATAATGTCTCCAGTTTTAATGTGACATTCATAAAACAAGGGAAAAAAAGTTGCAATCTGTTAGTTTTGCTAAAAATCAACCTCTGAGATCTGAAAGCTCCCATCTGTTTTTAAGAGGGTGATTTCGAGTTAACGTTTGCTGTGTGTTTTTCCTCTGCCAGTTGGCTGCCGACTGACAAACACAAATTGGAGGATCTTTGGTAGTAAATGTTTTGATGCTTTCAGGATGCAGCGGTGTTTGCGTTTCAGCTATGAATTTTCCTTCAACCAGTGGGATGGGCATGTGCGTTTTTGTTTGTTGCTTGAAGCCCATCGTCCAGGATCACAGCAGGCTTTAGGAGATCCTGCTGCTTGCAGAAGTGCTTACAAACCGCTTCTTGCTGAGTAAGATGAGTCTTCATGTTTCAGCTGTAATCGCCAGTCTAATCTTATTTTTGAAGTGATGTTGTGCTTCAGAGGCACAGACTAGAGGTTGCGTCAGTCCTCAGAGTTACAGCAGTGTCAGTAGAGGAGATAATGTTTTACTGGTTGTATTCAGTAGTGGCGTTACCCTGCTGCTGAATCTACAACCCTGCGGAAAAGCTGTGTTTTATTTAGCGGAGTTGTGAGCTTGCAGTCTGAATTGAATGTTTTGAGAACCACAGGACATAGTCAAATATTGGATAGTAGATGTTTCTGTCATGTTGTTCTCACTGGTTGCATGCACTCGCAAATGAACGGCTCAGTCGGTAATATTGGCAAGTTTTTGGCATGCAAATGGAAGAAGTGAGAAGCATCATCACAACTAAACTTTGAATGCGATCATGATCTCTGTTCCGGCATTTCTTGTACTTGGCAATCTCCACGTTTAATCAATCTCTCGTGCTTAAAATGTGTGGATTAATGATGCGAGGATAATACATGCTCAGGTGGGCTGAGTTTTATAAAATAACTTTCCAATTGATTACGGGTGAGCGTATGAGAGGGAAATCGTTAGTGTGCTGGTTGTAATAAAGACACAGAACTCTAATTTTTAGGTAAAACACAACAAACATACATCACTCCTTTACTTTTGATTTCAACAATAACGTACAACACTTTAGCGAAAACCAATCAAGGAAAATATTCCTCATGCTGGTCATTATATGAAACTCAAGGGGAAAAGGAACAACTGTGTAACTTAATTTATCCTTAAATGTACAGGAAATTATTCTTATAAAAGTGTTTTCCAATGTTTTACGGGTCCACTTGTTTAAAGGCCAGACCTCAACAACTGTTCGCACTTGCACAAATGCTCCAAAATATATTGAGATTGCACAAATTATATTTTGGGAGAATACACAATCAAAATAGCGGCAATTTCGAGCCCTGTAGCAGTTTTCCATTTTTCTTAATGCTAGTTTTTTTATGCGTTTAGTTGCATGAAACTAACTTGACATTAGTTGTCAATTCTAAAACAGAATTGTTTTAAGAACAACAAATTAAGTAATGCAATGTAAACTAAAAACTGATGTCGACATAGTCTTGACTACATATTCTCTTTTAAATACTAATTCAGTGTTGGAGTTTGACTGAGAAATAACTTTTAGACTTTTTCTCATTTTTGATTTACTTTCCATCGGGTCCAATGTTCATTACTTTTGAAAATGTCCTGCCAGATAATGTTCTCTGAATTACTGTCCAGTGTCTATCAGCCCAGAGTAAACATGCAGGATTGTACCACCTTGCGGATGCTGCCAATGTCAATTCCCTGCCAAATAGCTCTGGGGGTCAACCTTCATTTCGGTAATGCCGCTTCCACGAGGTTCTCTTCTGGTAATGGCTTTCTTTCAGATCCCAAATGAGCAACCATCTGTTATATGGGCCTTGCTGAGATGAGCTCGAACACGTGATGTTCCCAGCAAACATTAATGCTTGTTTGTTTGTTCCTTCCTTGCTTTAGAATGGCCAGTTGTTGGTCTCATTGATTAAACCATAACATGCACTGGGATGGAAGATGGTTCAATAGTTGATTGTACTTTCGACGTTGGATTGTTATCGTCTTCGATCCACAGGGGTAAAACGCTGATAAGATCAAGTCTTTGTATTGAAAGACAAGCAGGCTGGTGTCCCATTACCTCTAACCTGAGGTCACAACATGCTCTCATCGGGTTCAGAAGAGATTCATGATGGTGAATGGCCTTATCAGGTCATTAAGTGTCTGATTTGTAATTTACCAGTGTAATTGGAATTGATAAGGTCTGTGTTTAGTGCCTAAGAGTCAGTGGACTTCCCTGCGGATACGATTGTATAGTCCTGATTTAGGTCAGCATTCAGAGAGTAAAACCTGCCATGTAGGAGAAAAGCTTTTGGGACGTGAATGTCTAACCGGGGGCTGTATTGGAAAGCTTCATAGTGAAGTGATTTATGACCTTCTTCCACTTCCTCACTGGGGTTTAAGTCCTCAAGGGCCTGTTCACCATGGACAAATGTGCTGTTCTTTCACCTACAGTGCAGTTTCTGCCATCAAGATCTTTGATTTGCATCGTCTCTGCATAGAACACCAATATTTGCTTACGGTTTGTATCTTATATATACTATGCACTGAGTATTTTGGTTGAGATTTATGTAAATATTTAGCTTTAGCAGAATGTGAGCTATTACTCTGGTTATACTAATATAGCCATAGCAATGCATTTGTATTTTGCTTGTATGCATGTAATTTGTTTCTATTATATACGGTTATGTTGACGGCCTCGGGGGTTGCAAAAACGCATTGAGATAACCGATGATCGAGGTAACCAAAAGCCAATATGGCGATTTATTTGAAGCGATCGGTATGCTATAAAAATGTACATACACTGTATATGTTTGCTAACAACAAAAGGCATATGTGCACCAACTAACAGCAGAGATTGAAACGACTACTGTTTATGTTGGGAATATACCTTTAAGACCATGCATGCTGTTCTGGTGTGAGTGCGCACAGAGGAGTGTTTTTGAGTGAGGAGAGAGATGGCCGCTCTACCGCTGACTGTTATATAGCATAATCTACTGTTTCTATTTTCCTTATTTTATTTGTGATGTTTGCCAGAGTGTTTTCTTTTTCCTGGTTTGTACTTGCACTCTTTTCATGTTTGAGGAGTGTGAAACCCATCTATAAAGCTCGTCATCTGGTAGTCGTCAATCACTCTGACAGTGCAAGATTTACCAGTATACGATAAAAACCACCTTCCATTCTCCATACAAACATTGCAAACACAACTTCGCTCACAGCGTAAACAGACTGAGAAGTATTGTACACGCGGTAACTATGGTTTCGTGGCCATGGTAACCGCGCCGCAAAAGTGATTGAAGCGTCATTGGAGTGAGTGTCCGTGATGCACGTGCAAAGCAAACGAAGCGCATGCGCAGTTAACTGTACTCTCATTCACGGGGATTGAGATAACCGATGTAAAGTGGCGACTTTGTCTCTTTTGTGCTTGAGATAATGGTGTTCGACCACATAAAATAATCACCATGACCGATAAGAACATGCTAAGACATGCTAAGAGTTTGGAGGTTCGACTTAAAAAACGTCGACATAACAGAGTTTGCAAGATAACCAAGGTTGCGATAAGTAGGTTCCACTGTAAATGCACAAATAAATACAATTAGGGATGTGCTTTTCGACTAATTTGTTAGTCGTTTAAACGAAAATTTTGTAACCGACTAGTCTAAAAGTAATGCCGCTAGAAATAACTCTCAAAACTGCAGCTTTATGTAGCGAGAGGAGTGTGTGTCAGTTTTCGTGGTGATGCCCATGACAATGAGTTCAATAAACTGGTAAAAAATAAAGTATATATATTTCTTTCAGTTGAACGTGATCACAGTGTAGTAAATGATGCGATGATGTGGCTGTTTCGGCTCGTCTCTTTAAACATTTCCGTGTCTGTGATTTAATATGGTTATGCTCGGATCCAGTGGAATCATCATATGCATTGGAATCATTCTATATTTGACATAATAGTTTAACACTTTTCTATCTCCTTCTACTTTAAAATACTCCCACACCTCGCTCATCTTTCAGTGGTCATTATTAAACCCGCCGCGACAACGCATTGGAAATCTGCGGTAAAGATTTAGTTTCTGCTCGCATGACAGATGTATTTCATTTTAGTTTTGCTTATTTATTCAAAATATTCACACACTTGTGAAATATCAATTACCTGATATTCCAATTCTCAAATATGTAGAAGTGAATGCGTTTTGTCGCTTAAAAGCCTTTATAATGTCATGTCAGCTGATGCGTGACGCAGTTCAGAGAATCTGATCCGTCGGATTTACATCACGTAAATTCAGTCCCTTCTCTCGAAATATATGACAGTGAGTGTCCAGCGTATTTAAACGTCTGAAACCTAAAATAAAGGTACGTGGTTGAAAACTGAATAGCTGTGATATATGACAAACACTGAGAGGAGCGCGTCCATCGCGACCGCAACGCCAGCCAACGCGCAAAAACGCGTTTGAATTTAGCAATTGATCACGAGACGCACGGATCGTTCTAATCCCGCGTGCGACTGCACGCGTCAGAGGGTTACATGTAAGGTTAAAACGTCATTTGAACAAAATCTTGTTTGTTTTTTTTTCTTGTGTAGTCGACTATTGTTTTCGGTGTCGACTAGTGGCACCCTGTTCCGTGTAGTCGACTCGCACATCCCTAAATACAATAAATTAAAATACCATTTAAGTTTATTCCCCCTTGACACTTGAGTTACCGATTTCTTTTTTTCTTCAAGACATTTGAGTTCTAGTGATATTTGTCACATAAACCACTAAGAGCTAATGAACCTCTATGGAATCTACATGCAGACTATATGAATACTTTCATGCTGTACCTTTACTGGTTGAACTTCCAAAACAAGTAGTTTAGCATGATACGATCTCATCCTTGTCCATTTACCTGGCTTTTACAAAGTGCAGCCTAGAATAAGCAGTGATTTAGATTTAGGAAGTTGGGTTGTATGGTACATTAAGGACTGTAAACCAAAGTTGAAAAGGCCACGCTAGACCATAAAACGGGAACTTTTATAACTGCGATTTAGCCGCACATATACTGTTCTGCATAAAGAACAGTGTTGCTGTATGGAGGGCTCTTTGCACAATTTTATGGTGTTTTGTCTGGTAGAACATCCTGTTCCTTCTACTTGTGGAAATGAGGGGGACATGGCATGCCTCATTTCTCATGTTTTCTCCTGACAGAATTTAGGAAGTTAGTCAGTGTTGGGTAACGCATTACAAGTTACTTGAGTTGCGTAATCAATTACTTTTTCCAATGAACTAGTAAAGTAACGCATTACTTTTATATTTACAACAATATCGGAGTTACCTTTTCAAGTCAGTAACGCAAGTTACTTTGTTTTACCATCTATTAACTGTTGTGTCTTCATGTTGAGAAAAATCAGTTGTTGTGTGTGAACATAATTATTGTATTTCTAGACTAAATGTGAGTATTAATCTTAAACCTTATGTAAGCCTCCAATAATTGTTGAAAATTATTTAGATTAAACTAAAATAATTGTTGCTGGCCTTCAATGATTTAGTTAAACCGTAAGAAAACATGACTTTTTTTATGGTGACGAGTTTTTTGTTATTTAAGCATTATTCACATTTTCGTGTGAAAGGTCTTTTACATTTTTCTAAAACATTTTTTGAACAAACAAACCAACCCAGTTGAGGAAAAGTAACGCGGAAGTAACCTAAAGCATTTCTTTTCTTAAAGTAACGAAGTAATGCATTACTTTTCAAGTAACTTTTTCCAACACTTCATTTATTTAAAGAAAATCCAGAATAGCAAAAGTAAATATATCAGACATTGATTTTTCTTTTTCTGAAAAGCTCACAGTCTCCCTCCTGCAGTAACTTCATAGCATACTGTCTTGGGAGATTATTTGTCATTTCATTGGCTCTAGCAACAGCAAATGTGGAAAAGATGTGTGAATGCTCTGCAGGAGGTGTTTGAGATGTTGTGTACATGTATTACGCACTATAATTCTGTCATGTTGTGTCTTCAGTATCACTAGACAGAGCCAGGACTGTTAAATGAGGAACTCAGCTGGTTGGCAGCTTTGAATCTCTTGAAGAGGGTTGCATGCAGAGCCAGACTAATAATTAAAGTACCAAAAAAGCTGAGTTGTCCAACCTGCTGTGTTCACAATCAGTACAAATCCACAAACTACAAGCGAATGTCTTTAGTTGTTGAGGAGTGTGCCAGTTACCATATGCTATTGTTCTCATTCACTTTCGCCCCTAAAATTGTTTCATAACATCAGCACCTTAATTAGCCGCATTATTTTTTCATTTTATAAAGTTGTTGGAGAGTCTGGCTGGTTAATGATGCCTAAAATGATTGTGTGAAATGACCTAAAATAAGACAGACTGGTAACTTTACAGAATATTATATTTTTATTTGTGTTATGAAGACAAAATGAAATCTGAAGCTTTAAGCAGAAGCATTGAAACCATGACTACGTGCACATGCTCTGAAACATAATGATTATATTATATATATATATATATATATATATTATATAATGATTGTATTTCCTAATCCTGTTTCTCCCTCTTCTCCGGATCAAATGTTGCTCTTTTTCTTTATTGTGCTTAAAGGAATAGTTCCCCCAAAAAATAAATGATTTACTCACCCTCGTTTCGTTTGTCTTCGGAAAACAAATGAAGATATTTTTTATGAAATCTGAGAACCTTTTGTCGCTCCATTGACGGATATGCAACACTTAAAAAAAAAATCATAAAGAGATTGTAAAACTAATTCATATAAATTGAACTGTTTAGTCTTAATTTTCTTTAAGAGACTCGTTCACTTTTATATGCTGATCAGATTTAATTTAGGCTTTTATTCACATAATTGTTGATCGGCAAACATCAAAGAAGCTCAACTGTACTTACTTGATGATGTTGTTGTTGTTATACTGTTTTTATATAAAAACAATGCTTAGTGCATTTTTAGAATATCATATATAATGTAACTGCTACATTTTAATGCACAAACATGTTGCTTGTATTCAAGTCATCAGTTTCCCAGAGTAGTGGATCCATATTAGTATTTGTGTTTAACTTATTCACATGAAACTGAGGAGCCCAAGTCGCATTATCTATACTGCATTGTGCTTATAAATGTATTAGACAACCTGTCATAAAGAGAAAAAGTAGTATGCGTACATTGTCATTTTGTTAGGCAAATGACAAACCGAAACCACAAAATAGTCTTATACATAACTTACACCAAACTTGTTTTTTTAAATATTTTGTATGACGTCCTCTGGCCTTGATAACATCTTGCATTCTTGCTGACATTTTTATGCACAGGCTTCAAAATAGTTTCTAGTTGCTACTAAAGTCTTGCTTTTGGTAACTTTTGTGCGATCTTTCTTTGAATCTGCTAAATCCACCAAAATGAGTTCAATAGGATTCAACTCCGGACTTTGACTTGGCCATCTGTGACTAAAGAGCTTACACATACTTATGGATTAACCATAACAGCAACATCAAAATATGTTTTTGGTAATCATCACTACTGTCTAGTTTAGGCCAGCTGTTGCACAAGCTTTATAAATTATAACTGCAGAGAGTATTTGGGCGTTTCTTTTATATACCGGGTGTTGTTTTCGTGAAGTTATCTGACATGGCTTGATCGGTTTATCTTAACTTTGGCTTCCCATTGAGAGTGTTGATTCGCAAGGTTTAGATTTGTTGTCGTTGTGATTTGTTTGCTCCCTACACAGGATTTGGGCTTTAGTGACCATATCTCAGAGGCTCTGAGGTCTTTATAATCACGCTATTGGTTTATTTCAAGCTACCGCTAGGCTTTGATCCTAAAGTAACCCCTCAGGAATTCTTCTCAAATGGGTTGTCGTTGTCTTTATCCACAGGTAGTCTCAAAGGAGCCACCATTGTGGATGCTCTGGACACTCTTTACATTATGGAGATGTTTGACGAATTTGAGGCTGCTACCGAGTGGGTGGAGAGGAACCTAGACTTTAACATGGTAAGATTCAAGCATTGTATACTCATTTCTGATGATCTAGTTGATTTTGTATGTACAAATACGTCCTTGCTATGCAATTTCCCCTGAATAATACAACAGAATCAGAGTACCGTATTTTCCAGTATATAACCTGCAGATACAGATAATCCGTACCCTCATATAGCCTGTGGGTTTTGTGTAAAAAACTGTTGGCACAACCCGCACCTGTATATAGCCCGCACCTTTATATAACACGCATCCATAGTTTGAACTTTTTTTTGGTGTACGTTCACATTTTGAATTTCGAATGTTGCTCGCATGACGTGAATTATCATAACTGCTCGGTACAGTGCTTGTGCGCGAAATTCAAACAATAAGAAAACAAACACAAATCAGAATCAAAAGAAAAAGAAAAGCAGTGTCTCCCGCTGTGCAGCAGCTCGTCCCTTAAGAAGTGATTCTACAGGTGTTGATCATTAGATGAGAAGAGTCCGCCCTCATGCAGCACAGCCAATCATGTCCTCTTGCATGATTGACAGGTCAGACAGCCCTCGCAACAACAACCCTCGCAAGAAAGAAAAACAAAGAAAATACTGCAAAAAAAACAAACGTATGTCCTTAGGGACGTAACAAATATATTGAAATATTATTACATGTAAAAATGCGCGATATAGCCCGCACCCTTATATAACCCGCACCCCCGCGGGGTTTGTAAAATCGGGTATAACCCGCGGGTTATATGCGGGGAAAATATGGTAATTTTTAATGAAGCTTTGAAAACTGGTCTGTATCGTCTCCAGTGCTGACTAAATGTCTGCTTTCGCTCTTCTGGGGAACTCTGCGTTGCTGTTTGTGAATCAGCCAATATGACTCTGACTCAAGTCTGGTGTAATGTACATCTGAGCCAAAACCCTCCAAGCTTCTGCCTCGTGTTTTTCAGGGCTAAATTTTAGTTCCAGTCCACTTTGACCATTAACTCCATGTATTACAGTTCAGATGTATTTGTTTTTCAAAAATTAATACATTTTCTAGCTTTTGGCCGATGCTTTTAGGCTTGCGATGTGCATTCAAGATACACATTGACATTCTAATCAGTTCTTGATTGGACCCTGGGAATTGAACCCATGACCTTGACATTGCAAGCATCACACTCTACTGTTTAAGCAGCAGGAAGTATGTCAGCATGACTTGCATGCGCCTTGAGGAATCAATTGGAATCATGAGGAATCAATTTCTATATGATCTTGTAGAAGAAATGGTTGACACTAATGGTAAAATGTGTGATCTGATCGCTTTCGCTTGATTATATGGTACGTTTTTATCCGTTTTGTTTTTCTGTCACAATGTAATAGAGCTTAGCAAGCATGTCTGTTACTGAAGCATGAGGCAGTTAACACCCTTAGTGTGCGAGCAGACATGAAGAAAGTGGAGTTGTTGTTCATTTGACATGCAATTTGTAGCAAAATACGGGGTCAGAGAAAAGAGAATTATCATGAAAAACTCAATTGACTGTTTTTGACATCGTGGCGAATAAATTTACGCTTAATCGTACTACTGTTCAAAAAGATTATTCAAAAGATTTTTTTCTTTGAAAGGATGTATTAAATTGATCAATCATTTTTTTTTCTCAGGATTTCTACTTTAAATAAATGCTCTTAAACTTTTTTTGGCAAAAAAAAAAAAAGGATAATGGTTTTCACAAACCATTAATGTTTCTAACATTATTAATATTAAATGTTTCTTTACAACCAAACGTTTCTGAAAGATAAAATGCCTGCTAATAATTTGGTTTTGCCATCACTGGAATTAGTTTATACATGTATAAATATATTAAATGAGAAGTCATTTTAAATTGCAAAAATATTTCACAATATTACTGTTTTTACTGTATTTTTTGACAACTGATTGCAGCCTTGCTGCGTGTAAAAGACTTATTTAAACTACATTTGTTAGTACCAATACTTACAATAAGCATTTCTCCTGTCAAGTAGTAGTTCATCACTTGGAAGGGGTTTACAATTTAAATGGAGAATTCTCCAATTATTCAGATTTATTAAGTGTTCACAGGTGTGAGCATAGCCTCTCTTGTCTGCTTTGAATGTGACTCAACCAATCTGAGTTATCAGCCTTTTTTGAACGTCGATACTTTTTCAGCAATATGAGAAGTGCTGAACTACTTCGTCTTCAGAACTGCACCCAATAGGGAGAACAGAAGAACTAAGACCAGCATAAATCTAATTAATCATAAAGACAGTGCAAGTGAGGGGAAATCAATACTTAATGCAGATCACTCCAGAAATGACAAAATAAAGTTGACGAATGAATTCTAGAACACATGCTGGATAAAGTAAGCAAAAACGATGCTTTGTTTGATGTGTCTCTTTATTAAGGTAATTTCATTAGCCATTCTGCAGGGGTGTACCATTAGTTAAGCATCGGAAGTTCTTCAGTACATCCTCAATTTAAGACAAGAGAGAAGACTGTATCTGGGTCCAGTGCTTTAATGAAGAGTGTTAAACAACTTTTAATTGAAAGGCTTTTCTTTCTACCCTCAAGCAATTCCAACAATGAAAGAGTCCACAAAAATCCCTTGTGAAACTGTTATTAATATTCAGCTTGTCTCTTGAATACTAAGCAACTCCTTTCTGATGCAGGAAAGCCTCTTTTGTATGTGTGTGTGTTGAATAATTTTAGCCTATGGAAGTTTAGTCATGCTGCTTTATTTGACCTCTGCTATCATCTGGTTATCTTTGAGAACCTAAAAGGTGTTTATCTAAGTAAAGGCTATCTGCGAATCAAGCTTAAATTATCATCCAGAGAACCGTTTCAGACTGGCTCTTTGGCAACTCGTTGATTATATTAGGAGATATGATTCATCTTTATTTATCCTTGCACATCAACTTAATATTTATTTGTCCAGCTTTTTTTCCTGAATCATTACCACATTCAGTTGTTTTACAAGTTCTGATCCGATTGCTTAGCAGAGAAATCTGACCCTGGCTGAACTGAGGAGGAGAGCCTCTTCACTGCATCAACAGCCCTGATCTCTCGTCTTTTATGCTGTGGGATTCTTTTATTCCTGTAAAAGCTCACATCATCGAAGGTCAGATTCACAGGCTGCTGTAAAATACCACCGTTGCAGTGACCACAAATCCCAACTGGACTCAAACCCGAGTGAGATAACCTTTCAGATGGAGACTGCTGAGGGATCGAAAAACCTCATCAGAAGTATATAAATAGTAAATCCTTTCCTTTTTTCATAAGGCTAACCAAGCCATTAGCTACAGCACTCAAGCACAGTGTGGCTAGCTGTCCCTCCCTCTCCATCCTCTCCAGTGCCGGCTCATCTGAAGTGTGTATTAGAACAAGGGTTTTCAAAGACGCTAGTCCTCACCTCTCCTGCCCCTCCTGCCTTAGAGAAAGGCTGATAAATATAGTAATTTATCACAATTATATTTATTGCTCCACTGCTTTTATAGTCATTCATTATCAAGCTACATCACTTTTCATTTTAAGCTTACCAGTTGTTTGTAGCCCAAAAAGATTTGATTTGTATTGATTTTTCATTCATTGCTTTCCATAAGTATAATGTGTGCGCATTAGATGGTAATGATCTCTTGGACTCATGAACACGACGAGTAAGATCAGCAATGGATGGAGGCGCTGTACCGTGCAAAGATTAGAGTCTTAATTCCATAAGGTAATGGTAACCAATGCATTGATCTCAGGACGGGTATATGGTTAAATATCCAAGTACCTGTCATAGCCTTGCGGCTGTGTTTCGGTCCATCTGTAATCTGTTTAAGAGTTTTCTTATCTTTGCCATAATAAAGGGAGTTGCAAGAAAGTAATTTTGAAAGTTGAAGAAAATAAGAAAAACATCTCAAGGAAGTTGAGAGAAAATAAAAACATGAATGATGTTCTCCAAGTCTATGCTTCTTAATCTTAGCAAACTAGCTTTGACAAATTCACTTTTGCGGTTTAAATTTTAAGGCACTGTCACATAACGCACCACCATTTTTTTTCCCACCTCCCCTTCCACTATCTCATGGAGAATTAAAAACTGTAAAATTACTTTTAGCGTCCCTATCACCAACATTTAACCAGATCTTGATGTATGAAGAAAAATCTAAGCTCTAATAAACACAACAATGGTCTTGTTTTTCAAAGAATGTACACGTGTATCAAGGCTAACCTGATGGCTGGTTTATAGTCCTCTGATGATGCATCATGGCACCGAACAGGGCGACCATTATGCAGGTTTACTCATTGCAGCAGAAATACAGAGGACGATGAATATTAACCAAGTCACAAATAAGATGTATAACATGAAACAAAAAAATAATCTGAATTATTATTGGCCAGAACAAAACCCATTTTGTTCATCATCTAGTCTATCATAACTGTGCTTCTGTCTGTTGCTGATAGAAAAAATATTTTTATTTTATTTATTTTTTTCTCTAAGGGGTCTTCCCCTCCCACCCCCCTCCACCTTACTTCATCAATATCAGTGATTCTCAGTTAGCTGTGTTTGTGTGTACATATTTTTTATTTATTTTTTTATCAAAGCAAAGGCAGATGTTTATTACTTACGGAGTTGTGGAGTCAGTGGAGGTTTTGCATTGCTGCTTTCGCCTCTTTTAACTTCTGATTCCCTGTTGACTTTGTACATATTCATGTGTTCAGGGAGGAGATTGTATGAGACTCAGTGTTTTTAGAAATATTTTTGACCCACTTTTTAGTTTTACACTTCAGTCTATGTCCTTTCTGCCATGAATTTCTCAGACTTTACATTGGTTCACCAATTACCATTGATCCACAATGTTCTGGCCAGTTTTATCAATAACTTACAATATTTACTTTTCCCCCCATTTTGTTACATTGTTTACTCCAAATTGACTTGTACAGGAAAGCCTTTGTCCTGTATCCTGACCGGATCCTCTATTTTCCATAAAGGCTTTTGCACCAGAGGAACGTTATCATAGTTCCTATGGTGGAAGTACTCACTTTTTGCAGTGTTTGCACCCCAGAAACTAGGACCGATTTTAGTTAGAGTAGGATCTAACCTATCACAATAGGAACCACTAGTGAAATAAGTGTACATTGATTTCCCGAATACATGCCATATGAAACGCCAGGTGGACGACGTTCTTAAAAAGCAGTGTAGACAGTTCATGTATACTTGCACCATGAACTAACTCCACAAACGTGGAAGTCAGCGATAGATCGCATTTACCTGCCGGCTTTGCCTTCGACGTTGTTCTTTTCTCATCCTCGATAAAAGTTGTAATTGGAGATAGTCTATAAACCCTCCCTTTTGCTCTTTAATTGTATAACTTGTATATCCGTCGTCTCCGTTATCGTGAAACCTGCGACACTGCCTAAAAACAGCTCAGATCACGCTGTCCTCCATCCTCCCGCCACAGTTGGCCGGCGCGCATCACTCCAGAGTTCCTGCTGGCGGTGTGAATGCAAACAGGAAAATGGCCCTCAGGGAAGATGTAGTTTTTGGGGGTCTGCTCTGGTGTAGTTCCTAAAGCCCCTCATAATACCCCTAAACACTCATAGACCCAAGTCATTTATCTTGCCCCCAACTAGATATTTACCTATGTGATGCAAGATATTTCTCTGCTTCTGTTCCCGTGCACGGTTATGAAATTGTTTTATGTCTTATGATAGCGCTTGCCTATGCTAAGCAATAAGAGAGTCATTATTGTTTGGTTGGACAGACACAGTGCAGAGACGCAAATATTTCACCTCATAAAACAGACGAGACCACAAATGACTTGCTGCGGTCAGACTGTTTAACATCACATGACAAAAGAACTGTGGTTTCATGCCACAGGTGCCAAATTTCACTTTCTGAAATATTGATCTAATGTGATGTACACTGTTGTTTGGCTGCGTTCTGTTTGTTCAACCCATCCGCCCCCCCCCCCCAACTAATATTTTAAATCTCTTTCTCAAACTGTTGAGGCCTAGTACAAACTTTTATCAAAGCAAGAGAACATTACCTACACACAATATAAACGTAGGATATGGAGTTTTAGATACATAAAGATACATTACTTTTGGAATGAGAAATTGGGACTCGTTTTTGTTCTCATTTATATTAATTTGGTTATTGTTCAAAATAAGTCAGATAGACCATTGTGTGTGTATATGTTGTATACTCTTTAAAATTTATACATTTTTAAAGCGTACAATTTTTAAATTCTTAGTTAGAACTCACAAACATTCAGAAACTTTTTCAGTGCTGCCCCGCAACCTTTACAAACTAAATGCTTTGCTACTGATTATATTTTATTATAGAATGTGTTATTAAAATGATTGAAAAAGTTTTTTGTTTTTTTTTAAATAAGTAATTAAACCCATAGCTTCGTTATAGAGATGGGGGCTCTGAACCAACACCGGTCCACTTTCTCTCTCGCATAATGAATTAATGCAGATAAATGTAATCTTACCCACTACTTAATCTGTGTGTCTGGTTCAAAGTGGGCAAAACGCTAGATCTAAACGAGCAGTAACTGACGGAAATAACCGTCAGTTTTACCCTTCCAGACAAATATTGCGTCGTAAACATCAATAACGACTTTAGGTTGTGAATGCTGGCGATTGACTGGCATCACGTTGGGCAGTTCTTTACCTCCGTGTCATGCACTGTAAACGTTTCATGCTCAGCTAGCCCGAGATTATCCCTTGCATATAAAATGTAAACTTTGAAGTGAAAACTGAAAATATATTATTGTGTGTGTGTGTATGTTTTTAAACTGCTTTTGTTCCCCCTTTTTGAGAACCACTGGTGTAAATCTATTTGAAACCATACCGTTAGAGGCATAATAGTGTGATAATATTCTCTACTGCAGATAAATAGAAGTATACTATCAAAGAGTAAAATATTAGATTTGATTTATTTGCTTGTTTTATTTAAAGATGCACTCTTTACAGCCCTGTGTCCTGTGAGGGATGTTTTTGTGTTCCCCTTTACACAGCACTTGCACTCAGATTTCTCCCTCCTGCGGGAGCTTGTTTGTATCTTTGCTCCGTCCCAACAGCTTTATCATCTCTGTTGTGTTTCCTGTGTGTTTGGTGTGTGGGGGTGAAGCGTGTTTGTAGTACACACTCCAAACCCCCCACCACCCTTTTTTTTCTGCGGTTCAAGGTGAGCCGGTCGCAATTTTTGAGTTTAAATATTCACCTCCTTTTGTGTTTCTGTTTTATTCCCACAGAACGCTGAAATCTCTGTCTTTGAAGTGAACATCCGCTTTGTCGGAGGCCTGCTGTCCGCCTATTATCTCTCAGGCAAAGAGGTATGTAAACCTGGAGTACAGATGTTTTACCAGAGTGAATGTCTGTTAATGACCAAAGGACTTGATATGCAAGCTGGCTATAATTGACATGCTGCCTGAAGGAATCGTGAAGCCTGTAGCTGGCGTTTTGTTCTAGACTCCTACCCGTTTAAAAACACAATTTCCCTCAATCTTTATATGCAACGGCTACAAATCAATGACATTTCTAGTTGGCAGGCCACAATAGGCCTCTCAGGATAGCCACAGGGGCCTCAAGTCTGTCTTCTCCCGGTGGTTCGGCTGTGTGACCGGTTGTTGTGCCAAGTCAAACACACATACACACACTTAGAGCTAATTCTGAGATCCCAGCATATCCAGGAAGCTTGCTGCCCACTCTGATAAATTGAAAGCCTTTTTGAAACCGAAAAGATGTTGGACTCTCAAGCATGACCTGAAGTACACACACAAAGCCCATTTCCAGGCCTTCATTGAATCAGGCTAATGCAGAACTTTGCTCATATTTCCGATCTCCTCTCCTGCAAATTAGATTTTCCTAGTAATGTCTGGCTGAATGTAAAGGATCTGATTCAAATCAAAAGAGTGGCATTTTCAGCTGATACTCAGGGCTTTCTCATTGTGTCCCCCGGCAGATGTGCTCTCAGCGATAGTGTAAGCTTTCATTTGTGTGGTGCAGAACAGAGCTTTGTCCGAGGGGGAATGGGAGCATTGTGTGAGCTTCATCAGGCCTGTGCTTGTGTGGTTGTTGATGTAAGGCAGAACAGCCATTTCTCATCTACTGAGTGACTCTTCCTCCTACTAACACAGAATAGCTGTAGTAGTGATGCAGAAAGAAGTTGAGATTAACTTTTTTTTTTTTTTTTTTTGAGCCTGTATGATGTTAAGTACAGTAATACCTCGAGATACGAACGTTTCTACATACGAGTATTCCAAGATACGAGCAAGCCTTCTGGCAGATTTTTGCTTCTAGATACGAGTACATTTTCGAGATTCGCATGTTCACTTCTGTACGCATCGCAGAGGATTTTCTCTCCATTTTATTCATTATTCTTCATATTAGCGATTAGATTAGCTCTAAGAAAGTGAGTGATAAGGATGGTAGTGAGAAGCGCATGATGGAAATGAAGCATGAAATTGTGGATAAATATGAGCACGGTGCCGTGTGAGCGATCAGGAGCATCAGGAGGAACTGTCGACTGAGTTGATCGAGCTGCAGACGATACGCAGGTGTTGCAAGAGATCAGCATTGAAAAGAAACACTCTGATAAATTGTCTGCTGGTCGTGCTTCGGCGCTTTTTGACGACGCGTGCCTTATTTTTAAAGGGAGACAGAAACAAATCTCCCTCGATAGGTATTCCGTTAAAAGGTCTGTGCCAAGTGAAAGTGACAGTAGTCAGGCGAAAAAAGGGACGAAAACGAGCAAAACAATAATATAAAATAGAAAAGTTACAAAAAATACGTAAGCCAAGTTTAGTTATTTTAATGTAATTTACGTAAGTTGCCTAGTGTTCGTGTAAGGTACGACACAGAATCAAGTGTCGACGTACCAACCCCCTCCCTCCTTCCTCCGCACCTGCCACTACTGTCTGTCTACTGACGGTAAAAACGTGTAGTTAAAACCACATTTTATTTGATATCACACGAATCCTTATACTGTACATGTACTATAATTGTGTGTGTGTGTCTATACCAATAAAAAACACGTTTTCTTCCATTGTTACGGATCTGGAACGAATTAATTTCTTTTCTATTTCTAATGGGAAAACATGATTCTAAATACGAGCAATTCGAGTTACGAGCTCTGCCCTGGAACGGATTATGCTCGTATCTTGAGGTATTATCGTAGTTGTTTTTGTATGTCACGCTCTATTTTTCTCTTTTTTTTGTTTTGTTTATAAAACAAACTACCATTCAGCTGTTTAGATTATATATTTTTTAATTGTATACTTTTATTTAGCATTGATGCATTGAATTGATCAAAAGTAAGAAGTATTTTTGAATAATGGCACATTTTAGCCGTCATTTCAAATGTGAGAGGGCCAGAAATGTCAATGCTCTTGCTTTTAATTGGCTAAGAAATCAATTACACCGCTGAACAATAACCAATTAACTTTATTCTTTTTTGCTTTGTTTTCAACATTTTATGATTTGGTTTATGTACTACAAACACTTGTCCATTAAGTCATCATGGGTTTTCTTCAATGTAAAAAAAAAAAAAAAAAAAGGCAGAAAATATGCTGTAGTTTCCATACTGTCATAAAGGCTATATCAGCACTGCATTATTTATTATATTCATACTTTTATCATGAAAATAGCCTGAGGTGGCTTGAAAAACACTTAAACCACATATTGTCGCGATAGTGTGTAGGTCCTTCATGTTTCATTGGTTAAAACATTTCTGCTTTTTACTCAGCTAGTTGGATGCCTTTGTCCATATAAGGGATTTCCTGGAAGAGCATTTGTTTTTTGTGGTTGGTTTCTCTCTATGAATCCATTTTGGAAATGCTGTGAGAGGGCCGCCTCTGGCTTTGAGGATCCCTTTATTTTGGATTGGAATAACAAAACGAGGGGGATAAATTTGTGTTCCCTGCTTATTCTACATCCACAGTGATTCGTCCCACAATGGGGAAGTTTCTCTGTTCCACCAGCAATTATATAATATAAATAATATACAGCTGTGTGTGTGATTGCACTAAAAACAAATTGCACATTATTGCAGTGAAAAAAATAACAGCAATGAGTATCATGGTGACTTGTTCACTATTATTTACTCCTGGAACTTTATCCAAAATAAAATTATAGGTGTGGAATAATACGTTTCATTATTGCTGTAACATGTAAATCACATAAAACCCTTTAGCACAGTCTCTACAGTTGAAACATCATGCTGTATACCGTGACCCAATCCGTTTAATAAGACATGACCGCTTCATGTCTTCTCGCACTGAGATTCAGTTGTCGCATGACGGATTACATAAGATGGGTGTGTGTCAAAATGAAATGCTGCTTGTTGAAAGTAAATAGTTGTTTGTCAAATGTCGTTTCAGATAAGAGAGGAGGTCTCCACCATCTCCCTCGCTATGAATAGTCTAACAGTGATATAAATCTTTGAACGCTACATAATTGTTCTCTCAGCAAGACGCGAGCTTGTTTCATCACTCTGTATTGACTGGGGAGGCACGGCGTACGAAGCGCTTGAATACAAAGTGGCCAGCGCACACACAGTCCAGGACTCAAGCACAGCGCTGATGAAAGTCCTTCAGTGTAGTAATCTCAGACACTCAGGATAATGAGACGCCCTCCTGCCTACCTTCATAATAATGTGTGCCCTGAACTGAGAAATGTTGATTAGAGGAGAGAGCCTTTAGGTAGCCAGTCACATTGTTGCACCACAGCGAGAGATCTTTGTAAATGTGTCTGGCTGTAAATTCTTACTGGGCTTTGGAAAATCTAATCTTTTGAAGACCAAACCCATTATAGGATTCTTCTAAAACCGCGTGACTAAGTCATCCCTGGAAGGTGAGGATGGCGTCATCGCCATTGCAAAGACCTGTTCGGCTTTTCTTGGGAGGCGCAACATGGCCGTTTCTCATCACCCCTTTGAACGTATGCATGCATAACATAAAGGCGCTGGACGGACCGAGTGCTAAAATTGAAAAGCGGTTTGATTTCTTCTCTAGCCGCTGACAGCTCCAGCGCCTTGGCTTGTACTCAAAGCAAGCCTCTGCTCTTTGATGAATCTTGCATCATCTTGAGAGACAGCCTTCATGCAAATATTGCACATACAGGCAAAGCCAATGGCTGCAGTCATAGACGGCTTCACGAGCTAATGTTGTTTGCTGTGATTTAGTCCTGCTGTGGGTTTCCTTCCTGAACGGTGAGAGGATTAATCTCTGACTGATTTATTTGTGCATTATTTACGCCCGGATGGTTTTCCATCATTGACGTGAGCAGCCTGGGACGGAGCCACCTGTCAGAACACAGCACTTAACTCCTTAATGGATCACATATCGATTTTCATCTTTTTTTCCCCTTTTTTTCTTGCTCTATAATTCATTTTACATAACCCCTGGCAAGTCCCATCTGTGGTGTAGATTTTTCTATATCTCGACAGAGATCAATGGCTGCACGAATACTTATTTCAGTCCAGCTTTATTACGGCTCATGCATTTTCTATGTTAAAAACTTAAACTCTAAGCTGCTCTTTTCCATACAGAGAAATTTAGTTAAATTTCTTTTTTACAGCTCTATAAACTTTAATAAATTTAATTTATACCTTGGGTCTGAATACTCAATTGTGATTTGGCTGAAAGGTGTGCAATAAAACAGCAAATATTTGAATTAAACTTTCATTCGTTCAGATTGAAGTAGTTTTACATTTATCCAAAACGACTTGCATTGCATTCAAGAAACACGTTGACATTCTAATCAGTTCTTGCTTTCCCTGCGAATCGAACCCATGACCTTGGCGTTGCAAGCACCAATGCTGTACTGTTTGATACAGGAAAGCATTCAAAGACTCAAAGTGCCCATGCTAGATTTAACGAGCCTAAAGGGATGAAAATGATCTTAATTTTTACTCTTCTGGTCAAATATTGTGCTGCAAACATCAATTCGTTTTAAGTTGCCAATACTGGGAAATGGCCGCAATATAAGCGGGATAATCCATGGCTAGCTGTACATTTTAAATGATTTGAATGCACTTTGCAGAGGCAACCGCTCTATATTTACTGCTCTGTAAATTAATCAATTTATTTGATCCCACTTTTGTTTATGATGGGCTTGTGCCTTTTGTGAAAGGTTGATTTCAACCTCCAACACGTTTCAGTTGGAGCCACTGGACAAATATCTTGAGCTGGAGCTCTGACACTGATACCCTGCTGATCTGAGGAATAAAAAATACTTCTATTGGGTCTGTGTTTACACTAAAACCACGTGACTAAGCCCATCTACCTCTATTTAGTTGCCTAGCAAATCCCAAACAATGGCAATCTGATAAAAGCCGCTTAAGCAACATAATTGCATGTACTCTGAAGCATTCGCTCAAGCTCTGCATGCAGGGCAGAGCTGGATAAATGATGCCGTCAGCGCTAATGATCATAACATCTGTTTCATCATAACTGCTGCTCAGACCTTCGTTCACAATCTCAACCTTACTGCTGCAGTCTCCATTTTTTTCTTTCGCGGGTACTCTATGGTGTTGTTTCTCAAACATATTACAACTCATTAGCAGTCCGTGAGCCGATGACTCGTTATTGCCGTTATTTTTCCTGAATGATTAAAAATGCATTTGACTTGTTTACAATCGGCAGAGGAAATTAATCATCCTCACTCTGTCTACAGTCGATCTGTCAGGAGACGTCTTTACTGTAAATACATGCGGCATTCTTTTGTAGTTCATTAAACAATACCGAATCCGCCGCATCCATCTTTAATGCCGGCTTGCTGCGCTGAGTGACACCGCTATTGTGTAGCGTTCGCATAATGCAAACGCTATTCTTCCCGACTACAAAGAGCGCTCTATGAGTTGTTTAATGCGCCATTTTCAATTACACTAATTTGCTCGTTTCTTGCTTTCAGACGGTTTGCGGCACCGTTTTGGAAGTCATATGCCGATTAACATTTACGCCTGTCGCCAGCTGTGCTGAGCCGCCACGACAATTTGACTGCAACGAGAAGAGAAATTAAGCTTTAGAGCGCATCACATAAAGTTACCCTACTTGGTCGTAAATGCATCATTTTTCTCTTGCTCTGAGGTAAATGACTTGTTTTCTGCTCATTCCTGTGAATACCCCAGACGCTCTGTGCACCTGCTATTAGCAAGAGATGTTCCCTCCTCTGATAGAGCATGACAAGCAATTTCCGTCGTACAATATGGGGCCCTACTACGCGGGGCCTCATGTTGGCTTACAAAACATTAGTTTACTTTATTTCCAGCTTCCAGCTGGGAACCCTCCAAATAAACTGCAACCGTTATTCTGTGCATACCTTAAACAAGAAATAAACACCCCAAAAATCTTTGAAGACTTTCTTTTAAAAGTCAAGCTTGTGAAGTCTTTAGATGGCAGCCCGTGGCCCCAGCATGCCTCTCGCATTAACCTCAGACACGCAAGCGCGGGTGATAAGTGGCGATAAGTGCAGGTATTCAGGCCTGTGATCTCGATCCATCTCTCTGCTGGCCTTCTTTGACGGGGTACATTAGATGTAAAAGGGCAAAAAGCTCAGGCTGTCACTTATTTATCTCTAGGTTTCAGCACTTCCGTCAGATCCGAAGCTCCACTAGATCTCTCCCCGTCCTGTCATGTACCGCTCTTCTTTTTTAGTACATCCAGATGGAATAAAACGCGGTTCAAAGTAATACCCACTAGTCTCAAAAGTTCTTTGTACTTTCTTGATGCCTTACACGCACCCGACTTGCACCTAGACTTGATTGACGGGGTATTGTGGATTTCACAAGCCTGTTTTTCCAGTCATGTGTATTTAGAGACTTTTGACCTGCATCCTGCAGAAAGGCAAGAATTAGCTCAGGAGTGCGTGTTTTTTTTGCTTGTTGCCTTTGCGTTTTGTTTTTGCTTTGCGTTTTGTTTTTACTTTGCATTTTGTTTTTACTTTGCTTTGCGTTTTGGTTTTGCTTTGCTTTTTGCTTTGCGTTTTGCCTTTGCGTTTTGCGTTGCGTTTTGTCTTGTTTTGTTTTTACTTTTGCTTTATTTGATTTTTTTTTTTTGTCTTTTATTTGTTTTATATTTTATTTTCTGACAAGCAGGTGTGTTCATAAGTTCACTCCGCTCTTTATTCCTATCCATCGAGTGTGGACTGTGGTGTGTCATCACTTCTGAAGTTTTCAGTCCTGCAGTCCCTGCGTCGTCAAATCCCATCACGTGTCTTCAGTGCGTTTGTTGATTTGTGATTATGACAGAAGAGTGTGGATTGTTATCCTTAGCAGTTCACACTCTTCTGCCATAATCACAAAGAGTGCCACTTGAGGTTTAATCAGGTAATGACCAGGTACGTCTGAGTTTTTCACCCACATAATGGCCTGTTTGTGTTGTTAATGTGAGTTTGGTTGAGCAGTTAATCAGTGTTATAGCAGATGCTGATGTTCTTTAGCATACCCAGCCAATTAAATTTATTTTTTTGTGCATTTGCACGGATGACTCACTGCTCCCCTTCTCTCATGGCCTTCTGATTCCCATTGGACCAGCCTTTCCTACTATTAAAAGCAAGGCCAATTTATCTCCCGTCCCCAGAGTTACTTCCTTCAAATTCAGAAATGTAAAACGGTAGCCATACTTACAGAATGTTTTTTTTCTTTTCAACACAAAGAGTGCTATGAAAACATTAGACCATAACTATTCCACAAGAATGGTCTATATATTTTTTATGAATTATGCAGTTCAGGCCTGGCAAAGAGACAAGCCAAGAGAAGAAAGAGCAGGCAGAGGTCTCTGGAGGAAGCTGCACTCAGGCGTTGTTTCTTTCTTTCCATCTTTGGTACATTTGCAGGGTTATCAGCTCTGAGAGACGAGCTGCAGAACACAAGATGAAGAAAAGCCTTCACTGGCCTCTCTGGACTTCATCAGATTGCAGTCTCATCATGTTTCCATAGGCTATAGTTTATCAGCCATGGGAATTCATAATTAGGTTTTCTGTCATTGTTAATTAACATTGATTAGAAGTTTTTTACGAGCTAGCCTAATATCGAAACACTGCTGGTTGTTTTGGGATTTCATAATATTTCTTCCACATGGTTTAGAGACAAGAGTCCTAAAATATCTGCTTAGAGCAGGAGTGTGGTTCTGATGGCCAAATCACAAACATACAATTCAGTGGCGATTAGTGGGCTAAGTAAGGTGTTAAATATAAGCTTGCTTCAGTGAAAGGCACTTCATATTATCCAGTAATCACAGAAGAACTTTATTGACTGATGCTAGAGAAAGAAAAACGCCACACTTCTCCAAATAACCGAGAAGCATCAGGAACGCTGTGTGGGTCCGTGTTTGAAAACCAAAAATCCATTATCGTGACAAATGAGTTAGTTTTGGTGAGGGGGAATGAAGGCCTGCTTCATCTGGATGCTCGAATTATTCCAAGCGGTTAATTTGAAACAACAGTCCTTCATTTACCCTTTCCACAAAATCGCTTGACCTCTGGGTCTTCACGTTGATAAGGGCAAAATTTGCATTGGCAGTTCTGCTCTCACATCTGGCCCCTTCAGTTTGCGAACGAAAAACGACCCGGCTTATACTAGTAAAGGTCTCATTCCCATTTAGTAAATTAAGTTATAGCCGTTTCGTCTAGTATTTAAAAGCATTTCTACTACACTATTTTACCAGTGTCCGGTGTGACGTATTGTTGTGTTTTTAGCTCTACCAGCAACAGCACCGGGGTTTCAGGTCAGACCGTTGGAGGAATCAGACTCATTTCAGCCCTCACAGTTGAGCTAGACGGAGCTCAAACGAGCTTTGCTAAGCTGCAATTTCACACTATATCACCAGCAACACTAACTCAATCAGAAATAAGTGGCCACTTGCTGGCTTATTGAATTCTTTTCCATCGGTTGATGTTTTTGAAGTTGGTTTTTCAGGATGTTTGGATTGCTTTTTTATATTCCCTGACTCTTCCAACTTGTTTCCATGCAAGATCTCTGGCGAATGCGTGGCTCTGCAGGTGGTCGCTTGGAGAGGTTGCAGGGTGAAGAGGTTTGCATTCAGAGTGTTTGTCCTGACTCTCCTCGCTCTGCAGGTGTCTGATTGGACATGAGCCGGCGCTCATTGAAGCGGAGAAGTTGGCCAAAGCTCTAATTCAATTGCGCCGAATCCGGTCCTCGTGCTTTGTTTTTGTCTGCCTCTTATTGCGTTTTATTCATGATTCACTGCTTAGATTTGCCCCCTTGCTGCTCTCAGGGTGCACTTTTTCCAAGTGAGCGTTTCGTCACGGCACCTCCATTCCTTCAGAGACATGTTCAACAAGGCAAGTCTTAACCGCTATCTGAGTCCGACCATTACTGTCATATCTCCCAGTGTCAGCTTTCCATCTCTCAATAACGAAACCTCGAATTTCCGTTAAAACACACGAACGCACTTGACTCATCCAGCTCTTCCTGTCTCCTTTCAGCCATGTTATGCTGCTTTAGCGCTGACCATTTAGTCTTGAACTAACATAATTGGATTAGCGAGCGCCAGGCCGTTTAGAAGCCACTAGCATAATCTCCAGCGTTAATAGGCCGTGGTATTTTCAGATGCACCATGCTGTATTTAGGTTAAGCATGATTACTGTTGCAATCTGTTTGTTACAAGCACTTGGAGCCAAACCTCAGTTTGTCTTGTGCATTACTTTGTATTTCTCCGGTTGCCAAGAACGCAGTTCATCATGTTTGCATCTCTCACTCTACTTTTCGCACCACGGGATACCCTGACAGGGCAAAAATTGGTTTATGCGAAAGGGGTCACACATCATTGGAAGTTTTGGAAGGATTATCACAGCTTGATCAGGTTTAAGAACCAGATCTTCATAGGTTTGTTGGCAGGTCCTGTGGCTCCGTTACCGCTAGGACGTCTTTGCAGACTTCAGACTTTGATTTTTGAGTTTTTATTCTAGACCCCTTGCTCCTATCAGCTTTTGCATTATTTTCCTTGGCAAATGTTTTGTTTGAATAACCGAGCGAGGCTGTTTTGTTTGTTACGGTTCATTGACTGCTGTAGTTTTAGATTCATGTCCCTTGGGCAAATAAATGGCACTCCAGCCATTGAGCCACAGCTCGGGTTTCTGTATTGGCCAGTGAAAACACGATGGTGCGTCTTTATCTTTCCTAAGTGCATTGCATAGTGTAGATATAGTTAGATCTGCTCCACTGCTGTCCAGGTCATTTTTATCTGAAAGTAACCAACGCTTTTTTCTAAAAAAAAAGGTACATCTAAAGACATTTATAATCTTAACTAAAACTGTTGTTGTTGTTTTTTTAAATGTTAGGTCATCTCTTTCTTTCTACCACCCACTTCGACAGGAAGAGATGTGCTACCTTGTACAAAATAAGCTTCAAAGTCCTGCTCTTTGGGACGAAACCCAGCCGTCCTTGGGAAAACGCCTTCATGCTGTTATTATTGTTTGTCAGGGATATGCGTTTGTGTCAGTGACGTAATCTGCTCTCAGTTTGAATGAAATGGTCAGATACCTTAAAAAAAATTATTTACATCTTACAATAAAAGTAGTGTATCATGGTTCTTTTTTCAGGAAGTGACTGAATTTGGACACACTGTGACACTACATAATATTCAGTGTGATATTTCAATGGCTGATGTTTGATGTAAACGCTCTGCTCCAGTTCCCTCTTTTCCTTTGGCTGTTGTGAATTCTTTAAAGGTTAAAGTCTTTGCTGAAACACACTAGCAAGAGTTTCTGCTTGACAGCAGGTTTCATTTTGCCGCTCTCATTTAGAGCCGTACTCTCTGTTCGCTGTCTGCCTCACCAGAAAGGTCACCCACTTGCATCATCAGATTTAGCATGGCTTCCAACTTCATTTTGAATGCAACGGTCTATTATATGACAAGAAATCAGGGAGCATTGCAATTTGAGGGTTTGTGTGTTTGTTTCTTCTGTGCAGGTCCAGGATATTTATTGATATTCGAGAGTGGTTTCATTTTCATCAGCCTGCTTTGAACACTAGAATGCAAAGTTGTACAGACTCTTCTGGTTTATGGCAAAAATTGGCGGTCTGATTTAAATTAAGCTAAATGGGCCATATAGTGTGAAGGCCGCTTGTCTTTCTATTGTTTTGTTCAATAGCTGAACTCAAATAAAAGCGGGAGAAAGTACACGTCACAACAGTTATGAGCACAAAAGTTATGAAAATAAGGGAGTAGTTAAACAGTGTCCAGATACTCCTTTATTTTCAGTAGCTAAAATCATTGTTGGATGATTCAAGCCTTTTTATGAATCAGTCACAGAGACTCAAGAACTCTATAGTTATCGGTTTGAATTAGACCTCCTTTCACATTTTTATCTTGTCCAGACAGAAGAAATGGAGAGGAAAAAGAAAATGTGGTTGACCTGTCTTTTCACAGAGTGTTTTGACAGGTGTGCGTAAAGCTCTCGTTTCTTTCTTCCTGTCCCTGAGTGGCTCCTTCTATCTGATCTCGGTGGTTTCAGAGCACTTTATCATCTGGTGAGAATCATCCAAGTGTCCCTTTTGTGGCAGGCTTTGGGTAAAGGTCAGCAAATGAAATATTTGATGGTACAGTAGTACCTTGAGATCCCGTTCCAGGATCGAGCTCGTAACTTAGAGCTCGTAACTTATTGCTCGTATCTCAAATCATTTTCTCCATAAAATTCCCATTTAAAAAATGTAATCCATTACAGCCCTCTACAAAAAACTCCCTTATTAATGCTAATAGTAATGGAAAAAACATGTTTTGTGTTGTGTATTGAATAGACTACACACACAATAATGTATGCCTTAAAACCTCATATTTATTATTATTGAACACACATAACTCGTGCTGCTCCCAGCTTAATACTCTGAATCACTCGTCGCCCCCGGTAACCTCCCGCAGTAAAGCCAAGCTGCCTCTAGTGGAGATCATATGCAACTACCCCATAGATGAGGCGACTTGAGCTGTACACCTTGCGTCCGCATCTCTAAGCGTGCTCAGATCTCAAATATTTACTCATATCTCAAAGCAAAAATGTCGGGACGCTCGTATCTCAAGGTCTTACTGTATAATCTTTTTTGTTTTATTTTTTTATCTATAGCTAAAGCTAATATTTAATGCAGGTATGCTTTACAGTTCAAAGATTAGGGGTCGTTATGATTTTTTTTGTTTTATATTTAAGTCTTTTATTTACAGTTTATTTGATTAAATAAAAATGGTAATGTTGTGAAATAGTTTTTCTATTTTAAAATGTTATTTATTTTTGTGATTGCAAAGCTGAATTTTCATCATAATTTGACTATTCATTTTTTTTAACCAAGCAAATATGTGTTCAGCGATGGCAATCTTGCAGTCAGACAGCCAGTTGGTTCACACATTCTCCGTTTGCAGAGCAAATGAGGTGCTTTTCTTTTTAAGTTAACAGGTTCGAGCGTTCCCACTGCACACGGGATGCGACCCGGGAACGTATTCCAGGACCAGTGCGAATGCAGCAGTGTAGCAGTCTTTTCCACACAGTTTTTGCTGTGCTGTATGTGCTGGATTAAAGTCAACATATGGCCTTTTGCCCAGGGTAAAGCAAGGAAGAATACACCTTACGTCACATTTATGTATTCATACCCGTTTTTTCTCAAAAACAAGTTCTTTATGACCCACAGGATTTCTTGTATAAATTTAAATGCAAAAGAAAAGAGAGGAACGAAAGTCGCCTGTTTTTGTCATTGTACGTTTTAATTTAAAATGTGTATTTATTCATTTTTTTGGGCCAAAAATTAAAATTCTTGACTTATAGTTTTAGTCATTTGTTCATGTTGTTTCAAACCTGTATGAGATTCTGTCGAACACAAGAATATATTTTACAGAATGATGGTAACCAGACAAGTTTTCCTGCTTTAGTCAAATTCTACTTTCAACGGTTTGATTGCCAACATTCCTTAAAATATCTTCTTTTGGGTTGAACAAAAGAAAGAAACTCCTACAGATTTGGAAAAACACGAGGGTTGAGTAAATGACAGGATTGGTATTTTTGGATGATCTTATCATTTAAATCTCTATAGAAGTAATGAATTGAATAATTTGTTTAAATTTAGTGTTTAAACGTGAATATATCTATGAAAGATTGTATAGAATCAATGCTAAAAATAAAAAAATTTCAGTAGCAACTTTTAGTTGCAACGTATTATTGCACTGCGTCCAAAGTAACCCTATCAATATTATTTTCGTATGGACTTGTTGCCGAAGCACTGGATCTTGACAGCTCTACTCTTTAGTTTGACAGCAGTGCTTCCTGTTCTCCCTTTGATATGGTGAGGGATGTCGTTCAGGGTCAGTATAGCTCCACGTTCTCACTAGTTGTGTTTTATCAGTGAGTACAGGTGCGTCCCTGTGGCCCATTTCATCACAATGCAGAGAGCCTGTTCGCCATCTATCTCTCGTCCCTGTCATCTCATGCCATCCATCTCATCTTTTCAACCAGCCCCTCATTTTCATCTGAATAGGAACGGTATGACTACACTGTTTATCATTTCCAGACATGTCCTTGACAACTAAAAATTGGTGCCGACCATCACAGAGATGTGCTTTCTAACACATTTGAGCTTACTGGTATTGTTAAGCTTGTTTTTTTTTTTTGATGCAAGTAGAAATTTCCCCCTCCTCTACTTTGATATGCTGTGTCACAATGTCAAGGCCGACTCGGTGCGTCTGAATACAGAGACTTCAGTGTTCTATTGAAAAGAGCCGCAACAGGATCCGCCGCTGATAAATTCTGCTTTCATTCCGCCTTGTCGCCCATTCATCCCCGTTGTATTATAAACACAATGGCCTCATGTTACCGTATATCTGTCCTATTAAAAAGATGCCTGCTCAGCCTTAGAGGAATCAATTATTCCTTAGCTGTCTGTCACACTGCTGTACACATCTGGCAGACAAACTCTGGCATTAGTGCAGAATTAATTCATTACAGAGAAACGCACCAGCCAGCAGAAGTACAAATATGCCGGCAGATCTGTAGTGTGTTGTTTATCAGACTGAATGAGGTTGGGAAAGGTGAGTTTTAGACCGGTTTTAGCAGCGCCAAGTAAAGCAACGGTGTTAATGACCATTGACAGTTTTTCTACTGCATACAGAACAGGACAGCAGGTGTGTTAGGAAAATAATGTATTTATATTAATAACCACTATAAAGCCTTATCATGAAATCAACACTATTGGTAACACATTTGGGACCAGTACGACCAGTCAAAAAATAAATGCGTTTTTAAGAAAGTATTTATTAGAATTAATCAAAAGTGATATATGCTATAAAATCATTATATAGAGGTGATTAATGCTATAATACAGTAGTACCTTGAGATGCGAGCATGATCCATTCCAGGACGGAGCTCCTTTGAGCATGACAGAAAGGAACCATCTCTTTTTGTCTTTTCTTTTTATCTTTAGGGAAACATCATAAGAGTGACGTATTCAAGATATGTACAGAGAGAAGACTGCACTAAATGAATAATGAAACCGGTGATATTTCCCCAAGGTTGGATTCAGAAACCCGAGTGCGATCAGTAAATTACACCCAGAGCTCCAGCTGAAGGCTGCCCACTTCTGGTGTGTTTAGCGGTACAATCCAGACGCATAAACGCAGAGATATACCGTATTTTCCACACTGTAAGGCGCACCTAAAAGACTTAAATTCTCAAAAATCATCCGTGCACCTTATAACGTGGTGCGCCTTATGTATGGATTAAGTACGTTTATAGACCCGTGACTGCACCTTATAGCCTGGTGCGCCTTATGGTGCAGAAACTACGGTAGCTGTTATCTCTCAAACGTCTAAGTATGAGCCTAAAGCTTGTTTCGAACGGTCCACGAAAGCAGAATTTATTCATCTTAGCACCAATATGAACTGATTACAGTATTAACTCATTAACTAGTAGTTTAAAGAAAGCCATCTGCAATATATAGAGAACAAGGTGGCTGATGGCAGATACATTGCAGACATTTTATTTGTGACCCTTATTTGTCTTTCTATTTTATTTATAGCTAAGTAAATTTTGATGGTTTTTGCCAAGTGCATTGGACTGTACACATCCTGGGCAAAACCTAATTAAAAAATTGGCAAAACCCAAAATCTGGTTAAACACTAAGGTTATTAATTATCTTGACCACAAATTGTTGGTCAGGAAATTAACTAAATATATGCAATTGCCCTATAAAAGCCACTGCGGTCTTAAAAAACAAACATCAGAGACCGAATGAAGTTTTTGTCTGAATGTAGGAAGTTGTGAGTGGAGTGATGAATCACAATGATGCGGTATCTTTGAAAATCTGCTGAGAAATGTAATAATAAATGCATCTCCAGCACAGCGAAGCATGGAGGGAGAGTGTCATTGTGTGAGGAGCTTTTAGCTGCTGGTGAGCTGCTTCACTGTGAAAAGTCATTTAATGCTTTGAAGCACAGGAGAGTAGCGCAGAATGGCTTGCTTCCCCCAAATGAAAAGTTATCTAAAGCCGGGCGTACGCGTAAACGTGTCGTTTTTTTGCTTGCAGGTGTTTTTATTTTTATTTTGTATTAAATTATTCACTTTCCAAATGGAAATCATTGATGTTCATATGGTCTATTGCCATATCATACACAGCCATGTCACACATCGATAAATATTGGGTTATAGCTCAATGGCTGCAACCGTACAGCTCACACTCGCTCTCTCTTCCTCTATTTGTTTCTGTTGAAAGTAATGCGACTGTTCTCTGCTTTTCAACAAATCATTTGCACACAAATATTTGTTTTCATCCTTTTTTTCTATCCAAAGCTATTACAGCAGCATTGAAAGCTGCAAAGCAACTGCTGTCGGCTCGCCGTGTCGTGTTCCAGCTGCTTTAGCGTGATTTTCAAGTTAACTAACTCGTAAGGTGTAAAATCTCACGACGTCCTGAGTGTCCGAATGTGTGCCTGCCTTAAAGAGAAATGAGCAGATGTTCTTTTTCAACAAGACAACCAAGAAGTGTCTTGAGAACAAGTCCATCAGCTCATGTTTTGGGCTGGTCAGAGTCCACATTTGAACCCTATAGTGAATATTTGGTCACATTTAAACAAATGAACTGGGAGCAGTTTATGAAGCATTTTAATCATCTAGCATTGAGTGGAACAACACTGTTCTTCATGTAAAAAGATTCGGTGTGAAGTTACTTCATCTACTATACTTTACCCGTATGCATTTGGCAGATGCTTTTATCCAAAGCGACTTACATTGAATCAGTTCTTGCTTTCCCTGGGATCGAATCCATGACCTTGACGTTGTAAACACCAATGCTTGTCTGAATGAGCTTGTGCAATTTGAAGTTAGTAGAAGCCATGGATCTTTTATTTGTAGCAAGTTCAACCTGTCAAGAGCTGATGGTCACTAATGTTCTGATAATTAGATGGCAGTTCCACAAGTTTAATAATGCCCTTCACTTTGGATATATACCCCTTTTTTCTCTGGTCATATTTTCCCCTCGTCTGTCTTGCTCTTGCATATTTCACTTTTGAAGTTCAAGGCTGAGCCTCATGGGCTGGAGCTGCCTCGCTCTAAAAATGTTGAAGCGTTCAGAGTAATTGCCTTCAGAAGCGACTCCTGCTCGCGTTATGACTTGATCTACTGTACCTTAATCGACGAAACATGATGCTTTCTGCTGTGCTGCGGCAGAGGTGACGGCCGTTTACCGCAACACAGTGTCAAACAACTCTTTCGCTTCTGCTTTTTTAGCTTCTTAGTCTTGTTTCAATTAATTAAGAGCTTTTAATTATTAATGTGTGTCTGTTCTGTCTCTCTACATGCTGTTGTTCCTGAAAGATATCAAGTGTAGTTCTTCACTTCAGACCTTACTGAAAATCAATATTTCATGCCATGTAGCACAAGCTTGCAGAGAAAGAGAAGCTTGTTTTATTCTCTCGTTTCATACATTTTTCCTTGTAGTTTTATGATTTGAAATCTGTGTGTGCTCCTGGAGCGAACTACACAATGATCACAAAATAGTTCATATTTTTAAAATGTTCCAATAAAAATCTACATTCACGGAATTGTATGTAATTTAGTATATTATAATTTAATTTGGACTAGTGTAGTATAACTGATCTCGGTCTCCACTTTAGCCATGCTAATTATTCTTTCTAATGTTATGAAAGGAAAATGTCATTAAAAAAAGTCAAAAATTTCTTTTTTTTTCATTTAAAAAGCATCAAAAGATGCATTTGAGCAGTTCTCTTGGCCATTTTGAACATTTCACAGGCTAGTTTGACTGTGTGAAATTTTACATTTGGAATTGGTTTTATTTTAATGCCCAATTGCTGCAAAAACGCTACGTTCAGAGAAGACAAAAGTAGCACTGTAAGGGGTATAAATTCATCATTTAAACAGTCAAATATTTAAAAAGTAATTATGGCCACTGATTAAAATCACTAAAATTACGTATGAGCAATAGTAATAATCCTACTTAAACACCTTAGCAAACGCCACTAAGGCTGGTTAATTACAGTTTGTTTAAAAATGTGGAAACACCTTTGATTTGGTAAATGGAGTTCAACAGGGCTACGGATGTTGACCTTGTTTTGTTTCTGCAAGCTTTACCTCGGATTGATCTGATAACAGTTTTTGTTCACAGCAATTAATCTTCTAAACCTAAATCTGATTTCCTAAATAATCTATGGGGAAAATTCACTCTATTTAATGAAATACCGAAACCGCACGTTCCGTTTGTAATGGAGGTTACTGGAATAGTACATTTGTGTAAAATCAACATTGCTGCCCACTTTGTCGGTGCAGAGCGATCCTAAACTTAATTGGTGACTTAATTAGCATTTAAAAAAGAACTTCTTGTGACCTGATTTAAAGTTGAAATGAATTCAAATTTGCATGCAGCCCCTTTGCTGTTAGTTTAGCCGGGTTTTCATTTCTCCAAACACACTTTCGGTGCTCCCTGGGCGTGAGCTGGGGTCCTCACACTGCTGTAAATGTCAGTCTGTCAAAGCGGTCTTGAGCTTTAGGGCTTTGCTTTCATTGCTTTTTCTTGAACCTTTCTGTCCGCTCGTCTTCATACCTGGATCACACTGATCTCAGGATGAGCTGTGCAGGTTTTGGAGGGCTTTCAAAGGGTCAGTCCCTCTCCAGTCCCTGTAGTCCAAACAGTAATCTAGATAAAGGCTCATGAGGTTCTCCAGTCACCGTCCATTATCTAGGCAGTTCATCTTATTTAGTGGATATCTAGCGCTTGACCAACTGTTGCTTTGTCTTGCACGTTCACATGCACTTACACCTTGAAGTTTTTTTTTTTTTTTTTTTGCAACCTTTACGTTATGAGTCTGCTTAATCTTGTTTTTTCTCTCCAACATTACTTTTTACATTTACATATTTGGAAGAAGCTTTTTATCCAAAGCGACTTGCATTGCATTCAAGAAACGCATTGAATCAGTTCTTGCTTTCCCTGGGATCGAACCCATGACCTTGGTGTTGTAAACAACAATGCTCTACTGATTGAGCTACAGGAAAGCATTTTACACTGTATAATCGACAATAACAATAGTAACGTAATAATATTATTGTAGTAAAATATATTGGTTCAATCAGAGCAGAATCAGAATTTTGACATTTCTGGATCATTACTGTAATACCAGTTGATAATGTATTTTTTTTGATCGACGAAACCTCATACTGTAGCTCCACCCTCTTTAATCATGATTGCATGATTGGTTTTTTAAAGAAGTACAGCTTTTTCTTTATTCAAAACGTGTGTAAAGGCTAACGTTTTTAGTATTTAAGGAGTGGAGAAGTGTGTCAGTCTGGTATTTGCTATCAAGTTAACCAATACTACCTGTGCGTAATAACTTAAAGCGACGCACTTACTGCCTCAGATGCGACCGTTCCTATGATGGACAAAACGCATGTCCAACATTTGCCGGTCTAAAACCTTGTAACTCCTTTTAAGCTTGAAAAATTAATAATGTAATGTCTGACCATACATAAAACCACAATACTAACTTTGACAAAGCGTTTAATCTTTAAAATAATGTTATATTGGTTGCATACTAACACACATTTTTCGCTTGTTTCAAAACGCACCACATTAGATATAACCTGGCATGGTAAAATAATAATAAAAAAAGTAATAATAATTCATTACATTTATATAGCGGTTTATCAAAGAATCTCAAAGCGCTTGCATGGACGGGGGAATCTCCTCAACCGCCACTAGAGTGCAGCTCCACCTGGATGAACATCCCACCGCATCGCCTTGCGACTTACATAGGTTGACTTGACAACTGAGTGCGGCATTTGCATTGGCCGTACTATTGAACACACGGTCACACACCTTAGTACCATTCCTGAAATGGTTCCTGTTCAACATAATTCTCATTTACCCTGTCATCTGAGAAAAACAGTTTGAAGAGACTCGTGTGAAAGTTTGAGTCTGCATGGGGGGAGGGGGGCTACAACAACTGGGAATATACTGCTATCAGGAGCAACTAGATCTGTATAAGTTTGGGAAAAATTAAATTAAGCCAAACAATAAAATGTTATAAACCAGTTAATAGTCATTTCAAATAAACGTTTCAAATTTTGTTTTCATTATGTTCCAGTTAAAATGTAGGTTGTTTTTGTTCCTTGAACCGATTCCCAGCCCTGGGGTCTCATTTATAAAGCGTGCGTACGCACAAAACGGGACTGGAAACGTACGTACGCCAGTTTCCACGCAAAAGGTTGATCTATAAAAAACAAACTTGATGGAGAATGCGTGCACCTAACCAGAGAACTGTGTGCACTGATCTGTGGTCTATAAAGGGAACATTCCTTACAGGTGTGCGTATGAACGGTCATTAATACAGACTATCAAAAGCAAGCTACTTAACACAGTTTTTGAAAACATAATACTTGAAAGCAGAAATTGTTGCCTTTTCCAGTTATTTAGAATAGAAAGGATGCTTGCTGTATGTGACAGTCAATTCTCACTTCCAAATGTTCTTTATAAACCTGCCTAAAATGGACATGGAGAAGGTGGTGTGCCTGTTGGCGACATCCGACCAGACGACCTGTTAAGTGAATTCGCATGGACAGGATAACGGCTCACCTTGTCTTTGAAGCAGCAAGGGCGAGCACACAGACTTCTAGGCCGTTGAAGCGCTGGGGAAAACCCTACAGAGCGACGCATGCTTCGCGCTGTTGACCTCATCCTTGATATGCACACAGAATGACATACTTGGAGGTTTAGAGCTGTAGATATTTTTGTAATCCCTATTAATCTGTTTAGAATAAAACCCAGATCAACATCTTAGTGTTAAAGTTTGCTCAATTCAATCCTTATTAGTGCAACCCAACTATGTTTTTCACTTTTCACTGTTTTTAGTGATTTTTATACTGCAGCATGTGCTGTATATGGATTGAAAGTGCCCAAAACTTTGTTCCCATGTATTTTTGAGGTGGAATATTGACAGGCTTGTGCTGCAGTTCTGTGGCTTTCCAGAGCTCTGTCTGTGTCTCTGTCACTAGTGCAGTGCTTTTATTCCCCAATAAATTTGGACAATTCTTTGGATTGCAGTTTCATTTCTGTCTGTGCCGCCCCCCCCTCTCTCTCTCACAGCGATCTGGTCGTGCTCATGGGACTTTTGCTTTGTGGGCTTTCTGACTCACAGGATGAATTACAAGAAGGATGAGTAAATCCGGATCTCTGACACAGATCTGCATCCTTCCGAAAGAGCTAAACCCTGCAACAAATGACATAAATATTTGCTTGAATGGGACCTGCATCATGGAAAGATGGCTATTTAAATATAAAAGTCTTAAAGGCTTGTTAGCATTTTATCGAGTAAAGTTAAGTCTAAGCTTTCTTAAAGTTCAGCTTTCCTGTAGCTCAGTCAGTAGAGCATTGGTGTTTACAATGCCGAGATCATGGGTTCGATCCCAGGGAAAGCAAGAACTAATTCAATGTGTTCCTGCGAGTATGGTGACCTATTCTTGGAATATGTCCTCTGCATTTAAAACATCCGAGTTGGTGCACACACTTTAGGAGCAGTGAGTAGTGAACACACACATACAGCAAACCGTGACCCACACCTGAAGTGATGAGCAGCTGATTTTGCTGTGGCGCTCGGGATTGATTGGGGGTTTGGTTTCTCTATCAAGGCACCTCAGTCATTTCCTGCCGGGCCTGAGACTCAAACAGCAACTTCGGAGAACCAGTCAGACTCTAGCCATGCAAATATCCTAAGCATTTTAAATGAATTATTTTTTTAGCTCATTAATTTATAGTTGACTAAGTTTGTGCTTAGTTTTTATGCACCCAGCGTTTGCAAAAAATGCAAATGTATATTTTACATGCGCACATGTGGTGTTAAAAACATATTTAACACATGCCATAGCAGCAAGCGGTTTATTTCAATAAATACTTATTTTTAATTATTATGTTTGAAGTCCTCTTAAATACAATTAAAAACAGTAACGTGATGTGATATTACATCATGGTTTTCTGTTTTAATATACAATATTTTTTAATCTGCATCATTACTCCAGTGTTCAGTGTCACATGATCCTTCAGAAATGATTTTGATTTGATGCTCAAGCACCGTTTCTTATCAATGTTGAAAACCGTTTGGCTGCTTTACTTTTTCTGGTAAATAAATGTCTTTACTGTGGCTTGCGATCAATTCTATGTGCTAAATAAATACATTTTCATTTTTTTGTGAATGATGGTGTTAATAAATGCAATTTGAGAGTTGAATGTGGCCCATAAATATGAAAATACTTAGCATTTCTGGATAAAACGGCTAAAGCCAGTTCAGGCCGCTTTGGCTCAGTGCGATAGCATCTCAGCAGCCAGCGGATATGCAGCATATTTGCTGGTCGAGGGATTCGTAGCAGCCCCTGATGGTTTGAAATGTCAGAGGAGTAGAATGAAGGGCCAGGTTGCAGACAGGAGATGACAGGCAGGCTGCAGGTTTACAGCGGGATGCGTGCCCTCGTCTTATCTGCTGTTATCAGCCGTCTCCCGAATCTGCCCTCAGCAGAATATCAATGCCTCTCTTTCTGTCAGCTGACTCTGTGTATCATGCAAATATGACTGATAAAATAAATATGGTGAGTTTATGGGATGGCAGGGGCAGGCAGAGGTTACACTGCTCTGCTTTTGCTCGGTATGGATGAGGTTAGACTAACCTCTGTTTGTCTGTCTGTCTGTCTTTCTTTGACTTCAGGTGTTCAGGAAAAAAGCTGTTGAGCTAGGAGAGAAGCTGTTGCCGGCTTTTAAGACCCCGACTGGCGTCCCTTGGGCTCTCCTCAACCTAAAGAGGTCAGTGACGCACAAACAAACACATTTCTGCATGAACTCCCGAGGCTTTCTTCAGCCAAGCAGGTCAGATCTCTGCACTCGTGTCTTATTAACTCGGAAGCGCGGTATCTGAATCCTCAGACCCAGCAGGGGTTCTCCGTCACCTGTGCACCGGCTCCTCCAAGATACCATAATGAATAAACAGGATTATTTTGTTGCAGAAACCATTTTCTGCAGGAGTGATTTTCTGACTAAATGTAAATGCTGCTTTCTTTCTTGTCAGTCATTTTATGCTGTTATACCCGTTTTATAATATTTGCCATATTTCAGCTAGCTTGGTCTCAGGAATGTCAAGTAATATAAGGAGTGCTAAATCAGATCCGTTATTTTGATTCAAAGTTTTGTTTACAGTAAAACACTTCCAATGGAAGTCTATGAAACGTTAAAAGTAAAAATACGTAGCTTTTTAAAATGCGTTTAAATCTTTCTAGTTTTGGGATTGATTTTTCTCGGTGGGTGAATTGTTACCAGAATTTCTGTTTATTTTTTTAACGGACTAAATGTTAATTGACAACATACCAAAAAGGTCTATCTTTAAGATCTATATCCATTTAAATAGTTTTAAATTCTCTAGATTAGAACAACAGAGGCTACAATTATGGCATGGTGATATATGTATGTATTCATGTATGTCATTTCCTAATCAAAGACTGGTTTTGGCGCTATAGTAATACCTTGAGATATGAGCATAATCTGTTCCAGGACGAGCTTGTAACTCGAATTGCTCGTATCTCAAATAATTTTTCCCATAAAAAAAATTCATCCATTCCTGGCCTTTAAAAAAAACTCTTATTAGTGCTAATAATGATGGAAAATGTGATTTTAATTGAGTTATTACCTTCAAGACAGACGATACAGTAGCGGCATTTGCGAAGGAGGAGGAAGGAGGGATTACGTAGGTTAATCAAACACAATACGGAAGTGTAGTGATTTGGATAGACTACACATGCAATAATGTGCCTCGAACCTCATATTATTATTATTGAACACGCATAACTCGTGCAGCTCCCAGCTTAATACTCATGAATCACTCGCCGCCCCCGGTAACCTCCCGCTGTAAAACCAAGGTTGATCCTCTATTATCCCATATTACCAATTACCCCATAAATGAGGCGCTTGAGCTGCTCTGAGAGCTCGAACACCTAGCGTCGGTGTCTGTAAGTTGCTCGCATCTCAAATATTTACTCGTATCTCAAAGCAAAAATGTTCTAGAGGACTTGCTCGTATCTCGAAATACTCGTATGTCAGTACACTCGTATCTCAAGGCATTAATGTATATGTGTTTTGATCATAAGTACATTTGTGGTTATACTTTGTCGTTTGTTTTCATACTAGGGCTGGGTGATTTGACTGTGTTGGTCGAAATGTCAATGAGTAAAGATTTGAATGTATTGTTTATAATGTACAGTAGATGTAAAGTGAAGACGAGTAGTTTAGTCGTTTGCAGTTCCCACATTAGTAATTCATATATTCACAATAGCATGGCTATTTTTTAGCAGCTTCAGACATAACTTTTCCAAGAAGAATTTGAGTTTTAGAAATGTAACTAAGCATTTGCACAGAATTATTAATAAGTCTTATCTTTTAGTTTGCATCCATCCGTTTCCATGCACATTTTTTTTTATATTTTAATTGAAGTATTTTATTCGCCGTTTGTTGATAATTTGTTGATGTTTGATAGTTGACCATGATCATAATGTATAAAATAACTATGTAAATGATTTGGTCATACCATCTGACCTTCTTCAACTAATGACTGGGTCAGAGCTTCCAGATGTCCTGGTCTGCGATGGATATCTGGCCACCCGATCTCTTCAATCATATAGGCAAACAGGAAGTCACTGCATACGTCCTGAGAAAGACAACCTATTGAAGAAATTGATTGGATGAAATATCCCTCTACTGACATAATGGCGCTGGCGAGGACAATGCAGAATGAGTGGGCGGCACATGGCAGGGAACAGAACCATACTTCAGTGTTTATCAAAGCTTTTCCTATTAGCTTGAGTGTCTAGGGTGTGTTTCCTTGTTTAAACTGCTGTAGAACTGGAGTGAAGTGCTCTGACAAATGCTCTAAATGGAGCGGCCAAGCATTTACCATTTTATAACAAGGAGCAGCTAATAACACGGCTACAGGACAAATGCTTTTCAGTTCCTGTCAGTAAATATAGCTTTCCACCATATCTGCACTTAGCACAAGTGCTCTTATCACCTCTAGCGACAGAGCGTTCCTCCGAACGTTGTAGGCGGTCACCTACATCGTTAGTCCACATCACTAATGCGGTTCGCTTCCACACTATTGTTCGCTTTGGCTCCAGTCACCTGTGGTGCCTCGGTGTGTCGCAAACCCTTTTCTGGCTGTATGTGCTAATGTAAGTATATTATCTAGTGTGCAAAAGTATCCTAATGCACCTTCATGAAATGTTCGGAGTTGAAGGCATTTCAAAGAAGGCCAATCTTTTATTTTGTAAAAAGGTTTTCTGGGTTTTTAATGTCTGGTTATAACAGGACATCAGAGGGGGGTGATTTAATAAATTAAATCACTAATTTATTCATTTTAAATTAATTATGCATTGTGTGTGTGTGTGTGTGTGTAATTTCAATTATAGTAAAATATAGAAATGTAGTATTTATAGATGTATAGATTTATTTCTAATTCATACAAGTTTGTGTATTTGTTTAATTTTTATTTATAATAAATAGGTGTATCATGTTTGATTATATACATGTTTTTTGTATAATTGTGCCATGAGTGTGTGTGTGGGGGGGGGGGGGGGTGAATTGTATGAAGGTCATTTAATCACAAAACTCAGGAGGCTTGGGAGATATTATAACACAAACACAACTGTTAAGTTGGATGAGAACAGACAAAGAATGAAGGCGAACACGGGTTACATACAAGTAGCAAACTAATAAATGTGAATGCGCTCATTAACGAGACACGGGTGATGATGATGAAAGGAAATGAAACACACAGGCAAACAAAGACTGAAAACAAACTCATACTGTGAGCAATTGAAAATAATATTGAATGAAAATCTTGAAATCAAATTATTTTGATATTTTATCAGTCAAATCAAATGATTTTAAATACAGCTTTTCCTATAGCTCAAGCAGTAGAGTGTGGCGCTTGCAACACCAAAGTCATGGGTTCGATTCCCAGGGAATCAAGAACCGATTAGAATGTCAATGTGTTTCTTGAATGCATTAAGTCGTTTTGGATAAAAGCGTCTGCCAAATGCAGAAATAAGTAAAAATATATTTATTTTAATACATTTCTCAACCCAAACTCCTCTACTTCTGCTTTATTTTTCGGGGGTTTTTTTTCCAATTTAAACCAGTTTGTGTGTAGTTGTTTATGTATCTTCAGTTGCCTGAATGGAAATACTAGCCTGGTCAATAATGACACCCAATTCAAGATAATTGGAAAAGCTCCACCATAAAGCGCAGAAAGATTGGGCAGCTGGGGCTTTTAAACACTCGGTGACTAGCTGTTGTTTGTTGTGCGGGCTCCTCAGCGGCGCCATCATCCTTGATTTAGCCTGGTGTTCTTGCATGTTGAAAGCTCTGGAGAGGAGATCATAATCTTATTCAGCGTCTAATGAGAGCATGAATCACAGCAATCCTCAGTTTCATATTCACTTCTGAATCTGTTTAATTGAGTAAATCTAGAGATCGTATCAAAGAGAAGGAAACAATGCAGAATAGTTATGAAACCCATTTATTAGAAAGGGGTGATAAACTGCTCAAGTCTAAATTAAAGCACTGTATGTTTGGACAGATGTCAGATAACTTTATGCACCCGCCAATGCGAGTATTGACCCACTTGCAGTAGCAACCAGCCTCAAGCCAACAGAAATTTGAATTTGTATGACTTATGTGGGCTTTATTATTATGCCGTCTGTCTGCTGCGAGTCCCCAGTGTTCCAGGGAGAAAATTAAAGGCGAGAAAAGGCCTGATTTTGCAGACGACCTTGACCCAGATTTGTTTGGAACAAGACTGAGGGTCTCTGTGGATGACGTTCCCTTCACACGGTCGGCTTCTGCTTAAAAGCAATGGATTGCATGTGTATAACAGTGTCAACGTTTGTAGTGCGTAATCTCTAATTGCTGCATGAAATCAACACTTTTACATTTAGTGAAACTTAGAAACTCCGAAAGCATTTGTTCAGTTAAATTTAGGATGATGCGTGTTTGAAATGAAACCAGCAGTGAATGTGCCTTCAGCTGTTCCCTTCGTTCCCTTTTCCACTTTGAAAGTTTTTTGTTTTTACAATGGTTTAATCCTTGATTGCCACACATTTCATGTCACTCTTAAAAGACAAATTCTTGAACCAAACCCTACCACAGAATTCAGAACATTAGTAGATAAAATAGATGAGAGAAAAATAATAGATGAAGTCTTTTCATAGAGACTTTGAAAATGTTCTTGTGTACTTTTCGTCTCTTTAATACAAGTGTGTGTGTATTTATACAGTGGGTACAGAAATTCTGACCCCCTTAAATGTTTCACTCTGTTATATTGCAGCCATTTGCTAAAATGTATTTAAATGTATGCATTTGGAAGACTCTTTTATCCAAAGCGACTTTGAATCAGTTCTTCCTTTCCCTAGGATCGAACCCATGGCCTTGGTGTTGCAAGCACCAATGCTCTACTGATTGAGCTACAGGAAAGCTAAAATTTGCTAAAATCCTTAAGTTCATTTTTTTCCCCTCATTAATGTACACACAGCACCCCATATTGACGGGAAAACACAGAATTGTTGACATTTTTTCAGATTTATTAAAAAAGAAAAACTGAAATACCTCATAGTCCAAAGTATTCAGACCCTTTTCTCAGTATTTAGTAGAAGCACTTTTTGCTCTAATACAGCCATGAGTCTATTTGGAAAGATGCAACTAATTTTTCACACCTGGATTTGGGGAGTTCTGTCGGTTGGATGGTAAACGTTGGTGGATGGTGATTTTAACCAAGGGGAACGTAGAAAAAAACCCACATGTAATGAAGGACTTATGTTTATGCATGAGGGGAAACTTTCCCCTCTTGAATAGTTAACAAAGAGCAAATGTGCAATTTGCTGGAATTCATGTCTGCAGGAGGAAGAGTGTGAGGGCAGGTACTGGATGATGGCTTGAGCGTTCGACACACTTCAGGAGCTTAAAGAGATCGATGTCCTTGATGGAGGACTGTAGGAATGATCTAATGCAACGTATGCCATAAAACTGTCCAATTCTGGGAGTTTAGGAGTGGGATTCATCCAAATCTTAAGGGGAAAGTATTGTATGAAGTTTTTAAGTTAAACTATACAAAAGTTAGTAAAATAGCATTTAATAATTAATTAATAGTAAAAATGCAAAATGCTTCAAATGAAAAACTAAGTTCACTGAAAAATTCTAGGGATAAAGCAGTTTTCAAAATATCATTGTTTTCTTAAGAACAGTCTGATAATTTATATAATTATTATTAATTATTACAACTAAGAACGATTGTATTCATTTTAAAATGTAAAATATAACTTATATTTAACTTATTTTTTCTTTAAATGAGATATACATGATATAGAGAGAGATGGATGGATGGATAGCTAAGAAAAATAATTATATTTTTAAAACTTTCATGGGAGAGAGAACTTTTTGTTCATTTGAAGCATTTTGCATTTTTACTATTAATGATTAAATGCTATTTTGGCTATCTTTTGTATAGTTTAACTCAGAGGTTTTCAAAATCTGAGACTCTTTTGACACAACCCTCAAAAAAAAAAAAAAAAAGCCACTGCCGCTTGCAGCCGCGACAATGACATCACAGGGAAATGTAAAATGAAGGAGGTCTAATAAGTTCAGCGAGTTGTCATTATTAGACTCATTTTTTACAACTCTCCGCGCCTCCCCTGGCATGCTCTGGTGCCCCCCAGGGGAGGCGCGCCCCTCACTTTGAAAACCCCTGCTTTAACTTAACTTTCATACAATACTTTCCTCTTAAGATTTGGATGAATCCCACTCCTAAACTCCCAGAATTGGACAGTTTTATGGCATACGTTGCATTAGATCATTCCTACAGTCCTCCATCAAGGACATCGATCTCTTTAAGCTCCTGAAGTGTGTCGAACGCTCAAGCCATCATCCAGTACCTGCCCTCACACTCTTCCTCCTGCAGACATGAATTCCAGCAAATTGCATATTTGCTCTTTGTTAACTATTCAAGAGGGGAAAGTTTCCCCTCATGCATAAACATAAGTCCTTCATTACCTTTTTTTTTTGTTTCGTTTTTTTTCTACGTTCCTCTTGGTTAAAGAGCCTGAAGCATTTCCCATTTGTTTTACTTTTTTTTTTTTTGTCTCTTCATACAGACACTCTGCGGTATGAAGAGAAATAGATCTGTTTCCTGCACATCCTCTTCTTTTACCCTTTCTGTCATCAGCCCATCATCATGGTCATTTTTTCCACAGCTTATCTCTCTTCTGCACTCCATCCTTGTGCCTTTTTATGAGAGCTTGAAAAGCAGATAAAGGATTCCTAAATCAAATTTACCGTGCCACCCGTCTGACATCACTTTAATTCTGTTGTACCTCCTTCGCTTGAAATAAACTGAAGAGGTCAAGAGACGAGCCATTGAATACAAGCTGGTTAAGGAGCATCTAATTCTGCATATATTTTGAATACTGTACACAGAGCTGGAATGGGTAAAACATATAAAGTTGTTCACGATAGCAGCAAGACATCCTAATCAGTGGGGCTTGCAAACAAAACGAAGTTTTTGTAACCTTTTTTTTTGCAAAATACTGGAAGTTCCACCACATTATTAGACCGTTTACTAAGGCTGCACTATTTACTATTTACATTTATGTATTCAGCTAATGCTTTTATCCAAAGCGACTTACAATGCATTCAAGAAAAACATTGACATTCTAATCAGTTCTTGTTTTCCCTGGGAATCGAACCCATGATCTTTACGTTGCAAGCGTCACACTACTGTTTGCGCTACAGGAAAGCATTAAACTATGTATTAAAACATAGTCTAAAACAAACATATTGTTTACTAAACACAATATAGTAAAACAAATGTATGAACCATACTATAACATAGAGCTAGTTAATTTACATAGGCTGCGATTCAATTAAATAAATATGGTACTTTAATATTTTTGTGCTTTAGCATGATAAAACTCCCCCCCCCCCCCCCCCCCCCATTTCTTAATGATTGGGATCAATTCAGTGCTTGTAAATATGTACAGTTTCAACAGAACAATAAATTTCAAAGCAATCACTGTCAGATATCGTACAATCTGAGAACCATTTTTATGTGATTATGCAAAAAGCAAAGGTTCATTCCATTAAAGGAGAGAGTATTACTGGTTCTTTATAGGGTGGTACTCGCTGTCAGACGTGTACGTTTTCACCCAGCGAATGATGAAATTCCTTAAATAACATTCAAGTGCTCTTTGATTTGGACCAGTCACCCAGAACACCCTAGCAACCGAATAGTTACGCCCTAGAAACAACTTCCTGGCAACCACTTTAGCATCACGGCAAGTTTTGTACAGGCAATCGCTTTTTTCTTGAAAATAAATGTGAAATCTCTTTCCCCCTGATAGTGATGTATTTGTACGTAAAGCGGTGAGTCACAGCATGCGCGCTTGAATAAGAAACACTCAAGAAAGTTATCGAGTGTGAATCAACGCTAATTTTCCATTGAGGTGGGTAAACGTGCCCTTCACATAATTATTCGTCTCATAGGAAAGACTGCGACTGCTCGACGACTGCACCTCGCTGAGATGTTCAGTGTCGGTTGGTAACGTAAGCTTCATAACGCCGCTTTGAATAGGCCACATGCTGCGTGCTTTTCTGCTGTCACTTTCCTCTCCAGATAATTGATGTCCTCTAAATGGTATTTTACACTTGTTCACATTTTTTTCTATTATGGGCATACGTAAGGATTACATAACGGGCATATTAATGCCTGATGGATGCTTTTGAGAGGGAGTGAGGCCATTTCCTCAAAAAAAAAACGAAACAAAAAACCCCAAGAAGTCCGACACAAATAAGACTTTCCTCTCCCACAGCTCAGTTTGATCCATTCTTAGGACTCTCCTCTCACCCCCAATCGAAGAAGATTACGGAAAATTGTTCTGTGGTTTAATTGAGCTTTACATTAAGCAGATGTCACAGAGTAAAGAATGGTATGAAGGCTCTTTTTTTTTTCCTTTTCATTTTTACTAATCTCAGTTTTATTATGACAAATGGCCGTGCCCTGGTGCTTAAACTCTGGGTTTAGCTGGATAATCAATTCAGAAGACTTGTGCTGTTAGGAATAAGTGCGTGATGTGATTAGCCTAATTTCAGCGGCATTTTGCTGTTGTTTAGTCCTAGAGCAGTCAAAACCGTTACATATAAGGCTCTACTGTTGTCTGCAGAGTTAAACCTATTGCATCCAGATCAATATCGCTGTTTTGTGGGGTGCGACAGCTTTATAGATCCCTGTAATGTATAGCATGCATATATGGCCTCTGGCCTACATAAATAACATGCGAGAGGGATGGAGAGAGTGTCGTTGTGAGACTCTGGTCTGATGTTAAACAGAAAGGCTAACTTCTATAGCAGCCTGAGGATACATGAGCTTTGCTTCATTTGGTAGAGTTCGTATTTCACTCCAGCGCTAGTTAATTATTCAGGCTAATGGTATTTTCTCAGAGCTCTGGCAGATAATTTGTTATGTATCCCTTACTGCTCATTAAGTGTCCTACTGCTGAGACACAGACCTACATAGAGAGACAGCCGGGAAAGAACTACCTTTTAGGATGGAGAGATTTTTTTGAGAGGTGTGTACACTAATCCAGGGTTTTTTCTAGAACTTAAAGGATACTTTATATTTACAGTGTCATGTTTCAGATATTATGTCCGTTTATGTACTCGTACATTTTCTTTATTTAGCCCAGCTGTTCTGTGCAATAAGAGGCTGTGTGTGTATGTATGCATGTGTTTGTTGCACATCAGGTTGCGGTCTACAAAAGTTGCGGAACTACAAAACAGGAACAGAACAACCGGGTATAACGCAACAACAGCTAGACAGGACTAAACACAGGGCTTATATACACTTCAAACTGAGGAACTAACAAGACACACCTAAACATAATAACTCAACGGATGGGAACACCAAACTAATACAGACAGACAGCAAAACCAGAGTGAAAACTAAACCTCCACCTGCCAAATAGTGTGTAAATATTTACAAAAAGATATGCTCATTTCATTTTGAAAATAGTAAACAAATTATTGCCTCTTATGAGTGAGCTATTGAATCACTTACTCAATTTGTTAAAATAAATGTATTCATTTGGGAATTAAATTTATTATTAACAATAAATATTGTTAAACATATGGAGTACTTTGGGAAATTAATTTAGGCATGCAGCAGATGGTTAAAGAACATTGAAAAGTTGGGTCTCGTTGCCAAACCACTGGTGTATTTTCTGCCACCATTCATGTGAAATATCACGAGAGGAGCAGCTAAACCTGTATTTGGACATTTCCGAGCCTTTATGTTCTTTTAGCATCCCTTTTCCCTCAAATTTCCTAAATTTGTGTTACATGCTTTAATCATCTGTGTAATGAAAAACAAAGTGGTTTGGCACAGCTCTGCACTAAAATTTGCTTGGGAGCACTCATGCCCATAGGGGCACAGTCTGCCTTTGTTTGTTTTTTAAGACTGCAAAACTAATGTGTAAAAACTGTAATATGTCGTACAGCAACAATTCTGAAATATAGGGTTGGTGTGGAAGAAAATAAATTAGAATAGACATCTCTTGAGTGAACATTCAATAAAGAAAACTCCATGAGTCTTTATAGAGACACTATGTAACGTTTGACCGTCTATCGGTTACAAACAAAACTGCATACATTTTGTAGAAGAATATTGTGCTTTGCTTCTGTGTGTCAGATGCATATGACCCTTTATAATGAACTCTGTTAGTTAAGGCAATTTATCCGTTCAGTAAAATACCTCCTTGAGTATTAACACCAGCCAGCCATTCAGCCAAGCCAGTGTTGATTCTTGTTTTATTACGAGCTCTCTCTTTTTACCTGAAGACTCGCCTCTGATTCCCCCGGAGGTTTGAGATTAACGGTGTTCTCATTCGTTGTGACAACAAGCCTTTGACATTCACACACCACACACACACACAGAGTAGCCAGAGCAACTTTTCTTTATTTTACTGATATGACGGGACTCACAAACGAGTTAAGTTTTTAAGCAATTTCCTTTGAAAACCGTCCCATCTGGTCTAAAATAGAAACTCTTAGAATATACTTGCCTTAGTGAAAAAGGTAAAATAAAAACACAGTTTGGAGGATCTAGCTCATTTAAATTGTTCATTTTGACCAAAAAGTGTACCTTTTTGCAAACATTTATATATTTCTTAACAAATCAATTCAGGTTTGTGACTATGCAAATAGATGAAATATGAAAATTCAGATTTGCTATCACATGACTAAATTACATTTTAAAGTGGATTAAACTAGAAGACAAGAAGTGCCTGAATCTGAAGGAATCTGAATTTTCAGCATCAGCCATTTCTTAAAATCAATGTTGAAACTGTTGTAATAACAATATCACTTTTTACTGTATTTTTGATCAAGTAAATGCAGCCATGGTGACATGGTTCAGACACTGAAAAACATCCTTAAACGGTTACAATTATCTGGCCGCATTCTTTGTCGACTTTGAAAAGCAGCCAATCGCAGTGTAATCTGAGTTTTAGTGATAGTATTATGTTAGATTGTCAGATTTTGCTGAATGCATTTGCGCACAGCAATTTCCTCACACTAATACCTGCACTGTAGAGCCCTGCAGCAAGTGCAACACACAGAGGTCTGTAGTGCCAGAGGCAGATCAGCGTTGTGTAAAAAATGATGACATTGGTAGCAACACTCCAGAGGTGTTTGCAGACGTTTCCTGCTGTGGCCTGAAATTTCGTGTGGCCCTTACCTCATTTTTGTTATTAAGAATTTGCTTCCACAGGCTAAAAAAATATCCTCTTGTAGTCAAAACAGTTGTTCATTAATTATACAGAATTCTTTCCTATCAAATTGTATCACACACAGAAAACATTCACATAAAACCATCATCCGTATTAAACCGTTAAGTGTAATTTAGCAGTACTCGTTTCCTCCTGGCTAGAGCTGTTGTGGGTAATTTACTGTTTTAATGACATAAATATCTTGCACAGACTGTTTTGTAGAATTAGGTTTTTAAAATAAAGTGGAGTGTGTCATTCTTTTAAAGCTGTGATTTACGCGTCATTACTCAGCAGTGATTTATCTTCATAATTGGTGTAGCAACAGAGGCCCATGTAGAGCGGATCTGTAACTGCCGGTCAGGAGACGTGGCGTACTGGTGGCTTCCCTTTCCAGTGTGGAGTTGTCAGCTTTTAGTTGGAACCGTGCCAATGAAAATCAATAAAGACGGCTCTAATCACAGGAGGAGAACCTGGCCCCTCTGCAAAATAAGGCTATGAAATCAACTTGGCAACCATGTCAAACGTGGTTTGATTAATTATGTTTGAATAAACTAGTCTGGAATGAATTATCAGTTCAGTGACAGTAAATAAAAAGCAGGAAGGTAAAACTTGTAAACTAGGGATGAGGAAAGCGTGATTGTTTTAATGTCTTCATGTGTGTTTATGTATTTGTATATAATTATTTGCATATAATATGCAAAGCATTTGTGAAGCCACAACACGCACAACCTTGAGGCGGATGGGCTACAACAGCAGAAGACCTTACCGGGTGCCACTCATCTCCACTACAAATAGGAAAAAGAGGCTACAATTTGCACAAGCTCACCAAAATTGGACAGTTGAAGACTGGAAAAATGTTGCCTGGTCTGATGAGTCTCGATTTCTGTTGAGACATTCAGATGGTAGAGTCAGAATTTGGCGTAAACAGAATGAGAACATGGATCCATCATGCCTTGTTACCACTGTGCAGTCTGGTGGTGGTGGTGTAATGGTGTGGAGGATGTTTTCATGGCACACTGTAGCCCCGTTAGTGCCAATGGGGCATCGTTTAAATGCCACGGCCTGCCTGAGCATTGTTTCTGACCATGTCCATCCCTTCATGACCACCATGTACCCATTCTCTGCTACTTCCAGCAGGATAAGGCACCATGTCACAAAGCTCGAATCATTTCAAGTTGGTTTCTTGAACATGACAGTGAGTTCACTGTACTTAAAATGGCCCCACAGTCACCAGATCTCAACCCAAGAATCCAAAAACTGCAAGATCCAATCCTACCAATATGGATTATTATATATATATAAATAAATAATAAACGTGTGTATATGTATGGATCTGATTAAGTCTAGTTTCTCACTGATATGCATAAAATGCAAGTTGCAAATACCACTTTGTGTCTTTCAGTTCAAGGAAACTGGTTGAAGGTTTTCAGGGCACATGATGTGAATGCACACACAGCTATTGATTGCTCTGTTACTCAAATAAGCCTGATCTCTCTTCATTCCTCTTCCTGCAGTGGGATCGGCAGAAACTGGCCATGGGCGTCGGGAGGAAGCAGCATTCTCGCTGAATACGGGACGCTGCATTTGGAGTTCATGCACCTCAGTGCTCTTTCCGGGAGACCAATTTTTGCAGAGAAGGTGAGCAGCAGTTCAGGCGTTACACCTCTGCAGTGCATTTACACCGCTGAACTCAGTGTAAACTTGTAGCGGTCATGAACTGTTAGAAGAACTGACCAAAGCGAACCAGAATGACCTCCTCTCGTAACGGTTTTATTGATGCTCTTTTCACTGCAATTCTAAGATCTGATTTCTGCCCGAATGAATCCGCTGACCTGACCTGCAATATAGACACAGACAAATGACACTATTACAAGCTCTGAATGAGGCTGTACAAACTGTGAAAGTGACCTAGTCTACAGATTTATGATTGTGTCCCTTGTCGCATCATAGAGGCTGTTTACTACGTTTCAGTGGCTTACTGTAGTGGATGGGCTCAGCTATGGCTTAATTCAATGTGGATATACATGTGATATTCGCTCTGCCATTGCAGGTGATGAACATCAGAAAGGTGCTGAATCGGCTGGACAAACCTCAAGGATTGTACCCGAATTACCTGAACCCTAACAGTGGACAGTGGGGACAGCGTAAGTCCAAAAGCATGCGCGCACTAAGGACGAACTTCAGAAGCTTTAGCTGAAATGTAATACTGCATACTGCAAACGCTTTCATCCAATTATAGACATTTTAATCAGTTCTTGCTTTCCTTGGGAATCGAACCCATGACCTTGGTGTTGCAAGTGCTACTCTCAACTGAGCTGCTTTATCTATAGGTTGTCCAGCAAAATGCTGTCTCTGAGTGGAATTGGTTTACAAGTGTTTCTCTTTGAGAGAGTGCTGATTTGCACACAAAATACTCTTGTGATGACACAAAGGCAGATTCAAGGCAATATTTGTAGTGGATTGACAGACTAAACTTTGGTAATAGATGTGTGTGTTTTGAGTGCTTTAGCTGAATTCAGCGGGAGGGAACCTTGAGGCCGAGTATCGAAGCAGAAACACTCTAATTTGATCTGTTAGACCAGCAGGACACATTTTCTATTTCAGGATTCTGAAACTTATTTTTGTGTATTTTTAATGACAATATTTAATGTAATTTGTGCGATATGGCCAAAATAATTATCACTATGAAATTTCATATCAGTCATTTTTGCTCCATAGTGAAAGATGTAGAAATCACACATTTATTTGTTGTTTTAAACTACTCATTATTGACTTGCGAAAATGTTAAATTTCTCAAATCTGAAGTAGAATATTCAAAGAGTTTACAGTGATCAAATATTTATTCTGCATCAAAATATCCATGAGCAAAGTTAATTATATATATATATTTATTTATTTATTTATTTATTTTTTCCTTAAGAAAATAAATATCTTTATATCTATATCAAATGTATTTCTTAGTTTCTGCATTTTGTAATGGGTTTTTTTTGCCTGACACAGTGCAATAGTAATAACAACACTGTGTTTTGTATCTTAGAAATACACATTTGACAATAGGTTGGGTTTGGATGCTGAAGTAAATTTTATGTTCGGTTACAAACAGTAAAATATGTAAAAATTTAAACCGACTCAGAGTAAAATTTCACATTCTGATTGTTTGACTCTTATTATGGGTTGTAGTCAGGAAGCAGATGAAGGAGATAACATGTAATTGATTTTTATTTAAGAAAGATTTAGGAAAAGGTACACTACAACTTAACGCAGAAGTTAACAGTTTTCAAATTGCCCAATCCTGGATAGCTGGTTGTCTGTTGTATCCAGGAAATATATGAATATCCACATTACAGTTTTTCTCAAATGCTAAAACACATTTCACAAATGTTTCCTCCATGTTCCCCAATGTCTAAACACAACACCCTTTTCTAAAGCTACATAAACACAACCACACCTTCTCACTTCAAAACTCAAACTTTCACACCAAAAGAGCAGCTCGAAAGTTTCAAAACTGTCAACACTATACACATCATTACACACTACAGCAAAACAATTGTAAACACAAAGCTCAATTTGTGAGAAGGTTCTTGGTTTCATAACTGTCAATGCATATTTTTAGAAACTTTACAGTAATGGTTCTTAGATCTCTGCAGAGGATTAGGCATTTAGATTCGTGAGTTTCATATGAAGAGGATAAATCTATAGTACATTCTACGTGTACACTACAGTGCCAACTCAATGCAAAAACAGAATCTATTGCACACAACAGAACTCTTGAAAACATGATCAGGGTGTGAAGTTTATATTTATTTACGCCACACACATACACCACAATCACACACACCACAATCACTGTGCGGCATCACGTCGCTGAGCTGCATCGGGCCACATCACCTCATCCACGTCGCAGGCTATACTGTCTCTTGCCAGGCACCGTGGGAAAAATGCCCTGGAATGGCGAATCCATCCTTGGAAGGCCTCCACTGGGATGTCATCACAGGCCAGCTCCATTGCCCCTAGGAGGTTCTCTCTGGTGTATGGTTGTCTGTCATAAACTTTTCATCTCCACGAGGAGAAGAACTCCTCTATAGGGTTCAGGAAAGGGGAGTAGGGTGGCAGACAGACATTTAAAAAATGGTTACAGTTTGTGGTGAACCACTCTCTGATTTGGTTTGTTCTGTGGAAGCGAACATTATCCCAAATTATCACATAAATGTGATGTGCGGGCCCGGGATGGTGTTGTTGGCGGTCCAGGAGGATGTCTTTTAGCTCCTCTAGGAAGGTGAGGAGACGTTGGGTGTTGTAAGATCCAAGGACAGCATGCCGGTGGACAAGCCCTTCCATACCCATGGCCGCACAAAGAGTAATATTACCCCCCCCCCCCGCTGGCCAGGAACCTCAGTGATGGCTCTTTGGCCAATGACGTTACGGCCTCTTTGCCTTCGTTTCTGCAGGTTGAAGCCAGCCTCATCCAGGAAGAGGTACTCATGAGGTCTGTCCATCGCGTCCAACTGTAATATCCTCTGTGAAAATGTGAAAGTGCACAGGTGTTCAGAACAACAGTCAATCAGGTAGCACAGTATTGTCCAGAAGAAATTTGTTGAAACAAAATGCGATCCGCTGCCCGTACCATTTCATCTACGGACCGGTCCGCGAATTCGATCCGCGGTTCCGTACCATTTCATCCGCGGACCGGTCCGCGAATTCGATCCGCGGTCCCGTACCATTTCATCCGCGGACCGGTCCGCGAATTCGATCCGCGGTCCCGTACCATTTCATCCGCGGACCGGTCCGCGAATTCGATCCGCGGTTCCGTACCATTTCATCCGCGGACCGATCCGCGGTCCCGGATCATTTCATCCGCGGACCGGTACCGGGCCGCGGACCGGGAGTTGGGGACCACTGTTTTACAATACAGTAACAACTGATTTGAAACCAATAGACTACTTTCACAGGCTTGTAAAATTGTATTGTGACAAAGAAAGTATAGAATACAATTCCTGTTGTGTTGTCTGAATGCCCTGATAATTGTGGCCACGGTGAACCTACTCAGGTTTGGACGGACTCTTAGTCCAGCTTCAGCCATTGTCATGCTATGGACAATGACATGGTCAATGACTGTTGCTCACATCTCGTCTGTAATGATGGTGTGAGGTTGTCATGCTCTCCCTTGTTGGCCGCCTCCTCCTCCTCCTCCTCCTCCTCCTCCTCCTCCTCCTCCTCTCCCTCGTTGGCCTCCTCCTCCTCCTCCTCCTCCTCTCCCTCGTTGGCCTCCTCCTCCTCCTCCTCCTCCTCCTCCTCCTCCTCTCCCTCGTTGGCCTCCTCCTCCTCCTCCTCCTCCTCTCCCTCGTTGGCCTCCTCCTCCTCCTCCTCCTCCTCCTCCTCCTCGTTGGCCTCCTCCTCCTCTTCTCCCTCGTTGGCCTCCTCCTCCTCCTCCTCCTCCTCCTCCTCCTCTCCCAAGTTGGCCTCCTCCTCTCCCTACTCTGACTCTGACTCTGACTCTGACTCTGACTCTGACTCTGACTCTGACTCTGACTCTGACTCGAATTCCTCTTCCTCTGACTCTACCTTCATCCATTGTGTTGGTTTGGGATGTTCAGCAAACTGTGCACTCTGAACTTGCTTTTATACATGTGGTCACATCATTAGCAACAAGTGTCTTCAATTTTGAGTCGTTGTGTGTAATGAATGACGCCAGGTGTGTTCATTGTGTTCAAATATTGCTGACTGTGGCAAGCATTTTGCATCACATGAGCTTTTATTTGAGAATATGAGCAGAGTTCTTTTGCAACTTGTGTTTTAGCAAGGAAAACTGTGTTAAGATTTATGAGAACAGAGGATTGTGTTTTGTGAATTGTGTCTTCATGTGAAATGTGTTTGTGATATTGGAAAATGATGGATAGATTTAGTAAATGTGTTTAGACAACTGGTCATTTGGTTTAGAGGATTGGCATTTGTGTTTTAGCATTTGAGAAAAACTGTAATAGCTGTAAATGGCATGGTTATTTTTCCAATAGTAGCAGAAATGCTGTGAGCAGCAAAATAGATACTTTTGCTAAAACGCTGCAGAAAGCGAGAATGCAGCATATGCAGTTACTTTAATGTGTCAGACTGAGGACTCCGACCATTAACTAAACCAGGTTTGTGACCACCTCCCCACCCATAATTCCTACTGTCTGCATTTTGCCAGATTTTAAATTATCTGCATAAAGTCCAGTTCAGATTACAGGTTTACATTCCTGCATTTATCAGACGCTTTTATCCAAAGCGACTTGCATTGCATTCAAGAAACACATTGACATTCTGATCAGTTCTTGCTTTCCCTTGGTGTTGCAAGCACCACTTGCAACACCACTCTACTGTTTGAGAAGAATGGCTATGGTTTGTTTGACTTAGGGGCATGTAAATCTGGAGAGAGAGAAAATACTAACGGCAAAGAAGAAAATAGTTTTCTTTCTACAGAGTTTTTCACCTGGAACTCATGAATGTCTTTGCTCAAACTTTGGTGTTTTTTCTTGTAGGAGCCTGGGACGTTTTAAACATGACTGCTTGCCAGCAGACTGATAGAAACTTTGCATTTCCATTTGGAACTGCCAATTTCATCCAGCTTTTGAAATCTTTCGGTGTAATCTGGATCAGACGGTTCAATGCCTGGCAACCCTGAAACTGTCGAGAAATACTCATCTTCATTGTGATTTCAGGATTAATTATGCAACAGCCAGAAGTATACACGCTCTTCTCATTGCGTTCATCCTCTAGATGACACGTACATCAATAGTTGTGGTCTTGAGGCAGCTGGAATGACGGCTTCACCGAGGCCTGCTCTGCAGTGTTAGGCGGCTTTTGTGCCGTCCTCGCTCCGAGGGATTTATTGCCGGCTTAGTCTGGAGAGTGCTGTCTCAACTTCATGGTCAGCGGTGACGCAGGCGCTTGATGAAGAGCCGAGGAGAACAAAGATACTGCAGTGCGTGTAGTCAGGATAACACAGGAGCACAAACTCTGATGGAGGAACGTCACCGCAGAGTGAAAAGAAACGTGGAGGCTGTCAGAATGTAGCAGTCTGAAACGAGCTTTCTTTTTTTGTGCATCGGAGCAAGTCCTTCTTTTTTCGCTTGGGCAAAAGTCGTTTTTTTAGATGATCGTAAACAAAAATGATCTGAGATGGCAGCAGGCCGCAGGGAAGATGGGATGATGCACTTAAAAATAGCTGTCAGTCTTTTTTCTTCACAAGTAGCCCAGAACAGTCCTGAAGGGCTTTCCATATGGGTCAGTTGTCATGTTTGGGTTTGAGCAGCTCGAAGCTGCAGGGTTGCCCTTAATGAAACAACAGAATCAACCATCCTATATATCCCCCCCCCCCCCCCCTTTACCCTTCCTCTTTTATCCTTGTGCATTCATTTAGTTTTTCAATGTCAGTAATTCTAAGGTTACTTATGCTAACAAAATGAATCTCATTGGAGACCGACTTGGAGCACTTGCTGACGTGTGTGTTATAAAGAAATTAGTTTTCTTTGTTTACTTTTTAAAATGAATATAATTGTTATTAGTTGTAAATTACCTTATTTTCCCGCATATAACCCGCAGACGCAGGTAATCCGCACCCTCATATAGCCCGCGGGTTTTGGGGTTTTGTGTAAAATATTGTTGGCATAACCTGCACCCTTATATAAACTGCACCCTTATATAACCCGCACCCATAGATTGATGAACTTTTTTGAGTAAGTTCACATTTCGAATGTTGCTCGCATGACGTCAATTATCATAACTGTTCAGGCTCGGTACATAGTGCTTGTGCGCAGAATTTACACAATAAGAAAACAAACACAAGTCAGAATCAGAATCAGAAGAGAAATAAAAAGCAATGTCTCTCGCTGTGCAACAGCACGTCCCTTAAGAAGAAAACTAAGAAAATAAAGAAGAAAAAACATGTCCTTAGGGACGTAACAAATATATTGAAATATTACGTGTAAAAAATTTGTGATATAACCCCCCCCCCCCCCCCCCCCCCCATTTATTTTTAAGTAAAATAAATAGCATTTATTACTATTATTTACTCTAAAGAATGCAATTTTCGCAACCTTGTTTTGTTCCAAATCTCTGACCTGGTTTTGTGTGTGTGTGTTTGCTTTAAAAGCGAGTTGCGGCTAAGAACAAAAAGTATAGTATTGTGGACTGTCAGACATGCATGTGGTCTGTTTCAGAGCTGCTGCACAGAGAAGCTTCACACGTTCTCAGTGTCTGTTGGGTAATAAGCTCAGCTGGTCTTCAGGTTTTGCCCAGAAAGCACGTCAAGAGCTGACAGCAAAACTCCCATTTCCTGCTGTCAAGCTTTTACCAACAGAAGACCTCACATCTCCTTTTCACAACGAAACCCTCTTACCAACTGTGCAGGACAGTTTGGGGTGTCTCTGAACTAATATTACAACAGTGGAGAAAAACCATCTTATGTGACTAAGAACTTATAGCATGCAGCACAGAGCGGTTCACAATCGGCCCGTGGGTAAATCCAGCATTCCATGAGTTTATCAATGACCTCCTGTTTGTATTCAATAGCTGCTTCTGTGCCTGCACTGCAAGAGAGTGAAACAACCTCTCCTGTTCAGATGAGCAAAGCAGTTCAAGAAATAGAAAATGCATTGTTTTATAGATGCAAACAATTTGGCTACGATGTTCTAGCAATACGTTTAAAATTAAATTACAATTTACATTACATTAGCAATTACATTAAAAGGTAAGGCTGTCTACATTACATGTTTATGCATAAATAAATGGCAGATGTATGTATGTGCACATTTGTAAATATACGTGAATGTACATATGCATACACAAATTTTCTGTTAGATGTGATTTTAAATCCATTAAGGCACTAATTAAGTAATTTCACAATATTACTTTTACTGTATTTATGATAAATGCAGCCTTTCAGAAACAAATCTTACTGACCCCAAACTTTTAAAAGATGGTTTACATGAAAACACCATTGAGTTTTACATGGACTGGAATCATTTACTTTTTGTCTGTAAAAACATCTAGTTTAGCAAATGCCTTGAAAGTGGGCACAAATATTTCAAAGATTCCCTTTAAGCTTTGATTTGTTAAATGCTGTCCATCAAATCAGGTCTGTGCGTGCAAGGAGAAAATAAATGTGCATGTGTTTCCAGGTGGCACAGTGAATGGGGCGGTCAGTCCGTTCACCACTGTGTGTGAGAGATGAGCGTCTGTGGGTCAAGGAGCAACACTGTTGTGTGATTGTCTGATTGATGATCAAGCTCATGAATATTTATACCTTATTAAGGACTTATTTGTGTGATGCATACGTCAAGAGAAATCGAGCCACAGACGTAAAAAAAGACTCTTCTGAGCTGCTGTTCAGGGGAAAATGCACCAAAAGGGAAAAAGCAAGCCGTTTAAAGTCTTATTTCAAATAGCAAAGGGGCTTTTATGGTACTCATTTTGCACTCAGCTAAATTTCAGAATTAGGCAGATTTTTGTTCTTCTTCCTCAAGGATATTCTAATTATGCAGCTCATGGGCCAAAATGGGCACCAGGGGCCAGTGAATAAAATAACCCACTAATAGCCGATACTTGACTTTCATGTGGTTTTTCAAATGTGCAATAACCAACAATCACTTCTGCATGCGCTGCGTCAACCTCATGTTAGATCCATTCTTAAATGCTGGTCAGACTTTCCTTTTTTATTTTCCAAAACAATCTATATATGCATTTATTGTATGCTAATCTATCAACTTGGTGTCTTAAACCTTCATACATCAATTTTTTTATGTTCAAGAAAAATACTACTACAACTGATCTGTAAAATCAATAATGGCCCCATCTCAAGCTAATTGAATGCATCGGCCCATTTGCTTAAAAGGTATGTTTTTATGAAAAATTTTGGCTACTAAATGGAATCACACATTTGAATATGCTGTAAACGGTCTGTCACTTTGCGTCAATCAGTGATGAAAGTATTTGCATAGTGATGTATTGCTTCATAATAATTAAAAAGGAAGTTTTAAACGGTCTGTGAACGAATCTGATTGTCAATTACTACAGTGTTCTAGACGTTGCTAGGCTTTTCTAAATTGTTGTCAGAGTGCTCTAGGGTCCACAAAAACAAAACATCAGGACTTATTTTTTCATCTGCATTTTAGCATTATTAATCAGGATGTTAAGAGCGTTTCGTAATGAAAAACAACTGTGAAATTACTTTGTTCATGGTGAGAGTGTTTTGTTTTCTTTTAGAAGATGCTTATTTTATATATATGCTCCAAACCCTGAAGTCTCACACCATATCTTTTGTCACATGACCTTCTGTCATACATGGGTATATAAATGTAAAAATAATAAAGTTTGATAAAACATCTGATCTCACCTTTTTAATATTCGTATCCAATATATGGGCTTAACGGATGGAAATAAAAGCATCACTGCTTTGGCTCTGAGGGCCCAATATACTCATCTTTGATTACCATTTAGGATTTTTTCTTTTACTAAGTACTACTGCTCCCCAAATTAAAGTATATAACTATTCCAAATGTCATAACACTAATTATACTTTATAATTCTCCTTTTAGTTCTTATTATTTTGTTGTTAAAATATGAAAAATTGTGTTTATTACCTTTTATTCATTCTTGTATGTATGTGTTTTTGCCATGTTACCAGCCTTGTGTTATGACATTTAGCTTTCCTGTGTGTCTAACAGTAGAGCATGGAGCTTGCAACGCCAAGGTCATGGGTTCGATTCCCAGGGAAAGCAAGAACTGATTAGAATGTCAATGTGTTTCTCGAATGCAATCAGTCGCTTTGGATAAAAGCATCTGCCAAATGCAGAAAAAAGTAAAAATGTTCAGCATCTGCCACGGTTACTAGTACCATACTCTTTTAATGTGTATTGTGATTGTGAAGTACGCCGGGTTTACTTTATTTGCGTAATTCCAATCAGGTCTTGCCATACGAACTTGTACTGAAATAGAGCTCTCTGGTACTGTGTGAAAGTGTGTGCGCATGCATATTCGTGTCTCATAATTTTCTGCAGTACTATTTAATGCAGTGCCACAGTAGACCATTGTGAATATAAATGAATGTAGGAAGGGGTTTTCACACACTCTCTGGGTTTCAGATCACGTCTCCGTCGGAGGCTTGGGGGATAGTTTCTACGAGTACCTGCTGAAGGCCTGGCTCATGTCAGACAAAAGTGACGAGGAGGGAAAGAAGCTCTACTATGATGCCCTGCAGGTAAAGTCCACTTTTTACAGAGAGGAAAAAGACCTGAGAAATGTTCAGTTCTACTACCAATTTGATCAAATGGCCAGATCTGGGCTGCTGACTGGACAAGAGGGTCCGTGACATCATGTATCTTGGAGGATGCCTTCAAGCTAAAGACATTTGTGTCAGCAAAATGGCAAGGATATAGAATTATTAAATTTTTACTTGCATTAGCAACACTGTACCAAACCCAACAGTTGGTTTAGTTAATGCCAGGGTTGAAGTTTTCAATAAAAAATTAATTTAGACCTGTTTATTTCCTGAAAAGTAGAGTACTTTTTATTTTATATTAGATTTTGACTTAGACCAATTCTGTCAAAATAGTTTACACAATCGCTGATTTGTTTTTTATTAATATTATTTTCAGGTAACTTTATTTAAATTAATTAAATCTGCTGTATTGAAGGTTTTCTGTGTTTTGAATGGGAAGTACATTCAAGGAAATGAACTATTCATGACGGATCACTACTGTAAGAGCCTCGGTTCAAGCGGCAGCCCATAGTCTGAAGGTATAATGAAAGATATAAAACAACCTACTGAAACGGATCATATCTCTTGTAATGGTTCAATCAGTGTTTCAACGGTGGAAAGACAAATAAAACTGCTTTTTAAACAGTCACGTAGCATAGTTATTCATTTATTCAGTGTCCACAGCTACTTTCACTAAATATATGCACTATATTAACCTATATATTCATTATATTTTACATAACCTGATGTCTTGGTTATTTTATGTATTTTTAAATCTGTAGTCATTTTATAATTAGATTTAGAAGTTAATGCAAAAGGTTCCGCCTCTGCATTTTATATACATTGTTAATCGAGTATCAAAATATAAATAGCAAATGAATTTAGGCTCATATTTTGTGCTGTTCTTAACCTTAAATATTATAGTACTGTGCAAAAAACCTTTCATTTTTAGTATTATTTTTAACTTTTATTCATTTAAAGACGGTAGGCACAATTTGTTCAGGAAACCACTGCTTAATAAAAAATAAAAAGCAATTTTATGTTTATTTTTCTATCCCTTGTGTACCGAGACTTCAAAATCAAGGTTGGTTTTGAATACCGTTACACACCTAGAAGCATGCGATTCGTTCATTTCAAACTAATATTTTTATTTATAGGAAATTCGTACCCAAAACAATGAAATTGGTTATTTAAAACTACAAGGCTTTCATTAAGGTTTTATTTATATTGTACGTCCTTAAATTTAAATTGCCAATCTGCATCCTGTTCTCTAGCTCAATTTCAATTCTCATGTTGCTTTTGTTTGTTTTCCTCGGTGGATACGCTTCAAATGAACTAAAACACATTTCTAATACGGCTCGTTTGTTATTCACAAATTAAATTTGACATCTAGTCGGACTGAAGTTTTAGAGCTTGTTGTGTATTGTATGTTTCCCCTCCAGTGAAGGGCTTTTCTCTGCAGGTTTTCAGTTGTCCATCTGTAGAAATGTAATGTTTGTGTATGTTCAGGACCCAAATGTGTGTATGACATGGGTATTGCAACATAAACATGGTTTATGAGAACGCTTCCTGTAAGGGTAGCCTTAGTGTAAGGGAATACAATATATTGTTTTACTGAAAAAACATAATTATGCCTATGGAGAGTCCCCAAAAAAGCGTGTGTGTGTGTGCTGGATCTGTCCATGAGAGCTTTGGAAAACTGGTGCAGACTGATTGTTACAGACCACAAACTCAATCCTCACTTTCATTAGAGAGAACCGTCTCAACCTGCCTAAGATAATGTTGTCCCTCTGGCCGTCTGTCTCGGTGCCTCCCTGGAGTGAATCACACACACACACACACACACACACTTTGGACTCCAGGCCAATCATCCAAGAAAAGAAATGTGCTTTATGTCGGTCACCTTCAGAGAGAGCTTATAGAACTGCCGTCGCGTCCACCGTTTCACCCAGGCATTCATTACCGTTACATAAAACTCGTTATCAGGCCGATTTCACCTAATTTATCTCACTAACCATGGATAGGCCGGTCAATCATCTCCGTTCATCCACACCTCTCAGCTGTAGCATTCAATTACTTGCACCATTGGGAAAAATAAGCACATTATGGCAGTGACTGTTGACGTATCGCAGTAGATTGAGTTCCTGTTGTAAGAGCGACGCTAAATGCTAGTCTTCATTTTTTGGGGAATTACTTTACAACTGGCCCCAAGTCCTGATTCTGCTCAGTTGTGGCATTCTTTAATGTGTGTGTGTGTGATATTTAAGTCACATCACCTTCATTTATATAGTGCTTTATACAATACCGACTGTTTCGTAGCTGTTTTACAGTCACTGCAGGAAGTTGAGTTGAGCTGTACGGCCGCTTTAAAGGAAGCGGAGGATCGTGTCGGCAGTGCTTTAAGGTTTAGGTCTGACAAGCACATCTTTTAGTACAGTATGCGATTCATTTTTCCCTGTGCTGCGGCAGAAGAGTAGTTACTGTTCTTCTGTGGGTTCATGTATCAATCCACTCCCTCTTTCTTTTGGATTATAAACGAATACGAACTCAAACCATCTGCACATTAATTTGTCACATTAGTAATACACAGGGTAATAAACTGTCTGTGAGGATTGCTCTATATATCCTTTAGATTGACTCACTCATACTGTGTGCAGGATATAGAACACATTCGAGGAAAACGTGTGATTAATTACTCATATCTTACTCTAATTCATTATCTCTGCTGCTACTTTATGCCTTCATTACATGAAAAGCTACAACACGTTATTCAACATACTAATAATTTAAGCTAATACTGTTACTACTTTCAGGATTTTTTCAATCTGATGTAATAAGATTACAAAGGGTGTGATAAGTCAGACGTCTTGTGCGTGTTTGGTACCATGGTGATGAACGACTGCAGTTTTCCATTCATATGCACCGAGGCCTTTTTCCAGACAGATAAGAATCTCATTTCCCATGTGTGTGACGCTTCTGTAAATACATATCGCTGGCACACAGCTGTGACCCTGATCTTCCTTACTCTTGGCCTTAAAATGCTCGGATGCTTTTCAGTCCAAATTCCATCAGTCTAAAGCCTTTTTTTATATTCGGCAAACAAAAACCAAATGCAAACAAAGACAAAGGTCCTTTTAACCCACACTGTATAAATAACCGCAGAGTGAAGGATTTGACATTAAAAACAACTTGACGTGATCTATAGTTTTCCTTCTCTGTTCTGTGTGCAGGCGATTGAAAAGAATTTGATCCGGAAGTCAAGCGGAGGGTTGACGTACATCGCAGAGTGGAAAGGCGGACTCCTGGAGCACAAGATGGGTCACCTGACCTGCTTTGCCGGTGGGATGATTGCGTTAGGGGCAGATGGAGCCCCCGATGATAAGACGGGTCACCAGATGGAGCTCGCAGCTGAGATTGCCCGCACGTGTCACGAGTCTTACACCAGAACGAGTGAGTGACAAAACCGCTTTGAAATGTTGAATCAACAAATGCAGCAGCAAAAAACAGAAGTGCGGTGTGTGTGTGTGTGTATATGTGTATATGTGTATATATTTTCTAGTTATAATTTGAAAAGTACAGTGCAAGTGCAGGCACCCTGAAACAAGAAATAATGCTTTGTTTAAAGAAAATGAAGCTTATTTTGTGTTGTTCTTTCTTCCCGATTACATAATGTAATTCTTGTTGTATTGTGAATAAATTATTGTTTTTGTATTGCTGTTGTAATATTATTATTATTATTATTATTATTTACTTTTTTTTAATGCAAATTAAGACTAAATTAAAAGCACTCAAAGGTAAATTGGTAATTACAGAAGAATTGATTTATTTCAACTTTACAGTAATGAGTTTTTGTGTAAAATTGTAATGTGAAAAAACTATGGATTTAAATGATATTTGTATGCGTAGGTTTGTCTAACAGACTATATATATATATAGTAAATTAAATTTCTGTTTGACAAACCTACGCATACAAGTATAATTTAAATCCATTGTTTTTTTTAATGATTTATGTGTATGTTCTGTTAGACAAACTATATATATATATATATATGTGTGTGTGTGTATATATATATATATATATATATGTATGTATGTATGTATGTATGTATGTATGTATGTATGTATGTATGTATGTATGTATGTATGTATGTATGTATGTATGTATGTATGTATGTATGTATGTATGTATGTATGTATGTATGTATGTATGTATGTATGTATGTATGTATGTATGTATGTATGTATGTATGTATGTATGTATGTATGTATGTATGTATAAATAATATAGAGAGAGATCGCGAGAGAGTATGTGATGCATTTTTTTCCTCATCTGTGCAGTGGCAAGAGATTTGTTACTGTACTAGTCAAGTATTTATTTTGCTGACACTGCTCAATGTCAGTAACCCTGAACACACACACAAATCCCTCTGGCACTCGTTAAACACACACACATACACGCTCGTAGTCATCATCAATGCGTTCATAATGCGTAGGTATTTTTATCTGACGCAGATTAACAAAGGTCCAGATTATGCCACAGCCCCTAATCCACATCCAGATAGTGTTTCTCTTCATTTCAGGAACAATGTAATCCCATAATCCCTTGTCAACATGGATGAATTTGTCGGCATGTATGTTTCAGGTATGAAGCTGGGTCCCGAGGCGTTCCGCTTCGACGGTGGCGTGGAGGCCATCGCCACGCGGCAAAACGAGAAGTACTTCATCCTGAGGCCGGAGGTCATTGAGACGTACATGTACATGTGGAGGTTCACCCACGACCCCAAGTACAGACAGTGGGGCTGGGAGGCAGTACAGGTGAGAACGGTGGATTTGACGCATGGCTTATGTAACACCACCATGTAAACACATCGCCGCAGTTGGCCAGGAGTGTGAGCCAGACTGTGAGGCTTTATCCCTGCCCTCAGATGCTCCTGCTCTTCAGCACAGCTGGATTAGAGACAATGGAGAGCGCCAGTATCTCACAGCCTTGTAATTGTATCATAATGACTTCAGATTGCCATTGTGATGCGTCTGTCCCTGCAGGCGATACATCACATCTCGCTCTCCCTTTGCCATGTACTTCTCTCTCTGTACAATGTGCTGGCTCAACACTTACTGAATGAAAGGCTTGACTCTTTCCTTCAAAAACTACTTTGTCAAGTCTTCATTAGCTTAAAACGCTCTTTTTCGCGGTCTTTACGCTGCCATAATGCCAATAATTTTCGTTGTTATTACGGCACTTTTCACAAACGGCGCACAATCTGCTTTCCCATAAGTCCCCATTACTGTTAGATAAGTTGTTTATATGAGGTTTCTAGCATGAAAATTGGATCATTTTAAACAAATCGAATATCTTTTTTCTATTTAGCTTTGTTTATTTTTATTTTATTTTTTAAAGAAGAAAAAATCAGTGGTTTTAAACTGTATTCACACATGTCCCAGATTTTTAAAATATCACTAAAAACACACATGTTGTTTTATCTGGACTTTTATAGACATAATGATTTTTATACTGTCCAAACTATATATTTTGTCCCCTACCCTTAAACCTACCCATCTCAGAAAACATTCTGCATTACATTTTCACAGAACATCACTTAGTATTATTTATAAGCCGTAAAAAATGACAAGGATTTTGGGTATTGCCATCTACTGTTTGGGGTCAGTAAGATTTTTTTAATATTTACTTTGTTCACCAAGACTACTTTTAGTTGATCAAAACTTACAATAACATTTGTATATTTTTCTGAAAACTGATACTTTTTTCAGAATTCTTTGAATAGAAATTTCGTTTTGTTTTTTTATAACAATATAAAAGCCTTTACTGTCACTTTTAAACGATTTAATGCGTCTTTGTGGAATACATTTACATTTCTGCATTTGGCAGACGCTGTTATCTAAAGCGACTTGCATTGCATTCTAGAAACACATTGACATTTTTGATCAATGCTGCTTTTTCTTGGGAATCGAACCCATGACCTTGGCGTTGCAAGCGACCTGCTCTACTGTTTGAGCTACAGGAAAGCACAAATAAAATTAATTTCTTGATAATTGGTATTCAAACAAACATCTACTTTATTTAACCTTGGTGCATAATTTGACCTGTTTTAAATCAGAGTTTCTTGAGGTAAACTCTGCTACAATATGACTTTTCTGAGTGATTGGACCTACTTATGACTGACTGAGAATAAAACGGGCTGAGTCTCTGAAGTGGAGACTAAAGTGTTCTAAAGCAGGCAGGTGAGCTTGAACAGGGTCGGGGCTAAAAGTGTCCAGGATTGCCTGTCCCTGTCATACAGTCTTTTGAATGGAGACCGTAAAGCACCTTTGCATCTGTGTGCCGTCTCTGAAAATCAAAGTGCATGCAGTTAGTAGGAATTACACTGATGTTGACAGGTGCTTTTATACGTCTGTGTCTCAGGCTCTGGAGAAGTACTGCAGGTTGGAAGGGGGTTACAGCGGAGTAAGAGACGTCTACGCCAGCACTCCCAACCATGATGACGTGCAGCAGAGCTTCTACCTGGCTGAAACGCTCAAGTAAGTACAGCATGCACACACACAGCTGACCGTGTTGCAGGATTGGGAGAACTGATTGCTAAATGCTTAAATACTTATAAAGGTTTAAATTAAAAGGAAAAAAATATTACTGTAGTATAGTAAGAATTGTACTGTATACATGTATACACAAGTTATATATGTGTGCGTGTGTGTGTGTAAATACTCTCACACACACACACACACATACTTGCACATATATGCATGCATGCACACGCACATACATACATACTCGCATATATGCATGCACATACATTTACACACATGCACACGCACGCACATACATACAATGTATTGTAATTATTATTGAAGTGGTAATGTTTGTTGTAGTGTGTTGAATGAATTCACATACAATACGCTTGTTGCTTTAATTTATTACTGTAATAAAAATATATTGTATTATATTAATGAGAATCTAATTACAATCATCAGTCGGAATGATGAGGGGGAACATAAAACTAATGAGAATTTGGGGTACGGTGCTTAATTGTCTTAAAAATAATGTTACACTGCAAAACAACATCCTTATAGACTTGATTTTTCTTTACGCAAAAAGTTCTATTTGTGTTTTGAATTTGGAGTGAAATATGAGAAGCCTGTAAACACATCTTTATATATAAGAGCCCTGAGGTTGAGTCCTTGAAATCAGATCAATTAGATTTAGATTTTTCAGAAACCTCATGCCTCTTTAGATATTCTGTAAATTATCCATACAGCACTTTGTAAGAGTCTGAGACCAACTCGTGTTTCTGCAATGACTGACTAACGGAGAGTCTTTCACTCAGAATATAATCAGCGGAGCTATTTCTGTCAGAGCGAGAATCGTCACCGTCAAGGTGAAGTGACAGCTGGAGCTCATTCACAGCATACCTTATCGCACAACATTCATCATTAAAGACACTGATGAATGAAAGGAATGAATAAAGAACCAGTCGTTTACTCCGTCAGGGCCCAAAAATGAAGAGCTGAGGAGTTAGCAAGGTCACAATGCACTTCTGTATCCTGTTTTTTGGGTAGCGTTTCCCAGTTCTCCTCCAGTTTGATTGCCGTTTAAGAGACAATCACTGTTGGAGTCTCATCCTGGCACGGCAGACAGCGGCTCTCCATTTCTCCTGCCTTTAATACTCTGGAGGAGTGCTTGCCCTTTGGCCAGGAGGAGCACATGTTCACAGTAAAGACAGCGATTCTTTGAGGAAATATGAGTGCATCCAGAAACCCCTGCTTTCAGCTTTTCCTTTTGCTTTTATTCTGGTTGTTTCTCATTCTGTTGCTGTTGGCTATGTTTGCTGCTTTTGCACAGTAAGTGCGTATTAAGTAATGAATCTTCTTCAGAGCCAGACTGTCTGGCGGGCTGAGGGATCAGAGTTTCCTGTTCATAGAAATGCTCTCAAATGTGTTTCGTGAGCATGGCTGTGTTCTTTAACATGCTCACTTCAGCCCACTACATCTGCTCCGCTTCACATGCTGAACTACTAAAGGCATAGTTCACGCAAAAACATGAAAATGCATTCATTTCTTCACCCTCATGAAGTCGCCAATGAACGATAACTTTCGCTCTATAGGCACATTCTGCTGCTTTGTCCCACCTGTTAAAGCGGGATGGATTCTGACTGGCTGTCGATGTTTTTATCATTTGTCAGCTGGGAGTGAAGTTAGTGATTACAAAACAAGCTATTTTGAAGAAGGTAAAAAGTCAATGGGATCCAAAACAAATGACTGAAACCCCATTTTGCTTCATGTTGTTGCTGCTTTTGGGGTGCAGTTAGATTCAGTATTTTGAGGTTTCCCTTAAAAGCAATATAGTAAAACCAGGATACGCCTGCACTCTGCTTAACTGGGATGTATATCTGAGTGAAACTGCTTCTAAAAAGACAAATGGCGAGAACCGATTGGTTGTGGTTTGCTGTTGCTGTGATGTCATGCGAGTGACAGGTTGCCCCGCCCTCACGCAAGTGCACGCATCATCAGAGAAGAAATGTTGCAGCAAGAGGGAGGGACGGATGTTATTTTGATCAAAGATTATGCAGACACACTCATTTGATGTGCATGGGTGAATCAGTGCAGTAATACCTCGGTTTACGAGTGACTTTGTATACGAGCAAACCGGTTTACGAGCATTGAATCAGAGTGCGAGGAAAAACGTTCCCTCGCCCACATACATTTTTGTGTGGAAAAGTCCTAACACTCCGCATCTTTGCGTGTATTTATACTGGAAATATCCTAACGACAGCCTCTCACAAAGCCCATCACCCCTTCACTCGTTCATTCTCTCAGCGTCGCTCGGTTTGGTTCATCATTCACCACAGTGATACTTTTATAAGTGATTTACAGCGGTTTTACCTCGTGTTGTTAACATTAATTGTGATCGCTATTGTTCACGTAGTGAAATATATACGTACAGTACAGCATATAGACAATGACCTCAAGATGAGTAAGAAAGAAGGGATGAAATTCTCCCTGTAAGCAGTAAAACCCTCCTCTCGTCTCCTTCACGCCAGCAGCGACGCTACTCAAAGATAAAGTGCGTTACAGTAAACTGTCAAGTATTTTTAGAGTTTAATTGTCAATTATTAATTAGTATTTATATGAGATCTTAATGGTTATAATTTTAACTGTAATTAACCAAAAAATATTTAAAATGGGCATTTATGGTCGTGTGGAACGAATCAAGTGATTTTTATTGCATTCTTATGGGGAAAATTGTTTTGGTGTACGAGAAATTTGGGTTACGAGCTCTTGGAACGAATTAAACTCGTAAACCAAGGTTTTACTGTATATGAAATACTGGAATATTCCATAAAAAAAAAATTTGATTAAATTAATTTTGATTAAAAAAAAGAGGATATCATCTTGATGGCTGTTGGCTCCATTTCACTTGCAGATGCATTTACTGTTATCACCTCTGTCATTAAATCAAGCCTCTTAGTCTCGTTTGTAATTGGCCTTCACCTTCCAGTGGCAGAGCATTAAAGCTGACGGTCTGAAGAGCATGCTGGCTGCAGAAGGAGGCCAAGTGCAGTTTAAGCCACCAGGAGTGGTTGATCCAGTGGATACGCGTGATTTAGCTTTAACTCTGGAGGCCTGAGGTCAACAGCTTATATTTTCATAGAGGCAGAGGAGAAGAGAGCCTTTCATCAGCAAATCTCCAGCGAAACCGAGAGAGAGAGGGAGGGTTAGAAACCATATTATCAAGGTCACAACTTCATCAGGAAACAGGTGTCAGCATCACCGTCTCCAGATAAAGTTTATAGACTGTAATTTTTAACGAGTGTCTTCCGGCCTTCCAAATAAACCTGTTTTTTTTTTCCCTTCGGCTGCAGGTTTTGAATTATGGCCTTTCACTTGTGAAACAATGTCCTTTAGCTGTGACTCTCAGCCAAAGGAAGTAAAATGTTCAGACTTCTCTCCATCCCTTATTTCCGTTGCCGTTGTCTTGGCAGTGTTTTACTTTAGTATATCAGCACTTAGTTGAGGTGTTCGTGTTTCGTTTACCGAGTAAACGTTCAGATTTTAAGAGCTGATTTATTTATGCAGTTTGGCATTAATGGAGCTCATTAGTGGTGTGTTTGTTTTTACTGTTGCGCATGATTATTAAACTTTGCCCTTTACCTGTTCTCACACCCTTTGTGCTATAGATATGAATAATGCCTCAAATCATACGGTTTGATGGTTAGAATGTGTGCTATTACTTTTCTGCATGATCAAGCTTGTAATGGGTGATAAAACATGAGAAAAACAGAAAAATGGATATATGCAGAGAGAGGAATATTTCTGGCAATAATACAAATAAATGAATACATTAATATATAGTAATGCACTTTTATATTTGCTGGAAATATTTTTTTCTTTTTATATAATATAGTGTTATGGCATGTGTATTTATATTTATCGTATTTTCTCACATATAACCCGCGGGTTATACCAGATTTTACAAACCCCGTGGGGGTGCGGGCTATATCACAAATTTTTTACACGCAATAATATTTCAATATATTTGTTACGTGCCTAAGGAAGCCTTATTGTTTGAATTTCACGCAAAAGCACTGTGTACCGAGCTGAACAGTTATGATAATTGACGTCATGCGAGTAACATTCGAAATGTGAACTTACATAAAAAGTTCATAAATCTATGTTTGTGGGTTACATAAGGGTGCGGGTTATGCCATTGATTTATTTTATTTATTTTACACAAAACCCGCAGGTTATATGAGGGTTCAGATTATCTGCGCCTGCGGGTTATATGCAGGAAAATAGGGTACATTTATGGCATTTGGCTGTATCAAGAGCCTCATGATAATTATTTCCCTTGTTTTATGTACATAATCACTTTTTCCAAATACAGACAAACTCACTGTGAATAACGATATCATTAAGTGTCCTTGAAAGATCTTGTTTTGTTTTTCAGGTATTTGTATCTGCTGTTCTCAGACGACGACCATTTGCCCTTCGATCACTGGGTGTTCAACACAGAGGCCCATCCTCTTCCCGTCATTAAGAAACAGAGCCCAGAGTTAGCTAACCATCTCGAGTAATCTCCATCCCACCCCAAAGCACCAATGAAACGTATCTTCCTGGACCTTCTCAAACAGTGGACAAGAGCTATGGGTGCAGGAGCGAACCTCTGCTGGAGTTTCTCCACAGGTGTCTCTTCTCGGGATTCTGCATGCTGCCCCTGTCCCCTCTCTCTCTCCCTCTCTATCTCTCTTTCTCTGTCTCCCTCCCTTTCTCTCCTTCTCTGTCCCTGATGCTCTGAACATATCTCTGAGCCTCAGAGAACCAGAAGAACCATATTTCCTCTGTGAGGAGACCAGACCAGATCGTTTTCCCATCGTATTTGCCCTTTCACACACTTTATAAAGCCATAGGTAACTCAAAGTGTATCGACATCATCTTTTTCTGTTTTTTTTGTTTTGTTTTTGTGTGCGTTTACAGAAGTGAATATATGAGATCCAACGAACTTTGCTGTCTCTTGCTGTCTGTTTCTTTCGGGGGGATGCTTGGTTCGGTGTTTTTTGAGGCTTTATTCGACAGCAAGGTAGAGAAACCAAGTCAACTAGTGCCTTTTAGTCTTACTGATCAATTTAGTCGAGTTGTACTAGCAACGCTCTATTTATTTCCGCTCTGACCGAGAGCTTCATCCCACCTGGCCTCAGTCCTCTGAAGCTTGTGATGGACATAATCAGCTGTTTGTCGTTCATTCCTCTACATATGGGAGCTTACTTTGATGCATAAAATGCGTTCAGATGTGTTTTAATTGTTTACTTAATCAACGGAGGCAGAGACTTTTTATCCTAGATGTGTAAAATAGAGTACTTTGTGTTAATTTATTACTCGAGGCATAGGGTGTTTTGTCTTTTTTCGTTGTAAAGGGCAGAAAACTATGGAGCCCCTAAAGGAACGTGGAGACAGAAAAAAGTCAATGCCCAACAGTATTGAGAATCGTTGCGGTTTTCCACAAAGGCATTGAAATCTAGGTTTTCCTCCCATCCCATAATGAAGGTTTTGTTAATGAATAAAAGGTTTCTCGGGGGAGCGAGTTTTGTAAGTGCAAATTTCATCCCATTTCTTGTTTTCTTCTTTTTTTCCTACCGTCCCTTTAAGGGCTCCATAGGAAACCGTGACGAAGCTGCTCAAATCCATTGGGAAAGTGTTTTATTAGGAGACGGGCAGCGTCGGTCGAAATGGGGAGTGAATATTTGTATGAATGTACCACCAAATGTGAATTGAACATACTTTGACCTAGTTCTTGTGATTTTTATTGTTTGTATCTTTTGATTTAACATGAAAGCACAAAGTTCTGCTTTTCCATGTAGAAAAGAAAAGGAATATTGCTGTAGGACAATGTGAAGAATTTCGACTGAAAAAGATGCAAACCAAATGAATGCAAAGCAGTCCGTGGCACTGGATACAACACACCCAGCAAGAAAACGAATAGGAAAATATTCGGACATATTGACGTGCATATTCATCACTATATCACCACATTCCATGGAGGAACGGTCCAAATTGACACCTCAAACTTCAAGATAGAGTGGTAGGACGTGCTTGTTCCTGGCGTCTACGTTTAGGCGATGTTTCCAAAACTGGAAAAAATCTGGTCAAGCACCCGCTTAGCTAGAGCGATGTGCTGCTTTAACCAGTGTATTGTATGGGGGGGGGGGGATACCTCACAGAGGTTCCTCTCTCTCAAGGCCAGCGACTGCAACACTCGACATGCTATTTCTCTGCTATGTGTGTGCTAGCAAACAACCAACCGTAATGTATGAAATGAACGTCATCTCGAGGAAGGCTGTCATAAAACACTGTAGATAAGACATCGCGCTCGCGAATGGAAACGATGTTTAGCACTGCCGCGGCGTAGCGCGGACTAGCGCTTCGTGCTGTTTTTTTAGTGAAGCTGTGACTGAGAATCCGCTGAGACTCTTAGGTGACGCCAGGAACAGGAATAAGAGATGTGCTTTTCAGATTAAAACTTTGTCGTTTAAATATTGTGTTGATGATCTTGCATAGAAAATGCCTTTTTTCGTTTGTGATTCTTGTCGTTTGTTATTTTCATCATGGGACCACCTCAGAAATGTAACTGTACAATATTGCTGATAATCATTCCATTGCACATAGTGTGATTTGTTTATTTGGAGATTTTTTTCTTTTAATATATATGCAATTTTGTTGGAAATTGTTCGGTTTAATTTCTTTTTTCCTTGATTTGTTTTGTAATTGTACATATTTCGTTCTGGCAAACTGCCAGCCATCATTTCTATAAATCTTATCCTGTAATAAATTATATTAAATAGCAGCAAAGGTTTTTGATAAACTATATTTGTTACACTTCAATTGTGAATAAAACAATCTTTTAATAGATTGAGTTGTTTGATTAATGGGTATTTCTTCATGTAAATTGGTCTGTTTTTTAATTAAAATGATATATTTTACAGTAAATCAGTCATGCTCGGAGGCGGATCTGACTCACACACAGCTGACACTGCAAGAAAATCAACAAGTCGGATTTTCTTTTTCATGTTAAATTGCCAACCATAAAGATGCATCCAACAGGTCAGATGGTTGGCGTACTCAAACTGTGGGATTAAAATGAATCATTTCTATCTGTCAGCATTATCTGTCCATCGTTCCATCTATCCAATAACAATATGATTTTGTTTTTTCTCTCTATTTGCAGTTAAGATAGTTTTGTTTACAGCTGCAACAGTTCGAGAACTGTATAAGGACAAGTCGTAATGGATTCATAAATAAACCATATCCAAAAAGGTATAAATATAGCCAATGAATAAATAAAACAACTGGACAACCACATGAAAAGAGAAAATGTGTTTTATCAATTTAGAAGCATCACAGTTAAAGCAAAATGGGAAGAAAGAAAACGCCATAGCTATGGTGTACAGTAAAGCTGATATAGACAAAAGCGAGAAGGAATAGGAATAGAGATTTAAAGAAAAGAGATGGAAACAGATTTGCTGTCACAAGACACGATAAAGCTGTTCAACCACTACGTCAATCTGAAGGCTGACAAAAAGCTCATTTGCCATGGGCTCCCTCAAGAAACTCGTTGGTTTTCAGAATATCTCAGTTGAAAAACCAACTAATGAATCACATATGCCTTGTTTACAAAATTAGTCTTCAATGACGATTAACCACAGACTTTCCTGTCATGAACGGATGCAGGCTTTGAGCTTTTCTTAGTCGTGTTTTTTGTTAACGTTTCGCATTGCAGTCTTCCTGTTACATAAATTGGACAATGAATCAAATTAATTACTAAAGCAATATGTATTTGCAAGGTCCTGCCCAAACCAACTGCGTTTTAAGTACATTATGTTCATTAGCATTTCTCGTTAATCACGTAATTGCTTACTACACTAATCTTAAGCGTAATTGTATTTTGTTTGTGCATTTATTTTCTTCTTTTGCTTGACTTTGTTATTGTGTAAAAACAAACCGCTCATCACATTGCCGAGTCCGGTTATCATGATGGTTCATCTGAGCGGTGCGCGGCCTGAGGTGTACAGGAGATCATGGCATAGATCAGGGGCGCAGCTGTGTGCCAGCGAGAGTGTTTACAGAAGCACAGCAAACACAGGAAATGACAATCTAGTCTATCTTTCATTATGTCTCTCTCGCCTGGGGAGAAATCTGAATGGAGGGCATTGTTCTCTTCTGTGACACAGCAGAAGACAAATGATGCAGCTCTACAGGCAGTCGCTCCCTTTGCTCGCTCTTTCTTATAACGTATTCAAATTGTGCCGAAGCTTTTGGTGGGGTCCCCCTAACACCCTCAAACATGCAGCTGATCGTTTTCTCTGCACTGTATAATTATGGACAAATATTAATAATATCCATATTAATGGACAAAGGCATTTCTCCACAGAAATCAATGTAGTGATAGATTGTGTAGATTTTCACGCAACCCATTTCTAGGGTTTACAACGAAGGGTGCGAAAAGGGAAAAACATCCAGTATGCAGCAGTCCTTTGGGAGAAAATGCCTTGATGCTAGAGGTCAGAGGTCATGGGCCGACTGATTCAAGCTGATAGAAGAGCAACTTTGACTGAAATAATCACTCGTTACAACCGAGGTAAGCAGCAAAGTATTTGTGAAGCCACAACACGCACAACCTTGAGGCAGATGGGCTACAACAGCAGAAGACCCCACCGGGTGCCACTCATCTCCACTACAAACAGGAAAAAGAGGCTACAATTTGCATCAAAATTGGACAGTTGAAGACTGGAAAAATGTTGCCTGGTCTGATGAGTGTCGATTTCTGTTGAGACATTCAGATGGTAGAGTCAGAATTTGGCGTAAACAGAATGAGAACATGGATCCATCATGCCTTGTTACCACTGTGCAGGCTGGTGGTGGTGGTGTAATGGTGTGGGGGATGTTTTCTTGGCACACTTTAGGCCCCTTAGTGCCAATTGGGCATCGTTTAAATGCCACGGCCTGCCTGAGCATTGCTTCTGACCATGTCCATCCCTTCATGACCACCATGTACCAATCCTCTGCTACTTCCAGCAGGATAATGCACCATGTCACAAAGATTTTTACAATATTTGTATTACAGGTTCAAGCACAAAATTGTAATTGTAAGGATTTGTATCAATATATTTCTGCTGTAAAACTGATCAAACTGTAAAGCCAAGAAACTTGAAGCTAGCCAGATGGTAGGTCTCAATTTGGGGTTCAAAACCATAAAACTGCTCATAAGTCCTTGATTCCTCAAGCCGAACAAAACGTATATGTCTGATTTAATTTCTGCCATTACAAGATTTTTGCTATTTTGAATGTTGTCAAACATTCCTTGGTTTTTTTTCGCTTGATCTGCACCAAACCAGTGCAGAAATATTCACTGGTGTCTGAATGTCAATAATAATTGATAAAAGGTGGATTTTCACCATTATAGGGTGGTTGTCTACACAGTGTCGACATAGACTGATGCTCAAACACCATGTAAAAGTGAATTTTGCATAATAGATCCCCTCTAAAAGCTTCCGTAGGCTCTCAATCTGAGATGGCCAGATCACTATCTTTTCCTCTTTGCGGTGTGTAATATAATGTTTCCCTTATTGATCCTGTTTTTATAATTAGTTTTCTTACTCTTTTGACCCCTAGGGTGTTTTGTCCTTGTATCAACTTTTAACATGCCAAATCACCGCAAAAGTCATCTTCAAAATACACGTTAGCTTCTCGTGATGGATTTTTGTGTGGGCATACGGCATTGTAGATGTGAATATTTCTGACTGTGTTTTGCTGGCGGTGAGTATCCTGTGCATCATCGCACATTAAGAATGCACACTCTCCAGGGACCAAATGATGCAGGAGGTGAAGATGAATCAGGAAGATGAGAGGCTTGTCAGAACGGCTGTGCTGGTAAACGGTTGTCAGCAGGAACACGGCTGCGGGAACCGCTGCTCCTGCTGTCTGACCTGCTGCGTGACACTCTGGACTTTGTTCATGAATGTTCTCGCTGCAAGAGAATCAATCCCTTCTGATATTAACCTCCCATTAAAGCATCTTCATCCAGGTCAGAGAAGAGGCCAAAAACAATGCAAATGCTTAAGAGTCTGTCTGATTGGATCATTATTGCAGGGATTGTTATATGTTTGACTTCAGCTTTTCTAACCCTAATTGATAGAGTGTGTAGCTTTTCATCTTAAACATCCATGTTGGAAGACGCATCGTGGGCGATTACAGGATGACAATGTCAAGATTCATCAAGCTTAAATTGTGAAAGAATGCACAGGGTGGAGAATAATTTTCACGTATGAATTGGCACTTCTGAGTCCAGACTTTAAATCGAGATGTGCTGGAGGAGACTTTACAGACTGTTTCTATCTTGCAATGCTGGTGCAGGTAAATGTGCATTATGGTCTCTGACGGAGAGCACGTCGAAGCCTCTCATGCCGTCAGTTTCTGCCTCTTCTCAAAGTGTGACACCAGGAAATGCTTCTCGTAAATATTACCGTGTATTGTGCATGTTATGTTTTGACAGACATCGATGTTGTGATGTTCAAATGATGTGGATCTGAAAACCGACAAATTGTAAGGTAATTATTTATTTCTTAACCAACAAATATTCAGTGAACTGATTCATGAGTGAGTGTCCTATGCTTGTGTTTTTAATTTTAATTTTCCTTCTGACCGTACTTGACAGACTTGATAATGTGCCTGAATGGTGAACTATGTTTGATTTTGGAGACGTTAAAAATGCTTTATACATAGCTCATTACACTTATATTATGGAATGAGGTTTATTTTGTTGCTTGAAAGAATTACACTTCAAAGATTATAGTTTTATATATACACACATATATACACACACACACACACATATATATATATATTTTGAAGTGGAACCGCCAAACTCTATTTGTCTTAGTATTTTTTTGTTCACGCACACACAAACACATCCCTGTTTGTGACGCATGCTCTGCTCAGCGCCGCTGCGGTGAAGAACCCGGTTGTTAAAAGACGGGACGCAGCCAAATTTGTTGAGAAAGCACATTAGACAGGCAGAACGCAAGAAAGTATGCAATCTAGTACAGCGTGATGACCTCACGAATATGTTGTGACTGTTTACGCTGTGAGTGAAATTGTGTTTGCAATGTTGGAGAATATAATTAAAGGTTTGTATGGAGAATGGAAGGCGTTTTTATTGTATTCTGGTAAATCTCTGCTGTTAGTTGCTGCACATATGCCTTTTGTTGTTAGCAAACATATACAGTGTATGTACATTTTTATAGCATGCCGATCGCTTCATCAAATAAATCGCCATATTGGCTGTTGGTTATCCCGATGCTTTTTTGCATCCCTCGAGACCATCGACATAACCGAACTCCACTGTATGTATGTGTATATATAGTCACACTTTTTTTTTTTTTATCTCAAGGTGGATATTTTTATACATCAAGATGACATGCTACATTTCTCTGGAAGTATTTATGCTTGAAATATATATATATATATATATATATATATATATATATATATATATATATATATATATATATATATATATATATATATATACAGGTATATATATGAAAATATTTTATGCATACATTACGATTTAGCTTGAATGGAAACCTTACTGCTATGGCCTAAAAATCAAAACCAACATTCTAACCTTTTTTATTATTTGGGGGTTTTGGTCCATCTAACTCCTATCAAGCTTTTTTTCTCTCCACTTGCTGTGCATGAAATAAACCTGCACCTTGAGAACCGATAAAGAACTGCTTGAAGCGATGAAACGCACAGGAAGCCAAACAAGCAGTGGACATTTAGTTCTGACCCGCATCCATGTGTATACATATGGATCCTTAGTCCATCACTGTGACTCACCCAAGGACATCTCGTGTTAGGCTTTAGGCACACTTCTAATTTTAATGTAAAACCATATAACCAGACCCCTGCTGCCATCTCAAATCATTTCATGAAAAAATTCCATCTAGCCTAGAATAATAACAGGAAACTCTTTCAAAAATTTTATTTGAAGATTTATGTCTCTGCTCTGAGTAATAGGTTAAAATTGCTAGTCTCAAGGCTTGGGGCTGACAGAGAGCTCCAGTATTGTCAGTAAAATGATAAGAGGTGAGAGCGTGTGATGAACTGTAGGGTTATTTGTGAATAAGAATTAATTTGTTCCTCCAAACCGCCTGTTGGACACACACTTCAGCTCTCTTATTGGTTGACTTCTTCTTTAGTTTGAATTAACCTTTAGCAAGCGATCTGTCCCCATCGCTGTTCTTCACAATGGCGGTTAATGTCATCCTCTGTGAGACGGCTCCGCTTACAGAATAATAAACATAAAGTGTGGAGTTTCTAAATCAAGTATGCATGCGATGTCACATCAGGGCCGCCCAGTGACCTTTCTGAAGAGTCCAAAGTAAGCAACCAAATCAAAACGCCTATTTTTACCTAATCATCAAGAGGATGAGTTTAATGGTTTATGCAGGAATGCCCTCATCTGTCTAGAGTCATTCAGGACGCTAGTAGCTTTTTCTGCACCTCTTCTCTATATATATAGTCCTTCTATATTAGTTTGCTGTCCCTAACTCAATCTGCTTGCAATCACATTATTCTCTAAAGCTGATTGGTTCCTTGGTCAACATCAGCTGTAGGAGAGTCACCTGTATAGAGCTGTTACAGTGAGTACATGTGTAATATAATAACAATATTAATAATAATAACATTTTACATTTATATAGTGCTTTTTCAGAGCTCAAAGTGCCTTACATAGTAGGGGGGAATCTCCTCAACCACCACCAATGTGCAGCTCTACCTGGATGATGCGACGGCAGCCATATTGCGCCAGAACGCTCACCACACACCAGCTTATTGGTGGAAAGGAGCCAATTAGAGTATGGGGGGGGGGGGGATTAGGAGGCCGTGATGGACCAAGGCCAATGGGCAAATTTGGCCAGGATGCCGGGGTTAAACCCCTACTCTTGCGAAAGACATCCTGGGATTTGTAATGACCACAGAGAGTCAGGACTTTGGTTTAACGTCTCATCCGAAAGATGGATATGTTGTACAGCAGCAGCATGTCTTACTTGCTCACAGCAGCATGTTGTGTGTGTATTGGCAGTAGCAATAAACCAACAAAAGTGTGTGTGTGTGTGTGTGTGTGTGATGATGCTTTTTGAAATTGTAAAAATATTGAATGTTTTCTGTGATGCGTAGGTTTTGGGGTAGAGTTAGTGTAGGAGGATATAGTGTACAGTTTGTACAGTAGAAAAACCATTGTCTATGGAAAGTCTCCATAAAACATAGTTCAACACTTGTTATGACAGAAATGTTGTGTGTGTGTGTCCTCTGAACAGAGGAAAATGGAGAACTCATGGTGAACATAATGACCAATTAAACGACTCAAGAAAACTAGGTGAAACGAAGGACCACAAACACAATACACACATATAGTATACAGTATTCTCGTATAAAGTACACGTTAGAGCGTGTGTCGTTTATTTACTGGGGAATAGGTTTTGCTAAGGGAACTTAATATGCACTTAAAATATTTTGTTACACTTTTAATTTATGGTTTCATTTGTTAACGTTAATGTATTAACTAACATGAATTAATAAAAAGCAATAAATTTGTTGCACTATTCATTCATCTTTCTCAATGTTAGTTAATAAAAATAACTGTTTTGTGATGGGGATTATGAAATCTTTGAAATCCCCTCAATGGTTTCCTGTAAAACCTTTAAAATCCGTTGAATATTTCTTTGAACAAAATGTTCTTTATAGTGGAAAAGGTTATTCAGATTTCAGAAATGTGAAAAATGGTTCTTGTAAGAACGGTTCACTGAAAGGGTTCTGGGGTCGCTTTGAAAACTTCTTTCTTGAAAACTTTTAAGAATGTTGAGGTAACGTGTGTTTGAACCTTGAGGAATAAAACGGCGTCATCATTCACCAGTGCTAAACAAATAGAGCAAGATTTGGCTCTTTGGTAATTGTGATTTTTATGTGCGCTGAAAGAAAGAGGAGAATATGGATGTGGTTATGGCTAGGGAAAACAGCACAACTTTGCAAATGGACCTTGAGGTTTCAAGTTTTAGCGTCACGTTGACCAATACACTATTTAATGATGCATTTTCTCTGGCTATTCTGTAGACGTAGATCATAACACACTGAGATGATCGTGCTTCATTTCTGTCACTGTCAGAAAATGATCACAGGCGATCTTTGGCTGCAAGACTGTTACGACGGCCGTCTTTGAACCGCTCTCACTGTACGATGTTTAGTTTCACACTTTCCACTACCACGATTGGCCATCTTTCATCTCAGACAGCCCAAGATCGTACAATGTGTACCGGGCATTAGACAGAATGGATAATCGTTGTACTGTGTGGGTTTAGATCACTTTTTATCTTTATGTCTGAGAGGTTTCTGTCTTTTGCAGTGTGAAAGCTGATTTAAGTTGAACTCCGACCTTAAAATGGAGGCCACCGGGATGCCGAGCTTCCTGTCCAACTGTAATTACCATGTCAACATCACCTAGCAGGCCACCCTGATTGGGTCTTTGTGCCAGTGCCAATTATAAAGACAAATTAGCACTTGTCTGTGTGGTAATGGGACATAATCACAGACCTCCAATGACCAGCTAATATCACTTTGCTTTTTAAAGCTTTAGTTGGAAACAGTTACTCGTATAGTGTTTTTTTTTTTTTTTTTTTTTTTTTGGAGCTATAAATCAAATGGAACTAAATTAAGGTTTGGAAAATGTGGTAAAAAAAAATGCAAACTTGTACTGAAGAAGTGTTCATTTGTTTGATTTCAAAAAATATATACGCTACAGTAATGTTGCTGATGATGTTGTCGTGTGTGTGTGTCACCACCATGATCTGCCGCTGGTTGTTGTTGTTCCAGTGTGTGTGTGCTTGTCAGAACTGAATTCATGATACATAAAAAAAGGAAAGAAAGAGAGATCAAATTAAAAAGATCAGCTGAGCATGACAATGCCTCTGTATTCATACAAACACGCATGCATGCTGTGCCAAAGCAATTTGTTTTCCATTTTAAAGCTGATTAAATCATGTATTGTGAATTAAAGGGAATTAAGGGGAAAAACACTGAAAAGATGCCAAAACCTCCCTCTTATCTCAGGGTCAGCCGTATGTTTGCTGAGAGTGCTCACACTAACTCTAAACGTTATAGATGTCGTGTCTCTGTCTACTTCCTGGTTCCTCGCGTGATCTCCCAGTGTTTTCCACTCACCTGTCTCGTCGGCTGTGTCTTGTTCCCTCGTCTGCCCTTGTGTATGTCAGCCCTGTGTTTCCTTCAGTCCTTTTCTGATCGTGTCTGTGTATCGTCGGGTTCCCGCCCTGGTCTCTTCTCTTTTTAGTAATGTTTTGCATGAGTTGTTCCCTTTTTGTTTGTATATTTAAAGTGTTTTTTGTTTTTTTTGCATTTCCTTATTAAAGCCTGTTTAAGTTTACTCCCGTTGCCTCTGTGCATTCCTTCCTCTCCACACAACCCCGATAGTAGATAGTCACAAAATGTTGAGTCGAGTGATCATTATTGGAGGATTTTCGAGTGAAAAGAACTTTTGAATCTGAGAATCATTTTAGCTGGATAAGTTTGTAAAGCTACTGAGGTCAAAAAAAGTGTATTAATAATTAATAAGGTAGTTGTTAAGTTAAGGTATTGGATAGGCTTAAGGAATGTAGAATATGGTCCTGCAGAATAAGACATTAATATGTGCTTCTATAGTCCTCTAATAGTCATAACAGTCAGTGTCGTAGTAAGTTGCACGCTAATAAGAAATGGCTAATAGTGAGAATTGGACCCTAAACTGAAGTTTTACATTGTTGTTGTTTGGGGAAGAGTGCTTAATCTCTGTGTAATCACACGGGTAATGATTAAGAATTACACATATTCATGTCAGTTTTGCATTTGTGCTTTTGTTATTTGTTATGCCTTTTAAGTAGTCATTTAAATAGTCGTGGGTTATGGTATTTATTCCAACACAATCTCATTGCAGTTTGTGATTTTGGAAGGATTAGGATGGATCAACTGATTAGCTAGTAAGGATTATCTAGTTTTCATGAGACCCCTGTTTTTTATTATGTAATATATTTTTACATTTATGCATTTGGCAGACGCTTTTATCCAAAGCGACTTACATTGCATTCAAAGAACACATTGAATCAGTTCTTGCTTTCCCTGGGATTGAACCCATGGCCTTGGCATTGCAAACCAATGCTCTACTGATTGAGCAGCAGGAAAGTTGTATGGCTTTTTTAAACTGGCAAAATTAATTGGGTCATATTAGTATTTTTACGTTTTGAGATAAAGTAGTTTAATGAAACTTTCTGTAATATGCAATAGGATATGTATATATAAAGTGAAACAATTGCTCCAGGTCTGTTTATAATAATGCTACGGGCTATGTCTAGTTTAATTACACACATAAATGAATTTGGGTTTGTGAGGCCGTAGACAAGACCATGGACCCATCTGCTTTAAAAACAGTCACAACATTATTTGGACCAAGATAATAAGGGTTAAATCTGACTCTGCTTTCAGCAAGCTGTGTTCCCCCACAGCGTCAACAGTAAGCCGAAATGTGTTAAGCCATATTCTACTAAATATCATTTAGCATTAATGTTAATAAAGCAACAGGCTGTCAGTGTAAAACGTGCAAGTAACACTTCTGGCTCTGTCCCTCTTGGGAAAGATGGACGTGTGATTGTAATTGAGTTGTTTTCACAACAGCTAGTTGACTGAAAAGTGATTTTGTCATGGCTGACAAATTACATTTTCACCACCAGAGGAAACGCAGAGAGTGGCAGAGGATGATGGGTAATTCGTCAAAAACAGAGTTCAATTAACTGTTAAACATGATTATGTTTATGATAATAATTGCTCTTCCCTAGAAGCTTTTTAAGCCATTTTGTGGGAAATCGGCATCTTTTATATTCAAGTGCGGTTGCTTTAAATCACCCACAATCCCAAGCATGATGCGTTATTCATAGACCGGAATCCATTGCGTCTAGTATAGGCCTACCTAAATAAAATGGATGGCCATCTATTTGACCGTATCTGAAAACTAATTGGGTCGTGTAATTAGTCCCACTTCATAAGAATATTCATCAAAGCTCATTCATTCCCAAGATCTTAAACGTGTGCTCAAAGAGCATGTCAGCTCGCTGCCTTTTTGGAAATCGAAATGGGAATGTAAAGCGTGGTTTAATCTCACCTTTGAGAATCATGTTCGGTTGAAATGAGAGATGCTAATTACGGTGTGGACTTCAGAAAGAACTCCTGAAGACATGGATCAGACTGAACTGTTGAACTGTTGAAAAATAGATCAGTGTGAATAATGTCATTTGATATCTCTCGTATTCTTCTATCTGTATCGCTTGTTCTGAAATAAATACAAATTACATGACTGGTAAAAGCTTATTTGGACAAATCTAAGCTAGGCTAGTGGTAAATGGTAACTAAACAAAAATCTGTGACATAACAGGGTTGAACTGCTCTAATAACTTATTACATTACTTTAAGAGAGAATTAAACAAAAGTTGTTCTCATAAGATATTCGGAGTGGAAGTTCAGGAAGAAATAACTGAATCGAAGGGCTTTGGAGAAAGAAAAGCATTGCTTTTGCCACACTATCCTCTCCATAACCCACTGTTCACACTTTCAGCACAAACTTTTGATTACTTTCTGTAAGGTGTTTAAACTTTAATCAGTCTAGAAAACAAGGAACTGACTACAGGGTTGATAAAGTATAGCTTAAATTCACCAAGGTGCTTGTGGTTTCTTTTGCCATCAGTCTTTATTTTACCAGAGGTTTGAATCTGGACTGTTTTCGTTTTTAGCTGGTATTAAACGGGAATTAATTAATATCTTTCACAAGCAACAGAATCTAACAGAAATGTCACACGAAGGTCATGCACAAAATTCATTTTTCACTATTTACAATCAATTATTTATTCATTTGTTTTCTTAAATTACTTAAAGGGACAGTTCCCCAAAAATGAAAATTTGATTTACTCACTCTCAGCCTATCCAAGATCTACAGTAAGTGATTTTTCTTCTTCTTCAGTAGAAGAGTGCAGGAGATTTTTAGCTGAAAATGTGGTGCTCTGTAATTCATACACTCTAATGGAAGACAACAGGCTTCACTTTGAGATAAATAATGACATATGCGTGGCAGCTGATGCGGTTTGTTTGCAACAGAGGAGGGCTCGTGCTCGTCACTGTTTAAAAGTACCGGTCATCACAATGGCTGCTTGCTAAGGCTGTGGATTAGAGGTCAAAAATAACTTTAAAAAAGCTAGTAGTGTTCAGTTTCTTGCACCGTATCGTCATGAGCCGCGGTATTAATTTAGTTTTGTCTGCATTTGTTTGTTTGAATCTCAAAGTGAAGGCACCCATTGACTTCCATTACATGAATCAGCAAGGACCACAGTTTCAGCTAATAAAGCTTCTTTACTGTTTAACTGAAGAATAAAAACATCTCCTACATCTCCGATGGCCTGAGGGTGTGTAAATTAACTGCACATTTTCATGTTTGGATTAACTATCCCTTTACGTAAATTAGAGTTTTCAATATGATAACTAGTGAATTATTTTACCCTCAAATATTGTTTTATTTTATGCTCATTTATACAGGTGGAATTTCAAACATGCATTATTAACATCTTTTAATGTTTGAACAGTTTGTATGATGGCAGATATAGGTCTGAAATATAGAATGAACTTCAGCAGTCGTATAAATCTATTCTAATTCACTACATATGTTGCTTATGTTGTTTCTGGTCTAGTCACTGGCTAAACTGTATGTTTGCACTAACTTGCACTGATGTATCAAAAAAAAGTCAGTGCCATCGTTTCTCATCTCAAGATTCACACCAGTAATGTTATTTTTAAGTAAAAGTGTGTTTAAGGCCTAATAATGGCTTAATCTAAACCCTGTCTTTGAAACCATTTTTTTTCTCTTTGAAGAATATTTTCTTGATAGATTAATACAGTACAATAGAGGCTTGGCTTCTATTGATCACAAACCAACCTGAATTCAACATAATTTGTGTTGTGTGGTAATTTTAGTGTACCAAAACTATATCATTTGAACAAAAACAACAGCAAACATGTGCATATATCATCTCTAAATCTTAACATTAGTGTTTGTCACCCAACTAAATGAAAAAAATTAAAGGAAAGCAACAGTATAAAGAAATTCAACTCAATCAAGGACAAGGTCACAGTGATCTGCAACTTTTTAAAACTGCTTCTCACTGTTTTATCTCTCTCTCTCTCTCTCTCTCTGTGTGTGTGTGTGTGTGTCAGCTCAGAGATGCCGTATAACGAGGTATGCAGCAGGCAGACTGTTCAATATACATGTAGTTATAAAGGCCGACCACTTCCACGTCTGATGCATTCAACGGACACTCCGGAGAAAGTTTCAGGTGGTCTGATGATGACATTTCTGTGACATTCTGCCTCTCGTCTCCTCCCGAGACCTCCCAGCACACGGAAAAGTGGGTTAATGCAAATATCAAAGAGTGATCTGATGAAACTGAGAAAGCTAACTCTGAAAGTGGGTCGTGAAGTGCTGGTATTGATGATGTTCTCGGGGTTTTTAAGGTTAGGCATTTGGGTATTTAAATCAGGAGGGGGTTGAAGTACCAGATGCGCTTTGTAGGTTGGGACGCCAAGAGAACGAGCTCTTGAATGTGTGACTTCAAATGCAATGAAAAAAGGACCAATATTCTGTGAACTTGGCCCAATATTTTCTTCCCTGGACCAAAAAAACAGATCTTACAGATTAATATAATGACAGTCCACGTCTAGATAGTTGCAGCCTGTGAAAGCAACACAACACGACCAATGCAGCAAACTCATGAAGTGTCCAACGCTTCTTTTAGCAGTTAGCAATATCTCGCTACTTAAGACTTTAATGGTTTTTAATGATTTCTCTATTGGCATCGCTCGTGTGGGTAGAGGTTGTCATGGGATACAGCACTTGAAGTGTTTTCAATAACCGCATGATTATGGAGGCCTATTAAGTTGCCACCACTGAATAAAATGAATTTGTTACGTACTTGTAATTTGTTACTCTCCAGCCTGACTGTCTCCATGACAACCTGGGATTTAATTAATATCTGTTGATGGCTCAACAGTGCAGAGGCAGTTGAACAAGCGCGCGCTCACTGTGATCCGCGCTCACTGTGATCGCCTTCAGTTAGACAGGAAGGCTTGCGTTTGTCATCAGTGAGGCAGACAAAAGCAGGTGAGATCCTTCAAAAGGGCGAGTGAAAGACATTGAGACTAACACAAGCGGTAATGAAGGAGAAATGACCAGAGGAGCTCATACTGACACAGGCTCTACCCGATTGTTACCGATGAAATGAAAAAATTAAGTTGGATTTTGATTTTGTCCTTTATTCCACTTGTGCGGAACTCACAATATACACATTTGGTCATTGTTGTAGTAGTTAAAGTTTGTTGAGTGTGTATGTGTGTGTGTGTGTGTGTGTGTGTGTGTGTGTGTGGTTAATCATCAAACATTCTCTGCGTCACAAACGCATACTAAACTTTGGGTAAACCTGTAGTATCCGTTGTTTTCACGTGACGTCATCGAAACTTGCGCACCGGCATATCCGCCATTTTGATTCCCTGTGCAAGCAACAACAAAGCTTTCAACTTCAAAACTTATGCTCACAAATGCCTATCTGTGGAATTTTTGGATGTTCTAATAGGCCAGGAGTAAGTACAGATGTAAGCTTTTTTAAACTTCCAAAAGTAATAACTGGACAATGTGAAAGAACACGAATTTTGTCCGAAGAAAGGCGACGTGTATGGAAAGGTGCGATCAACAGGGCTGACATTCAGACCGAAGAAAAATGGAATAGAACGATCATATGCTCTAAACATTTTGTAGGGGGTAAGTTTAAATGTATTGACAATATTTAATTTGTTTACAAGCAGCAATGTATACCAAAAGTAAAAATTTGTTACAGTCGACAGACAATAACCCACCCGATGGTATATTCAAACGACACTATACTTGAGTTTCACATCCATCACAGTGATACGACTGATACTGATGAATCAGTTCTTATGGAGAAGAAAACAACTTTAGGAAAATCATGATTTATTGAAAGCACAGCATGATTATTTATATACGGTAATACAATTATAGACTCGTTATGGATTGAGTATCAGTGGATCTGGAGCCTGAGAGATCGAAGGCGGTTCGGCCCGTTACACACCTGCGAAGAATGTAAACAAGATCATGAGAACAAACATTTATAAACGTATCAAAACTTATATATATATATATTTCATCAGTTTCAACTATATTCAAATAGCAATCTATATAGTATCACATCAGAAACTATACATTTACTTAAACAACATATTAATTATTCACCACGCTGGGAATATAAAGTTTAAATTGTAATTTTGAACTGTAATTGTAGTAAAAGTCTAGCGAGGTTTTAACATGAGAACATTGCTTTCAGTGTTTTTGTTTTGTTTTTTCGTTTCGTTGATCACCATGGCAACAGAATTAGCGTCCTTAAAGGGGCAGCACCCAATACCGCTGCTGAGACTGTTTGAAAGCTCTATAGAGTTATGCAGAAATTCACAGATGGTCTGAAATTTTTCTATGGGGTTGTAAAATGTTATGCGTAAAATAAAACCTATGGAAAACATAGTGACAATACCTTGATGTGTTGTTCTGCAACGTACACTGCACACACTCACACCCCAAGCTGTCATATCTAGTTGAACATTTCAAAAATGAACATATGTTTAATATTCCTGTTTTCGCTGTGTAATTTACGTTGTAGACGTTTTTTTTTTTTTACCACAGACTTTACATTGCACATACGTTGAAAAACCCCATTCTAAAATCAATCTATTAAATAAATTATTAATTTATACAGCTTGATCAGTATTTGAATAAATGAATGTCCTCCAAGATTACCAAATGTTGAAAGGTATTATTTATCTTCTAATGTCATGATACTGAAGGCATCAACTAATCTAATTGAAAACAGTCTATCAATATTGTATTGCTAAAATAATATTTTCCATATAGTCTATAACTGTGAAATGCATTACTCCCTGCACTGTCTGTAATTGTGTGTTCATAAATCTAAACTCAGTTACAGGCCAGCAGGTGTGGGTCGGTGTAACTGTCTGAAACAAGCCTCATCAGTCATCCAGCAAGTATTATATCACATTTATCTACTGAATCAGGCAATGCCTCACCTGTCCCACCTCCCCATCACTCACAAAGCATCTCATCCATTTGAAATCACTTTATAGCAGATATTATTCCTCATTTTTGAACTATTATCACCCACTGCGCCAGTCTCTGTTCCAGCCCTCGAACGTCTCCCTATCTGGTCAATAAAACCGTCTGGTTGCATAAATATAATGGCTTATCTTCACTCATAACGCACAAAATAAGTCAAGCCCAGGACGGGACAGGCGATTCATCATTATTAAAAGGTTGAGTTTGATTTTGTCAATGCACAATGTTACAGTTAAAGATCATGTTGGCCCCGTGATCCGAGTCCTCAATGTGACACTCGTCTAATAGAAGAGGCTAAGTTTCTTATTTCCTGTCAAACAAACTGATATTGACAAGAGCTATGCGATGCAAGAAAGATTGCCATTGTTAGGGGTAGATTTAATCTTGTTCATCATCATTCCAGAGCAAAAGCGTCTGTCGGCGTGATAGAACTGTCAGATCTGAAGCACATCATTGTGGAGTCCTGTGAACCTTGAACCAGCCTTGTCAGCGTTCACAGAGCCAATCGTTTTAAAGCAGAGCCAATCGGGTTTGTCAGCAAAGACGCTACAAAAGCTGCATGCAAATCGGAGACTCAGGCAGGATTTACTCCAGACTTCCTTATAATCCATCCAATGTGTCAGAAATGCGTCTCGGAAAGCTAAAGTCCTTTGAGGATGGCCAGTGAGGAATAGAAGTGTCTGAAGAACTCAAGGCTGTAAAGGGGAAAAATGCTTGTCAAAATAAAACAATGCAAAGACAGTTCATCTGAAATGTACGTATCAGAGAAAGAAAAAGCAGCAAGGTCACAATATTAAAAGTACAGACATACAGAAGGATGCTAAAGAGAACAACATTTCTCTTTTACTTCAAAGCATTCTTTATTAAGGATCAACAGCAGTCTTAAAAAATGATTTGTAAACTGGCTCTATACTTCATGTTGATGTCAATGCATTCATACCCAAGCATCAACGCAAAAGGATAAAACAATGAACTTTTTTAAATGAAACTAGTGTAATAGTTGGAGGCCAGTAAGAGCTGAACCTCACTCCCTGGCCTCAAGAAGCGCGCTAGCAATTGACGCTAGTGGCGGTCTGTACATTTACATTTATTAATTTAGCAGCCGCTTTATCCAAAGTGTCTTACAACTGACGAGTACCAAAAGTGATTCGCCTTGAAGAGACAGTGCTCGCAATACTAAGTTTCAAAAAGTGCTTGAAGAAGTATAAGCTAGAAAAGGGGTAATTAAAGGAAAGGGATTTTTTCTTTTTTTACTATTAGGTTAAGTGCTAAACATTTCTTTTGAAAATTGACCACGATGAGGGTGCTGAGCCTGTGGTAGATCTTTTAGCAAAAGCCAATACCTTGAACTTGATGCGAGCAACAAGTTGAGTCAATGCATAGAGATAAAGAGAGGTGTGACAAGACAAGACACAATCAAACTCCTCAGTTTTAGGGGTTTAATTGCATTTGATGGAAGTTCAGTCAGAAGAGCATTGAAATAATTAAGCCTAGACGTGACCATAGCCTATAAAAGAAGTTGTGCTGCTTGCTCAGTTAGAAAAGGCCCGATCTTGTTGATGTTGGGAAGTGCAAACCTGCATGATCGAGCTGTTTTTGCTACATGGTCTTGGAATAGTTTTTGAGGTGACCTTCAAAGTAGATTTCTGGCTGGCATTGATGGGGTAGTTGTTGATGAACCAATCTGGATGGTGATGTCATGTTGCAGAGATGAACACCAGAAGCTCTGTATTTGGGCAGCTTGTGATTCGCACAGCTACTGTGGGATCATCTGGTTGAAATGAAAGGAAGAGTTGTGTGTCATCGGCATAGAAATGAGAGGAAAAACCATGATGTGTTCCAGTGATGTAGTGTATATTGAGAACGGGAGGGGACCAAGAACTGAACCTTGAGGAACCCCAGTGATCATTCAGCATGCATTGGATGTCTATCCGCACAATGTGCCTCCCACGCCATAGATGCCGGTTTGAGTTGGGTTGGGTAGGATCATTACATTTGGTGCTGTGACCCATGTGGGAGTGAGATTTAAGGGGGTGAGTGTAATAAGCCAGAATGAGCTGTATGTGTAAACATCACTCCCCTGGCCTCAGGAGGTGTGCTTGCGGCTGCAGTCTTTAGCGTCTTTGTTTGTTAACGTGCACACCTCTCACTCCAGAGACGGCAGTTCGAGGGACCTGGTTACATCTGATGCGGTTTAGGGAGGTGAGTGTACGGTTTGAATCATACTACGAACAGGTTGAGTAGGACTGGTTGCACCAATACAAGTATTTTGACGCTGTTTTCACAGACTTGGAGGATTGTGTTCATGTATAATCAACATAAAATCAGAATTTATTGGATTTAGTTTCATATATCGTTAGCCTCATAGCATAATTGCCTAAGTCATTTTTTGGCCAAATTGTGATATCTGCCTATTTTTTACTGTCATTCCACTGCTGCATCATCCTGCCTTTCTGCCAATGTCCTTAGCCAATCACAACACTTATTAGGATCCAAAAACACTATCAATTAATCATCTCTTTGAATTAGGCAGTTTTGAGTTTTTTGTGTTTTCCAAAAACATTGAAATATGACTTAGGCAATTATGCTGTGAGGCTAACGATATGTATATGTATGTATGTATGTATGTATGTATGTGTGTATATATATATACACACAATATGCTGATTTGCTGCTCAAGAAACATTTCTTATCATCATCAATACTAAAAACAGTCGTGCTGCTTCATATATCTGTGAAAAAGTTAGTAGTATGGAATGTATGGTATTCAGTCTGCCAGAATCTAGTAATCTACAGAACTGCGTATAAAATGCATGCATATATGCGTATAAATTGTATGGTGTCTCAGTATGTGTATCTCAGTATCTGTGATGTAATATAGATGTGAGCTCTACATATGTTTCATCTTTACACAAACACGCAGAGATATTTTCATATGGATTTGAAAACTAATATGTTTTATCCATGAGGTTGATTGATCCTCCGTGGTAACACTTAAATCTATTAAGTCAATCAGATATGTTTCATGTAGTAACATGAGTTAGTTCTGACATGTTTTCGCCAATGCATTGAGAAATACCATATGCCTTTTTTGATCTCCAGAAAGTTTTTCAGTTTTATGCATACATAATCCCATGAGATGTAGTTCACCATATGATCGTTTATGCATTTATTTTCTATGCTGACTCCTCAGGGGAGGATGTTTTGAGCACTGGAAATCTCTGCGAGCAGCACTCTGTGCTGTTTTTCCCGCAGTACTGAGACTCCATACATAACGTCTGTGCTGTTTGCTTGTCCTTGGTGTTTCAACACAAGGTGAGCTGTTAACCTGTCCCAGTAAATTCACTCCTGTGTTCCCTCGCCTGCCACTTAGTCCTCACTCCAGAGCTCTGGGCCCGTCTGTTCTGTTTTTTCCAGCTGGAATCGGTGTCGCCGCCGCCTCTAGCCCAATACTTTCATTAAATAAGTCATTTATGGCAACTTGCAGAGGTGATGAGGGATGCAATCTGGGTTACCCCAGAGCTTGTAAGCCGCCATTACAGATTATTACATCGACAGAACATGCACAACTTGGGATTATGGGATAGCCAATCACTCAAAGCATGCCATCACTTTGATCAATGTCTGTAATAAAAGCCCTATGCCCTGAGTAAACTTCTCTCAACAAAGTCATCAAATAAACTGTTCAGTAGAAATCTAATAAACTCATATTTCAAGCTCATGTATCAACGTTAAACATCGTCTCATACGCTGTGCTCAAGATGGATGTGTGAATATGAATGATGATGAGTGGGGGAGAAATACAGGCAGAAAAAGGATAAATCAGGACTGTAGCAGTAGAAATGCCAGTGTTGGTTTAACGTTTACGGTAATTATGATGATGCTGTTCAGAGTCATTCAAGCAGGACTCTTATATCCATTTTAATTGTTTTGTACTCTTTCTTTCTTTCTTTCTTTCTTTCTTGTTCTAGTAAAGTGTTTGATAAGGAAGTCACTTTCTCCTTAAACCCCTTACTAGCACTTTTGAAACTGTAAAAAATAACTCCATTTCATGCTTTTAAGAGTCCTCCAGAAAGAAATCTGTCCCTGGTAAAACACATTTTTTTCAGAATAATTTATTTTCAGAATAACCTTGAATTCTTTTAAACCAAGTAGGGCAAGACCGTTTTTAGCCAATCAGAGACTTCTGTGTCTGTCAATATTACCAAAACGGTTTAATTTTTTTCAGCGCCTTTGCAAGTGTTCCTTAAAAGTGCTTTCGAATAGTGTAATATATCAAATTCAGCGGTTACGAGTAAACATTAAGCCATTAGTTTTATTTATTTTATTTATTTTGCAATTCCATTTAGTGGTGCTATCACATAACCTAGTTTTGTTTGAATGGAATGAATTGAATTTGTATCGAATTGATTTCTATTTTACATAAATGCTGTTCTTTTGAACTATACATTCATCAAAGAATCCTGAAAAAATTAGCATGATTTCCCCCAAAAATATTGTGCAGTACAAATATTGCAGAAAATCAGCATATTAGAATGAGATTTAAGAGAGGAAAAGTCAGCTTTCCATCACAGATATCACATTTTAAAATACAAATTCAACGATAAAATAGAAAGATAGACACAGCTAGCCTTGGTGAGCATAAGAGACTTCTTTCAAAAACATTAAAACAATCTTACTGAGCACTGTCTTTTGGATGGTAGTGTGTTCCTGACATATAATAATATAATATTGAGCACAGACATCATAGAGTGTCAGATCTCCGCCTCATCGCAAACCTGTGATGGTCTGTAACACACCATACTGTAAAATATTCAGTATACAGGCTGAAGTGAAGACACAGGGATCCTCAAATGTCTGTTGAATGTGCCGCCAGGGTGAACATCGTCAGGCCTGAAATGACAAATACAGGCTTCTTTAATGAACAGTAAAAAAGAGGTTTATTAAGCTTAATTGCTTCTACAATAAGCATTGTTATTAAGCGATCATACCGTTCTTAGGTTAGCAGTTGGCATCATTTGCAGCTACTTAAGCATGATGCTGCTGCTCTGTACTTAAAGCCCGGCACAGTAGATCACGCACCAGAAGTATCAGGAGACACTTTTGAAAAGGCCATTTCACAGCAATTACCCTGCTCATTTTGTAAGGATTTATCTGAAGTCAGCAAACTGTAACTGCTGCAGGGAGAGAGCTTTGTCTTTGTACTTTTATCTCAGAGTTTAAAAAGTACACAGAGTTCAGACGCTGTAGAAGTTGAGCAACGTGGCGAATAGTGTTGTTTCCGAGCCCACCTTGTCGAGTCAGAGGGCTTCATTTATAAGACATGTATACGCACAAATTGCCCCTGCTTTTTTTGTTGTTTAAATTGTTCAATTTATTTAAAAGTGATTTTTCTTTATTCTTCAAGATCTCCTTAAGTTATTTTTTCAGCAAATTACCTAAATCATCTCCAGCTAGTAGTGGCAACTGCTTGAGAGATCTCGCAGAAACAACCACTGAGTTACTGATGCTCAAACAAAGAGTCTTACTCCCATCCCTGGTCTTCACCCGAGTGCAAGTTCATTCATAAGTGCAGTCCAATTCCCCCAGCTCTTCCAGTTATGAATGACATTTTTATTGTAGTTCAACCAAGCCGCATAGATTGTAAGAGAGGCGAAAACAAAATTGCACACTAAAACTTGATCCGCTTCATCTGTGAATAAAGAAAAGGTCTGTAATGAAAAGTTGCTGTTGCTTTCTCAGATTTTCAAACCTTGCTTTGTCCAGAGATGCCAGCCAAGGTTATGTTATATTTCCTTGAGGTTTTATTTCTTTGCCTTATATTGCTTGTATTGATTTGTTTTTTGGGCTTTGGAAAGGTGGCCCTTAAATACAAAATGTAGCGTAACTGAGATAAAATTGATTTCTTTCACAACTGGACAGATATCTTGTTTGGCTGTGTTGCAGCACACACATAGTGCTTAGAGCTAAACTCAACAAACTCATCTGAAAGTTTGCTCTGTCCATTGGAGAAAGGGGAATACTCACCAAACTTTATTTGACCATGGAGAATGCAGCTGGATTTTTACTAACGGCGATGAAATGTTGTGCTTGTCTGCAGAACTGATGGTAGTGTGTTGAGGGTGCTTGCTCAGGTTTGATTACAGTATTGAGGTTGTGCTTGGGAGCTCTAGGTTATTGATAGATGGTTGCCAGGGTGTGTGACGTATGTTCTGGCTTATGTTCCTGTTTCAGGAACTGAGTTACTGAATTTTGGGATATTGTGTGAAATGCGGATTACTTTTTACGCTTGTTTAAAGTTAGACACTTTTTTTTAAACAAGACATGCAGTACGGGCGATTCGGAAATTGTATATATATGATTTTATTTTTCTTATGTGTACCTATAATCTTTTCTGTCTTATTTTTTCATATGTTCTTTTCCTTTTTCTTATTTGAAAGATTTATAAAGAGTGGTTTGTAATCCAGTTAAGGATTTTTATTAGTTAAAGCCTTTCTTTGCTTTTCTGTATTTTTCCATCGAGTAAGGATGAATATTGTCTGCACTTCTCACCAGATAGAACATGTTATCAGAATGTTTTGGGTACTGTTTCTGTTGATAGTTGGAGCCTGAGCCGAGTTCAGCCTTGGAGAAGCTGTGTGTGTGTGTGTGTGTGTGTGTGTGTGTGTGTGTGTTGGTGAGGTGATTAACTGGCACCATAAGGAGACGGAATGACTTGTTGTTCTCGACAATCCATGTCACGAACCCGTCAACCATGTGATCAATGAAGATCTGCTTCAGACTGTCTGCTCTTGTGTGGAAAATTACTAGATCTGTTTATCTTTCCTTTTTAGCCAATCAGAATCATTTAACCATCATCATTGATGTAGTTAGCACCCTCTGTTAGAGTATACTTGCTGTAACAATGTTATTGTATGTGGGGCGGCCTACGAAATCCTTGTGAGACCTGAAGCTTCTGCTGATGAAACTGCAAACTAAACTTCACTAAAATTTCTTCTATTGACTGCACTTCTGACTCCTGCTCTTCATTCAACATATCTGCTCCTCGGGTCTTAACTGTAAATCCCCCTACAATGCGTATAAAGTATGCTGGGAACACATTTAGTGAATACAATGTTAGCTGTAAATAAAAAATGCAACAATACTTTGCAATGTACTTATCACGTTAAATAACCATGGATGCATTAAATTGATCAAAAGTTGACAGTAATGAAATATATGTCTGTTTCAAATAAATGTTGTTCTTTTAAAGACTTTGACAAAAGTCTTTGAAATGTATTAAAAGGTGTTGCAATATTTCACAATACTAGTTTAATACAATAATTTAAATACAATGTATTTATATATATATATATATATATATATATATATATATATATATATATATATATATATATATATATATATGTGTGTGTATATATACAGACATACTACTGTATTTTTAAAAATGATTTTATTCCAAATACTACTCCATAACTTACAAAACATGTTATTTGAATAGATAGTTTCATATTTCAGCCAAGCACCTGCGAGATGCCAGTAGCAACACATAGGCTATTCTCAAAGGAAATGTTTCAAAATGTGATATTTCTCTAGCGAGCTACTGCCCGAAGCCTCGTCCAGCTCGACTGTGAGGCTGAAATGAGTCTGATTCTTCCATCAGTCCTTCTCAGCAGCTGAGCCTGACCTTGAATCCCAACACTGCAGCCTGTAGAGCTGACACACAATAACAATACACCATGTCAAGTGCGGGAAGAACCGTCTCACAGACACAATTTACCTGCTGTGGAGTGAGGCTACATTGAGGAAAATGAAGGCTTTAAATTAATATATAATTGGGTCATTTGTTGGCCTTTAGGGCTTGGCATCATTGCAATGTTTTCCATTCCATTGGCAATTTGGCCCAGATGTGGGCATACATGTGCCAATGTTAATTGTGCCCTTATTACATAGCCCTAGGGTCAATGAGCGCACTGGACAAAGGATTCCAGAGACATGGCAAACATCCAAAAATATCTTGAGCAATTAAAACCATTTAGAACGGCTAAACAAAGCCTTGGCAACACACTTTCCATTTCAGCACAAAATCTTATTTGTCACACCATGATTTCTGTTCAATATGAGGCCATCCCAAATCATCACATTTCTTCATATCCTTCGACAAGTAGTTTATCACTGACTGATGTGAGTAATGAAACTGTCCAGCTGTACCTCTGTCATTTTCTATTTGTTTCCATTCAAATGTTAGACAAGTGAGATTCATAACACACTGCATTTGATTTCATGGTTGTTTCCAGGAATGGCAGTTTCAATTCATCTAGTCAATAATGTGATGTGTCTTAACATAACAGAAAGCCATTTTAGCATAGATAATTATTTACCTTGCTCTGTAAGCACATGGTGTAAACATAAGATAACTATTTTGATTAAGTGTAGATTAAATGCACATTTATCATTTGTGAATGGAAAATCATCTTAACTGTGTAACTTTAAATTGCACTTCCGCAACCTGTGCATGTTGGCATCCGCTAAGATTAGCTTCTAGTGAAGTGAAAGATTAATTACTCTAATTAAATATTTAATGTGCATTCATCTATTCATTTATATTTTACTTAGATTTGATATTTAACCTGTAGATGGTTGCATCTTTTACCAAGCGAGGAATGAACTACCATAGTTAAAAGCTGATATTTGTATATTTTTATTTATATTGTATTACATTTTATTTTGCCAGTAATGCATGGTGTAAATTTGTATTTTACTTTTGCATTCAGCATGCATTTACAGTGTGTATATGTATATATTTTATCCAAAGCGACTTACATTGCGTTCAAGATACACATTGACATTCTAATCAGTTCTTGCTTATAAAAACCAATTATAAACACCAATGCTTTACTGGTTGAGCAGCAGGAAAGCTTAACATTGAAATCTAGACAGACAGACAGATAGATAGATATGCTGGTCTCATCCTTGTTGATGTTTGGGTCACCCAAACCAATCTTACATGGCAAAATATAACCACAGTTGCATAAATAAATACAAAATGTTAATGATTAGTTTCAAAAGGATTAGTCCTGCCACTGCGTGTCAACATGCTAGCTATTGTGCAGCCTAATTGGAGGCACAGGGGGACACTTCTGTTTACAGTAGAGATATCTCCTGACAGAAACAAACGACTGTGGGCCCGGGGTGAAGATGATTAATTTATTTTCCAACTCGCTGAAAATGAGCAATATTTTTTTTCTCCCATGAATGAAAACAGTAATAAACATAAGTTAACAAGCTCTTGGCCCAGTGTTTGCTAATGAGCTGCTAATGAAGTATCTGTGTATTTGGTGATCAGAAGCCACCTGGTGAAGAGTCAGAGAAATCAGTCAGAGAAACACTCAGTAAAACATTCAGAGGACCAGTGTGCACATAAATTAATATTATGTCATTATTTATTGTTTAAATATTTATGTACGTTCCGTTATTTTTGCACACCATTCAGAATTTTGACATTTTTGTTGCACAAGAATGTCACAAAAAAGTTCTAACAAATTTCAAATTAAAGTAATTTTCAGGTCTATCTTTTAGTTTTGTACCGGTACTTTGCTATCAAGCAGTAAAAACCTACTAGGCGGCTGCATTCAAACACTTGTTAGAGTGTCAAAGGTGTTTTGAAAACATGTTTTGTTACATTGAGCACTGTAACTAATCAGAGACTTGTTTGTTGAATCCAAGAAGGTAATGGTCAATCAGAGGCATTTAAGAATTTAGTTTGAATCCACTGAATCCTTGAGGTCCTGGCTCAAGGCAGAGTAGCAGCTGTCCGGGAGGGAGCGGAGGAGTCACCCTCTGCGCCTGCAGACTGGAATCTGCTGCCTTCCACCAGGTTACAGGAGAAGTACGGATCATGGGACTGAGCCATTGCCGAATGCCAGGAAGGGAAGAAGTGTTAGGCCGTCCACTACAGGATGTCCAGTACCATCGCATGACACTGCGAGGAAGAGAAACGAACACCAATGTGTCTGGGAACTGAACCAATCTTTTTTTTTTTTCATTCTCGTCTCTGTTGCTCCTTGTGTTTCCGTTTCCTTTTCTCTCACCTTGTCTGTCCCATAAGGGGTTGGAGTCATTGCTTTTATTTTGTTGGCCGTGCTTCAGATTCCGCCTCTCCGCTCTGCTCCGCCGAGTGGAAAACCCTTCTGCCGAATGGACTTCCTCAACGCTGCACCCCACATCACAGTGCTAGCAAATGCTGCCCTTCAAGGATGAGTATACTTCTGCCAGCGGTGCAGGCTCTGGAAAAAATTTCCATTTTCTCCCTCATGCTCCCACAGGAGCTCAGTTCTCCGGGTAAAAAATATCCTCCACTGCTACAGTGATGTTCCCTCTGCTCCCGCAGGAGCTCAGTTCTACATCCAACTTACTCTTTATATTGTTGGAAACCAATTTGAAGAATGAGCATATTTCTAATGATGAAGCAACGTCATCTACTCCACTCCTTCAGGAGCTCCATTACTTTCTCCAAAATTGCTCCACTGCAGCAGCAATGTCATCACCTCCACTCCTCCACTCGCCACATGACCCGACAGCAGTGCTATCCCATTGGCCCTGGCAGGATCTTGCACAATCTTCGACAGCCAACTATCAGTGAGGCTTACTCTTTGGATCCCATGACCAAACTTTTGTCTAATTACGCAAGAAGCTCTCCTGATCCAGCAACTAACCTGCTCCCTATGATTGGCACACTATAAGCTTTGCAGTCTGCAAGTTTTTGGGGTATTATAAACGTTGTTTCTGGTGGATATCCCATGTTAGTTGCAGCATTTGGGAGGAGTACTCTGGGTTCAGGCCAAATGCGAAGCTTGGAGCCCTCTCCTTGGACAACACGTCAATTATGCATATCATTCTATCGGACTTATTTCTAAGTGTGAACTTGTGAAATGTTCACACTTAAATGTTAAAATGTGATCTATGCAATCACCTCGTCATCATCAGCAACTATCATGTCTAATCCTATCAGCATGAGAGGAAGCCTATATACACTGAGCTAAAGGATCATTAGGAGCAGCATACTAACAGTGTGTTTGACCCCCTTTCACCTTTAGAACTGCCTTAATTCTACGTGGCATTGATTCAAAAAGGTGCTGAAAGCATTCTTCAGAAATGTTGGCCCATATTGACAGGATCATCTTGCAGTTGATGGAGATTTGTGGGGTGCACATCCAGGACACGAAGCTCCCGTTCCACCACATCCCAAAGATGCTCTATTGGGTTGAGATCTGGAGACTGTGGGGCATTTTAGTTCAGTGAACTCATTGTCATGTTCAAGAAACCGTTTTGAAATGATTCAAGCTTTGTGACATGGTGCCTTATCCTGCTGGAAGTAGCGTCAGATGGGTACAGGATGGGTACATGGTGGTCATGAAGGGATGGACATGGTCAGAAACAATGCTCAGGTAGGCCGTGGCATTTAAACAATGCCCCATTGGCACTAAGGGGCCTAAAGTGTGCCAAGAAAACATCCCCCACACCATTACACCACCACCACCACCAGCCTGCACAGTGGTAACAAAGCATGATGGATCCATGTTCTCATTCTGTTTATGCCAAATTCTGACTCTACCATCTGAATGTCTCAACAGAAATCGAGACTCATCAGACCAGGCAACATTTTTCCTTTTGTTGAGATTGTGCCTCTTTTTCCTATTTGTAGTGGAAATGAGTGGTACCCGGTGGGGTCTTCTGCTGTTGTAGCCCATTCGCCTCAAGGTTGTGCCTGTGGTGTCACAAATGCTTTGCTGCAAACCTCGGTTGTAACGAGTGGTTATTTCAATCAAAGTTGCTCTTCTATCAGCTTGAATCAGTCGATCCATTCTCCTCTGACCTCTAGCATCAACAAGGCATTTTCTCCCACAGGACTGCCACATACTGGATGTTTTTCCCTTTTCACACCATTCTTTGTACACCCTAGAAATGGTTGTGCGTGAAAATCCCAGTAACTGAGCAGATTGTGAAACACTCAGACCGGCCCGTCTGGCAGCAACAACCATGCCACGCTCAAAATTGCTTAAATCACCTTTCTTTCCCATTCTGACATTCAGTTTGGAGTTCAGGAGATTGTCTCGACCAGGACCAACCACTAAATGCATTGAAGCAGCCGCCATAGATAATTGCATTAATGATAAATTGAGCAGGTGTTCCTAATAATCCTTTAGGTGATCGTGTAAATATATATATATTCTGGGTTCAGGCCAAATAGCAAGCTCAGAGTCCTCTCCTCGGACAACACGACAAATACGCATACTATTTATTCTATCTGACTTATTTGTAAATTGGAACTTGTGAAAGCAATGCAGTTTCTCTTGAAAACCAGGCAGTGAAGGAGGAAACATGCTGACTGAATGCCTGGTCATGAGCAGCATAGATTACCCATACAAAAGAGAGATGCATGAAGTGCCTCTGTGCATTTATCATTTTGATAGAGTGTGTTAATCCAGCTCTGAGAGCCCACACAGAAATAGCAACCATCCACATCATTACAAATGCTTCAGCCATTGCAGGCGTACCATGAAGATAAGAAACATGGCCCACACTTACTGTAACTGACAAAGAGATCAAACATTCGCACATTTGCCTGTGTTCCCCCATTTACTACATTATAGTAGTTATTTATGTAAAGCCAGTACAGTATTTCATTTTTTCTGTCCTTCTACAATTGTTGCTCTTTTCATTTGATGTGGCCCAAGTAAAGGATGTTTCCTGAACTCTGTGCATTTCTGGTCCTGTGGACATGTGGAAACTAAAAACGTTCATTTGTAATAGTGTGTTGCATTATGTTGATTGCTGTTGTGCTACTATTTCCAAAACTGTGTGTGTGTGTGTGCGCGTGTGCAAGTTTGCGTGCGTGCATGTGTTAAAATGTGCACACTGCAGAACATTTTCTGTGATGGGAGGGGTTAGGGTTAAGATTTGTACAGTATAATAATCATTGTCTATGGAAAGTCCCCATAAAACATGAAAACCTAATGTGTGTGTGTCATACCATACATGTGAGGGCCAAATTGCTCAAAATATGATCACATATTAAATACTTTAATTAAACACAGTTTGTGAGGAAGGCCCTTGGTAGTAAAGCAGCTTTATAAATATGTCTTAATTAACATCTAAAAACGGTAGTTGTAAGGAAAGTGCTATAGGTAAGATCAAGGTGTAGTTATATAATTACCCCCATTAAGAACAATACAAGTCTGTGGTAATCATGTTTGAGTATGAGTGAGTGTGTATTGTGGACTTGATGAATAGTGATTCATTTTAATAACAAGGGCTGCATAAGCACAGCACAAAGTGGGGTGTCATTTTCCTATGGCTCAGGAGAAATTAGTCGTGTTGTTTTTACAGCTCAGAATCAATGACAATGCTAATTTCGAGGTTTTAACCATGTTCATCTAACAGAGTTTAAGGCCCTGTTTAGACGTTTAAAATGCATATAACTTTTCCTATGGTTACACTTGTCGTCTATTCTACTCCGGTGTGTTTGACCCTCGAAAACCGAAACTTTCAAAAATGATGCAGTCCCCTTTTTAGTTTGAAATTTCAGGGCTGTGTTTCAGCTTAAAGTTGGAGACTTGTGAAAATTAAGTCTGCTGGAATTTCACTACATAACAGACCAGGGCTGTATTTCCCAAAAGCATTATAAGCCTAAGTTGTCGTTGTAAAACAATAGCTATACAATCAACTTAGCCTTACAATGCAGAGCCATCTTTCTCAACAGCTCTGTAACATACCAGCCTTGACAGCCATGTAAACAATAACACTGAGATGAAACTGCATGCTCTTCTGATTTTGTGGTCCTTTTTAGCAGAAGTTGTGCAGTTAATCTCCTCATTTATAATGCTGCAGCTGTAAACATGAGCAAAAGGCAACTGTTTACACTTGTATGCGCATACACAGAATGCATGAATGGTCATGTGACATGTCTTTTCGTCTGTGTGGACAGAGTTCGTTTCTGAGATGCAGTGGAAACACCGATTTAAACAGTCAATAGAAAACACAATCATCAACCCACTGAGTGCCGGATTCAGAATCATAATAAAAGTCAATGTAAAAAATTGGTTACAGGTTGATCCAACTTGCATGAAGTTCATCACAGCAACTCATATTCTAAGTCAGTAGTGTGTACTAACTTACATGATATGGGGTCTCATTTATAAAGCATGCGTGAACAAAACGGGGCTGGAAACGTATGTACACCAGTTTCCACGCAAAGGTTGTGATCTATAAAAAACAAACTTGGGGGAATTGGCACAGATGTTTTTTTTTTTTTTTTTTTTTTTTTTTTTGGCGTATGCCATTTTTGACTTTTAGGGAAACGTAAAACTTTAGTAGGGATCCTACGCACGGGATCCTCTCTGCTCAAATGCGTCCCGGCAGGACAGACAGGAACACTGTAATGTGACTGTGTATCACTTGCACACCGAGCTGTTGTTGAGCGACTTTAAGAGCATTTCTGTAGCAGCGTCCAGTTTAACTCTAACCCGAAACACAACCTCCCGTCCAGCCCATTCTCTTCATCCACACACACACCTTCCAAACAAGAAGTTTCTAGTTTCACACCAGAAAGATGTCGATTATCCCATCACAAAAACCTGGAAAGAGCCTATAATGTTGCCTAGGTAGGAACAAAACACCAAAAGAGATCCTGTCCTCCCTTTAACATTATCCTAATGAGGAAAAAAGAAGAAAAATCAATAGTCTTCTTAAATGGATTACCTGGAACACATGGACACAAGCGCAACTTAAATATTTGCCCTAAAGTACATGTTTACTCAGAGCTGAACCCTCACAATGCTCTTTTACCTCGTTTATTGACACATTTCCCAACTTGACCAGGGTAAACACTGAGTGTTAACTAAACAGATCAGACAAACCTCGTCGATTGGCTTTTACACAAAGGCTTTTAAAAGCACAAGGCAAACATGTTCTATTATCAGCATGTGACGTGATTTTATGATCGTAGTGAACTCTATAGATAAACAATCTTCTGATTATGAGTCTTATAATAAATCACAGCTAGTGTATCGTTTCCATGATGTGAATGTGACTAACCTGATTTGAGCAACAGCTGAGATCGCCTGACCTGACAAGAATGACGACATTGCTATTGATAAGAAGAAAGACATAAACAACATTTCTCTGTTACTCGTGTGTTGAAGGAAACTCCTTCGGCGCTTCAGGGTGTCGGTTTAACACAGGCAATATTCACTCACATGTTCTTACACATGCCTGTATGCAATGGGGACAATGTCTGCTCCTGATAAGATGCAAATGGTGTCCTGGGGGACCTGGACTCTCTACTGTGCATTTGGCGGCTTCAGATGCCCTGATACATAATGTCCCAGAGGTTCTCAATTGGATTCAGGAATGGAGAACGTGAGGGCCAGTCAATTAAATCAATGCCATCATCATCTAAAAACTACCCACACACTCCAGCCACAAGGTCACACATTATCACCAGGAGGAACCCAGGTCCCACTGCACCAGCATTAGGACAATGGCTCTGAGAATTTCAACCGTAATTAGGTTTAGGGGGCAAGCACTTTTTCACACAGGGCCATGTAGATTTGGATTTTGTTTTCCCATAATAATTCCAACCTTCATTCAAAAATCGCATGAGTTTGTGTTTACTTGTTATCTTTGACTAATATATAAATATGTTTGATGATCTGAAACATTTAAGTGTGACAAACATGCAAAAAAAATTAGAAATCAGGAAAAAGGCAAACTCTTTTCAAACCACTGTAGACAGACAGACAATATTGGTGAGAAAACATCACCTAAAAATACATTTTTGGGTGACATCCCTCTGACATGAGACCCCAGATAATGAATCTCCCGGTTTGCCCACTCACTCTCCTGCCTGTTGAATGGTATTCCAGCTGGTTGGAGCTTCAGGAGCACCTGTCACAGTCACAATCTTTCAGGGAGGAGGTCTGGACGTAGTTGGATTTGGATGGAGTTTCTCAGTTGAGTGGGATGTTGCAGTGTCTTTGCCGATGTCTCAGCGGTTTAGCTTAGTGCTTAATTAAATATGGGCTAATAACTGAAAGATACAGTGAATAGCTTGAACAAACTAATTTTCTGTGTTTCTGACAACAAATAAAGTTGATATCTTCATGTCTAAATAGTCTAGGTTAAGGATGTTTTTATAAAGCATGCTTGTTTTATGCAAAACCTAGTCCTCTGTTGTGCTCTCTGAAGACTTTACTATTTATAACTTAAGAGAAAAACTGCAAGTTTAGATATAATCATGCATCTCCAGTGACAAATCTATAAAACATTATTTAAACTCGGATGACGATTTTGAACCCAGACACATTTGTGCACTGTAAGAGCTATTTCTGGGAATTATTCAAAGGAGGTGTAACAAATAATACAATGTACTTTGGCAAATTATACAGCATAAAATCTAAGAAATTAAATGTAAAAAAAAAGAAAAGGGTCGGGAACTCCCTTGCTCATTTTCCAGGCCATCAACTTACATAAACGTAAGACATTTAAAATTATTTTCAGCTCAAAACTCACTTTCAACCAGAGAAATGAACTGCTTGATACGTTTCTGCTCCCAACCAAATACATACTCCAGAAGACTGCAAATACAATCTTTGTTCTCACAACAAAAAGGAGTATGGGTCTTTTTCAGCAGGTTATACTGCCATATTGGCAGAGTCTGGCAATCTCAAGTGCCCACTGGCTCAAGGCACAATGTATTGTGTCCTATTCAGCTTTCAGGTGGGTTTGAAAAGGCCCCGTGTGCCACAGTCTCAGTGCCAGCTATTGTGTGTCTTCACTCCTTCTGCTTGCCCAGTCACACTTCATCACGGAGCATTTTCTGAGATATTAAGTAACAATTAAAGTAACTAATAGAAATTGAATCTGTATTCACTAATAATCTGTCACTCCATTGAGCTCTTGACAGTACATTAGCAATCATCAATCAGATCTTCAGATTTGAAAAAAGTAAAGGGTTGAATCGCTTCCTTGTTTTCTTCTTTTGAACGAGAGAACGAATCTCGAACAGATTTAGTCTAATGTTATTTACACAGGCCGGGGTTCAGTCACTGACGTGGGCAGCCTGAGATGGAGCAGTGTTACACATCCAGCACTTTAACTCGTAGATGGATCACATATCGATTTCTGGACCATAATTCATTTCATATAACTGCTGGCAAGGCACATATGTGGATAGTGAGTGGGCTCGCTTCCCCAGATATTTTTATATCCTTTTAAGGAGCAAGAGTAGAACAAACACCAGTTTATAGTCTTATTCGATTATAGTGACATGTTCAGAGGTGAGGTTTTTTTTTAGCCTTCCAAGCATGTTTGCTGTTTTTTCAATGCTGTTTCTCTGTTGTCTTGAGGACTAGATCAACATCCAGTGGCTGTACTTTTGATGCAGTCGATCTTTAACACTTCCACGTCAGATATTTTCCAGTGAGAGGCTGCTTCTACGAAAGACCAAAGCAAACGTGTTGCCGATTACAATCTGACTGGATCAACCCAGGTAACACAACTAGAATATTTTGCCAATGTTTCTATTTTGTTATGAATATAAATGTTATTTATGAATGTTTAAAGCATCCTGTTTAACAAAAAATCTTGGTTGTGCAAATATTAAGGGCACATTATCATTCTTCAAACGTTATTACATTGTTACTTTCGAATGCTTTCTGAACCTTTTGAAACAAGTTGCAAAAAAACAAGTTGCAAAAAAAAAAGCAGTTACACTGCTCAAAAAAACCAAGGAAGCATTTAATCATCACAGTACAACACCAAGTCAATTAGACGTCAGAGATATCAATTTGTCCAATTAGGAAGTGTAAGTGTTTGTGAATCATTTTCACCTGCTTTGTTGCAAATGAAAGTGACAACAGGTGCACTGGAGAGACAACGGCAAGAAAAAAAGCCAAAAAGGGATTGATTTGGCAGGTAGTGGCCATAGACAATTGTTCTCTCTTTATTCTTCCTGGCTGGTTTTTCTTTAGCTTTGTGATGAAAAACTTATGAGTATTTTGCTAAGCAGTGGTTTTCATCTTGGAACTTGGAACATGGAATGCAAAAAAATCCGGGTTGGCACCGGATTTGACATAAAAGTTGATTCTGAAAGACAGCTCTCTACCAACTGTTCATGCTCAAATCCAGAACAAATATCGCCCTTCATATTTTGTGAATGTTTCCAAATCTAATTTCTGAACGAGATTTTTACCTGTACAGCTAACCATAATTAAACAAAACAAGGCCTGTTCTCCATGCAGCATATCTCTGGGTCTGTAGGCATCCCACTACAGTTCAATTCATCAGCTGATCATGACAGATGTTTATCGATAAGTTCATAAATGCATCAATTAACCATTCAGAAACGTCCTCAAATATTGCGTGTTGTTGCTTACACCCAAATAGTGGCGATTGGATATGGCATAATAAATGAACTGTGTGGTATTTTGAGCTGAAACTTCACAGACACATTCTGGGGTCACCAGAGACTTGTTTTAAAATGTATATCCAGCATCTACACATTCTCATTAGGAGTAAATATTTGTATTGTTTGTGTCGAGCTAAATAAAATTCATTTTTTTATTATTTTTATGTATTTTTGGAGCCAAATCAATTTAAATTCATTCTCATGAATGAAAGGAAGCCAATTTGCATAATCTGGATTTTGCCCGATCCAACCATCTTCTACTTTTAAAACAAATAGCCTTGCAGAATATTAATGAAATACAGATTTCACTGATGGTGTGTATTAGAGTCATAAATGAACAGAATTCATGTATGAAAGCAAACAACTTTGCTCAACTTGAACATGAGATTAAGCTAATTGCATACAAGGGGTCATGTAAAGAGCTCTTGAGTGACTAGAGTCAGCAAGAGCTCTACAGACGAAACCCAGAGAGGCTGTTAATGGGGAGGTTCATTTCCATCATTTGTAATAGCTGTGAACATTAACACAATGCAGCATGTGCAAGCACAGTCTGGCATGAGCACAAACCTTCTGCGTCATTAAGGATGAGATCTCAGTTTTATCTTATTCTCTGTGATATACGTTTGTGTAATCTTGTGATTTACTGATTGATGTATTCATTTATTTTGTGCATTAGACCTTATGAAACACTACAGCATAGCGAAAGTATCAAATACTGTTTTTACATTCACAATTATACAATTTCTAGGGCTATCAATCAATTAAACTATTTCATATTTTATGATCCAAGTGAATCCATTAAGTTTGACAACTTTAAAATTGTCCATATGCAGTATATATCGCATGCATGTCGTATTTTTTTTTCTCTCAGTTTGTGTCCTTTAGTGCATTACATGCGTGCTTAGAATTACATTGTCTTTAAGTTAGCACACAATTCTTCGTTTGCAACCTGGAATAGTACTTATGAGATAAAACTATGCGTTAGAACAGCCAGTCTCTCATGGCTTGAAAGCTAAAACTAATTAGATCAGAGATTTCAGGAAATGATGAACCTTCCAATCAAATCAGTGGCTTAAAGAGCAGAAATCTGTTTGTGAGAGTGGCAGAGGTCAGAAGGAATTACGAGCAGAATCAAACGACATAATTCAGCTATTGATATAGTCAGTAAAACCTGATATTTGAGAATGAACTGCAAGTCATAAAGATGCTCAGTCACAATCAAAATATGACTTCACTGAAGTATATTAATTTATACTTCATTTTTCCTGAACGTCACAATTGTTGTCTAATTGGTACATAAAAGCAAATAATTTCATCCCACACATAAATTAACTTTCATTGTGTAGACAAAAACAATTGAAACGTTCTTTTGTTGAAAACGTGCCTTTGTGTTCTACAGAAGAAGGAAAGTCCTACAGGTTTGAAACAAAATGAGGCTGATTAAATTGACAAAATGTAACTTTGGGTGGACCATTCCTTTCAAATCTATGTAATAGTGGTCTATGTGCTGATATTTATGCATTGCTTTATCATAAGTAACAGCGTAAGCCACAAAGAGCTTGATTTGTTGGATTTACAGGAAACCCAGCCAAAGCCGACTGGATAATCTCCTCCAAAAGATTTACCTGATGTAAAACATTTATTGCTCAAGCTGTAGCTGTAGTTTTGACTGACAGCCAGTCAGTAATTGAATAATATATTCAGCTAGTCTTTCTTCCACAAAAGAAATGGTTGTTCTGCAGAGGTTCAGGTTTGTTTGTAACGTTTGTAATGCAGAGATGCAGGATTCTAACAGAAATCTCTCTTTATTAATCAAAAGACTTTAAATATATATTTAAAATAAGGTGCACAGAAACAGAACACTAGGAGAACATCCACACACACATCTAAACAGTCGCAACAATCGACCAAGACAAGAGAAAACATGAGGGTTTATATAGAGGAGGGGATTGGTAACAGGTGACGAGACTAACAAGGAAGTGATTGACACGACAGGAGAAGGAAATGATAGCGGAAGTACACGGAGTGGAGACACAACAGGACTGTGGCAAATACTGTACCTACCACAAGCTTACTTTTTTAACGCAGTTATAGTTTATTGTATTGTGTATCTTTTTATATTTTCTCCACCTGCCCAAGCATACAGGCATATGGAATGGTGCTTAAAACATATCAGTAAATTAAAAAAACTGCAACATATCATATCAGTTATTGTATATATATCAGTTCCATTGCGAATTCCAAGTGATGAGGATCTTAGGGTGCAAGGTCGCACATGCATCTTAAGCAATGATGTACATCTGAGTGAACAAGACAGAGGGACGTTATTGAGGGAAGGGAGTAAAAAATGGACTTAAATGCGGCCGACCGACTTGTTCAAATCATTAGCTGCGTGCCAATTCAAAGGCTGCATACTTCGAAGGCCGATTGCCTCACCACGGCAGGACGAAGACTGTCCCAACAATTCCAATGCTCCTTTCCCGTGAAATGAAGGATAGAGCAGATGGATCCTTCACTGCCTTGCCTACCCACAGAATTCACTGTGCGCCAGTGACGACTGGACTTCTGCTTTCAGATGACTTACTCAAAACAAAATTGATAAAAGTTGATAACTTACCGTAGTCAAATATCTAATGATACAAATGTAAAAAACAAAAACAATAAAACAAAACTCCTCAATTGTATTTAGTTTATACTCTTTATTATATACAGAAATAGACTATGGTGAACATATTCAGACAGTTTTTGAACCCTGTTGCATTTTCAGACACTTAAGTATAACTTTCAATCAATCAATCAATCAAACTTTATTTATATAGCGCCTTCCAACAGCTAAAAGTTGCACAAGGCACTTTCCAATAAAAACATCAAACGACAACAAAAAAAAGAGAAAAAAAAGAAAAAAAAAGTTTTTAAAATGAAAAGTTTCATTAAAGTCAATAAAGTCCAGTACAAATGTTACTGCCACTCATCAACTACAGCTGTCACAGTTGCTAGGTGACAAGAAGTCCTCCGTAGGATAGACCGTCCCATTTAACATCGCTCGGTCCGACCTTCACGACCTTCACGGCCTTCCATGGATGCAGCCTCTGAAGTCAGAGTCCTTTGAAGGATGCAGCCAATGAATTGTTACACTGCTATTGACTTCATTCAAATTATATGGAGTACTTTTGTGGTGCCTTTCTCTCTATCTCTCTCGTTTTGGAGCTTTTATGGCCATGGTCATTATGAAATGTCCAAAATAACAAATGTTTTGTTCAGCAGAAGAAAGAAATTCATACAGGTTTGGAATAACATGAAGCCATAATTTTCAGTTTGGCTGAAATACTCCTTCAAAGGATCTCTGCAAAGAAGCAGAGATCCATAACTGGATAATCCGTTAATTGGGATTAAATAAAAAAACAATACAAACCAATTTCAGTCATTGAGTTATTTAGAACTTCAAAAACAGACCATTTGAGATAAATCTGAAATGAAGCTAAGCGACCAGGGAAAACATGGCCAATGGGAAATTAACATCAATGAACCTGGTTGTTTCTCTGTATTATGCCAGAAACGATAGATTCATATAGATCACAACCTTTAGAACTGGAAATAATTGGAAAAATAAAATTGTAAAAAGATATTGTAAAAAATGATCTAATCAAGAGCTTTGTTCTTTTCAGCTAAAATGAAGCATTCTTCAAACCCTCTCATGAAATTACCATCTTTGACATTCATTTCACAGATCACTTCAGGTAATGGCATTCGGGGATGGATTCTTTGGCTGTCTGCTATCCTGACTCATCACATTTCTTTCGGCTACTTAAATTCTGCTGCTCAGGTCTCACAGCTCAACCAATCCCGACGCAGTTCAGAGGATTTGAAACGGTCTGATAGTTCTAAAATACGGTGTGCAGCATGGCCTTTTGACATCATGGAGTAGAACAGAAATGGACAGAGGGAAACAAGCCAAAATTTGGTAATATTTAATTTTAGTGATGGAAGCATATCCCATTAATGTGCATCTTTTGTGACCTTAAGCTATGCGTCTGTTCATAAAGTGAAGTAGGAGCTGTTTCAATGACAGGGCTTTTAATGTGAATAGAGAGAGCAGAGTTATGGAGAGTGGTATTGTTTGGCTCTGATGTGAAAAGTCTGCTCATGCATTAACGGCAGACGCGTGAGTCACAGCCCTATTGGCTGTTTAACAAGAGAGCTCCACCGCCCTCCCCGAAGAGCGAAGGTCGCCCTATTCTGTCGGCGCTGGCGAGGAGTACGACTGAAGAGCCATTAGCTTTTCCCTGAACACAATGACAACTAAAATAGATGCGTGAGAATCCTCTGGAAGTTAGGGTCAAGTGTGATCTCACTGTTTCACTATACATTCCTATAATGCGGAGAGTTTAGAGTGGTCAAATTGATAGTCTTTTCTCATCCACCTCAATGGAGTCAATGGATTAAAGAAAACTCCCCCAGACAGTTTGAGAATATATTATTTAACAGTTTGGGCTGAAATCCTTTATTCTCTCTAGTCTTTATAAAGCCCAGTAGACGGGGTTCATGAAGCCCAGAGTATCCCGCCAGATAAAAGACTCCAATTACATCATTATGTGGAGTCTGACTAAATTAATTGAGGTTGCACAGTCACAGAATAAATGAACAGCAGGGAGACAAAGTGCATGTTTGGGTTTAGTCCATGTGTTTGATTTGACTATTTATTTAAATATTAGCTGTTTTGGTACATGCACTGTAATATAATGTAATATGTTTATTATTTGTATGTTGATCAGATTTTTATCCCAGAATGTAAATGGTTGTTAGAAGCTTTTTTGCCAATATAATTGACCGCGATAATATAGTGATTAATGTTTTTAATATTTCCTGATATCCAATTAAACCTGCAGTTAAAAATGTATAAATAAAAAAATATATAATAATAAGAAGAAAATAATTAAAGGTATCTGTAACTTGTATTAATTGTAATATACTTTATTTATTATCTTCTGTATTTATTTATTTTTACTTTTTACTATTGTTAAATTAATGTTATAATTAAATTACTAAACATAATAAAATAAATATTTGGACAATATAATATTTGCACTGTAATATAATGTAATATTTTTTATTATTTGTATGTTGATCACATATTTATCCCAGAATGTAAATGGTTGTAAGATGCTTTTTTGCCAATATAATTGTCCCCAATAATATAGTGATTAATATTTTTAATATTTCCCAAACCAGTGGTTAAAAATGTATAATTAAAAATATATATAATATTAGGAAAATAATTAAATGTATCTGTAAAAGTTTAGTCCTGAATTTATTTATTTGTATTAATTGTAATACACTTTATTTATTATTTACTGTATTTATTTATTTTTACTTTTTACTATTGTTAAGTTAATGCTATAATTAAATGACTAAACAGAGCAAGATCAATATTTGGATGCAATTTGACCCATTTACAGGTTTTTACACCTAGAATATCAAAGTCGGGCTCAATAAATGATCCCATGGGAAACATCCAAACATCTTTTTGTGAACACAGCGCTCGGTGTGGTTTTCTGTGAAATCGAGATTCATGGCAAACCCAGAGGGCGAGCTTCATCTCTGTATGTGTCAGAATTCTGTTATGTGTACATTACGGAGCAAGCAAGCAGAACGGCTGCAAAAAGGACAGCTTAGAGAATGAGGAATAAAAGCTAATGAAAGTAGCAGATGCCATTAAGGTTCATTTCAACAGATGGCAGCGAAGGAATCGTTTACCTAGTGTGCTGAAATATGAGTCAGAAATATGAAATGTATGGATTTGATTACAGGCAGCAGGAGGGCGCAATATTTTCTGAGCTGTAATTATCGAGGAGAGCGCTGAAACGCTGCCAGCTGTTCTCATAGAAGGACCCGATGATTGTACCTCCCTCAGAGAACAAACATGCATGGGAGGAGAAAGAGGAGCTGCCAGCTGGGAATAAATTAATGTTCGGCCTATGTCACGACTTTTATTCTCCAGAGCGAAAATCAGTGGTAATGTGACAATTGGAGAAAACCCTCAACTACTAAAATATCCACCACACGTATTCTCATGAAGACATGAAATCACCGCTCACTGCTTTGGAATCTACACAATAATCCAGTTTACGCAGCCACAGATGAAATAAAATCACACTGCGCAATACATATTTAACTAAATCAAGTAATTGGCATGTTTTCTGAACACTACTTGCTGCATATTAGTCTTATTATAGAACTTATTACAGAAATTCGTGCAATTAATGTTACTTTAAAGCATGATGAACTGAATTCTGTTGTTACCTATAGAATAGGCTGTGCCTGTAAACCTTACTCCCTTGACGTGAGGCGTGCTAGCAACTGATGTTAGAGGTTCCAGTCTCAAGTTGCGTGCTAGCCACTAACAAAAGAGTCTTTGGTCTTCAGCATCTTTGTTAGTGTTCCTGCCTCTCATGCCTCTCATGCTGGAGACCCTGGATCGAATCACGTTCAGAGCAGGTCGAGTTTGACCAGGTTGACTTGAAAATTAAGCTTTTATCTCTATTGTTGTTTAATTCATGGGACCGGACACCAGTTGTTTTGCTAAGAGGTTCCTTTTATTTATTATATATATGTATTATATATGTATATATACACAGTGGAGTTCAATAATCTCGACTCATGGTTAACTCGCCAACCCTATTATGTCGACGTTTTTGAAGTGGAACTGCCACCTAGTTCACTGCGCATGCACTGAGTTCGCGTTGCACGTGGATCGCACGTGAATCTCCAGTGACGCTTCACTCGCAGTGCCGCGCAGCCGCAGAAGAACTCGCAGAGTGTTGCCAACTTAGCGCCTTTGTCGCTATATTTAGCGAGTATTCAGACTACATTTTCAAAAAAGCGACTAGTGACAAATCTAACGACTTTATCTGGAGTTTTTGGAGACTTTTGGAGTCTCTGAAGTGAAAGCACATATCGTTATCATTTCGTATTGTATACACTTATTTCTAAGTGTTTTTCAGCTCCATATATATCTTACTGTCGAATTGAGCAGAAAAAAATAAAGCGCCGCACAGCACTCTCTTAAGTGAAAGCACACATCGTTCTTGTGCTTCTCAACGAGCAACGAGTGCTGCTGTGGGTCCCCCCCCCCCCAAAGCCTCCTCCGCTTCTTGCACATAAAGCCCGCTTTCTCTGATTTGATTGGTTTTCTCAAATATTTTGACATTGACGAGCAGTTACCGACCAATGAGTATGAACCACCTGCGACCACCTGCTTCTGTTCTGATGTGCGCTCTGCTCAGCGCCGCTGCGGATTGAAGATCCAGTTTTTTAAAAGACGGGACGAAGCCGAATTTGTTGAGAAAGCACATTAGACAGGCAGAACACAAGAAAGTATGCAATCTAGTACAGCGTGATGACCTCACGAATATGTTGTGACTGTTTACGGTGTGAGTGAAATTGTGTTTGCAATGTTGGAGAATATAATTAAAGGTTTGTATGGAGAATGGAAGGTGTTTTTATTGTATACTGGTAAATCTCTGCTGTTAGTTGGTGCACATATGCCTTTTGTTGTTAGCAAACATATACAGTGTGTGTACATTTTTATAGCATGCCGATCGCTTCATCAAATAAATCACCATATTGGCTGTTGGTTATCTCGATCATTGGTTATCTCAACGCTTTTTTGCAACCCCAGAGGCCGTCGACATAACCGGATTCCACTGTATATATCAAGATATAGGAGAGAACAACAGTTTACTGGAGAGACGGTCTCATTCCGGTTTTCACAGTTTCTCTGGACGCAAAGGTTGACTTTTATAAGCTGTTGACCAAAGGAACATAAATTTTCCTTACAAGGCAGAGAAACGTTGTTTAAGTTCAAAATAGAATTTTTACATAATAATCATTCCTTATAGAAAATATTTCAGTCAACGTGTGCATTAGTAGAAAATTGTATCGCATACCCATTCCTATGTTTACATGTGTACTATGTTTACACAACTCTTCTAGAATACACATTCCCTATCTCTGACCATCACACACACGTCCACACAGTCTATAGTCTAACTTGTCCATTTTAAACTTCATAAAATACACAATACAACTGATTATGAATACTAATGAGGAAAAATACTATCAAATGTTATTGTAATAATAACATTTTAGTCTTAAGACCAGTTACACTTGGTGCAGTGACCTTTACATAGTTGATACCGCGTACACTATTTTAAAGTATTGATTGTTTATATTTTTACAGATATTGTTAGCAGTAATTCATCAAACAAAAATCAAATTCAAGGTAGGCTGTTGAAGTTCAGTCTCGTATAGCCAAGCTTTTAAAAACCCCAGGGATGTGAAAGGCCGTCTGACTGACAACTTTGCTTGATTGAAACCAGTTTATCCAATCAGACTAAAACAATTTACAGTTTCAACCAGCACATTTTTGTGTTTGTAATACACATTCGATGGTTCTTCTGCATTTTAATGTGCATGTTGTCTAAGGTTGAGACTATTCGGCTTAAGACTAGGAGAGTTGATACCACATACACGGTTTATATTCCCACAGGAAACAAGCAAATAGGCATCAAACGGAGGAATTGTTAGCTCATACTGTAAACATCCTGTCGCAAGCTAAAGTTCCTTAAAATGGACAGTGACATCTGGCACTGCAAAACGTTGTGTGCTCAGTGTCATCTCTTATTAAATTCGCTCAGATGTAGTTTGGCATTTAAGTGATGTTGGCATTCATTAGCTGTGTCCAATTCATGAGTAAATAGATTCTTTTGAATATGTTTGTTTTGAGTGAATGATTTGTCTTGATTAAAAGGTGGTTTTCAAAGGTTTGTAAATTGTAATTGACAGTAAGAACAAAAATTTTTTTTTCATTTGAGCTGTCATTAGGGATGTGACTTGATTCAGTCGATTAGGTATGAATTCAGTTCACAATTCAGTTGGATTCAATATCAATGATTTGATTCAGTATTTTTAGAGGATTACAGCATAAAAGCATAAAAAGAAGACAAAAACTACTTCAGGCTTCAAAGTATTATTATTTTAAATCAATGATTCACCAAAACAAACTAATATGTTGAAGATCAAAAAATATGAATCAGCAGGACTTTTAATAATTGCATTGAGAAAACAGTGAATGGTTATGATATGTTTAGTCATAAAGAAACATCTTGGTTGGAATTCTTGCAACCATATGTGTGAGCACTTTTACATCACCTTTACTCAGACTACACCTGCTTGGCGCTTTGATTCGATTGGCTGGGTTCAGAGAGAGCGTGGCTTTGTTCTGGTCAACTGTGTGCAGATCTGTGGGGCCTGAAGCCCAGGTGAAAAGCAGTGTGGATCTGTTCATAAATCATTCCATGTGAGTGGAGGAAGTTTTTAATGAAAGTAAGAGGACATGGGGCTCTGGCACAGTGCTTGGTTAGCCATCCATATCCCCAAATCGCCCTTCATCATGCCGTGGATTTAGACCTCTCTAATGCAGTCCAACCTGAGATCAGACCACATCACCCAGGAGAGTGAGAGGACCGTTGGAGACGTACGTGTCATGCATACTTATCACACCGGGCACAGGAAGTCAGTCATGACTGCAGAACATGGAGAAGATGTGGCACACATTACTTCCTAAAAATAGGGTCGTTTCTTTTTTCTTTTTCACCAAATAGTCAAATGAGAATGGGACGTTGATCATTAATCTCAAGGGGAAACATGTAATAACTCTGTGATTTTATATTTATATGTAACAGGTACAGAATTATACTGTTAAATGTATTTATTCTTAAGTAGAATTCACACAAAATTGCTATTTGCATATACCTGATGTATCTGCCTGATCAAAATGAGTGCTATTCACTTTAATTGTGATGTTATGAGCCAACATAAATTCCTGTTCGGTCTCCTCTTCAATTTGCATTGCAACTGAATAGGAGAGGTACTGTAGGCTTTAGACCATCTTATTCAATCTTTATTGTAAGTATTGCTTTTACGCTCTGAATTTTTACCACAATTTGTTTACAATGTCATTTCACTTACCTGTGTGATTTATTTTTGTCTGTTCGAGTTATATTTTTGTCTTCTGCTAAATATGTAGTGCACATCATATTTATTTTATAGAGAATATTAACGGAAGTTGACTCAAAGAGGCTGCTCACCTGTTTTTTATTTCAGGTATGTTGTATTATTTCCTTTTTGGCTCCTTTTGGATTGTAACTGAATGGGAATTCACTCAGAGGCTGCTCATGTGTTCTTTATATCAATCCTGCCACCAGCTGTCCTGTGTCTAAGCCCACAAAACACAAAATAAAGTGCTTCATCACGCTTGGCATCTCAAGCCACAGGTTGCACATACACACGTCTGTTGTTGTTTTTGCAGTTTGACAAGACTATGGTCACTGTGGACTTTTATTATTAGCAAGAGCATGACGATTGTTAAATGTCTAATCTTTGTTCTGACAGCACAAGGTAGGAGCTTGGAAAGACGTGTGGGTGAGTACATACTGACAGAATGACAGGTGGGTGGTTATGCTGAATGCAGATAAATCGGTGGCAAAAATATAAAGCCTGACATAATGCAATAAAATAGAGTCTTGAATAGAAAAGCACACAAAGGTAGAAACCATGATTAGGAGCTTCCTTTGACTGAGCACCGTGCCTGCAGTAAAGATGGATTACAGCTGTCTGATCTACAGTCCTGCTTGCTGATGATGTTTGGGGATCAGTTTAAATCTAAATTAAAGACATTTCTTCAGCCATGCATTCACATAATCCCTCGCATAACTTTGCATTCCAGTTATAGCAGTTTGGATGCAACCTCTTGTAAAGACTAAATGCTAAATGTTCTATATATTGAAATCATTATGTTCACAACTTGTAATAATTACTTTAAATCAATACATGATGTTTAGCTTACAGCATGATTTAAATAATCTTAGAACTGTACATTGTTTAAATTTGGACATGACTTCACCCCTGATAACTGATCTCTGCATGCATCATGCATTTTCATAAAGCTGTTTTAAAAAGATATGTAGGCTTTTGTGAAAAGCTCTATACATATAACTTAATTGAGTTCTGTTGAATCATGCATCAGAACAATCGAAAATCGGCTGGTAAAATGACCTTTAACCTTTTATTGCTGCGTAACAAGTAAGATTCAGGAAATAACCATGATGGGATATTGTTTGCAAGACTTCAGAACTCTTGCATGATTAATGTGGCTTAAAAGAAACTCCCAGAATCAGTCAAATATTAAAGAAACCGCATTATATCGCAAATGAATATAGAAATGTAATTTAGTTACATTTTATGATTATTCAAATAAAAATACAGTAGTATCTTTCACTAACTATAGCATGCAAATCAATTTGGATAAATGTCTCTTGCCTTTCATATGGATGATTATGAGAGAACATCAAGATGTCAGACAGTACTTGTGGGACTGATTCAATGATTTTCTGTTCTCTCCCCCTCTTTGGTTCTGAATAGTTGGGCATAAATGCAGTTTCTTCAGAAAAGTCTTCTGTTTGCAGTTCAAGCAGAAAGTTCCATCCTGCTCAGCAAGAAGTTGCAGGTAAACACGTCTCAAAGCAGAGCGAGTGGAAGCTCTCATGGGACCTGAGAGGCAATACTGCTGTAAGAGACTATGAAGAGAAGACATTCAATCAGACTTTTCTCCTCATGTGTGTGTGGTCACCACTTCTGGGCATCATGTAGTGTAGCTTGAGTTGTAATTGCGTTTCCACGGCAGAGATGAAACTAGCTGAGCGAAGCCTTCTATCTAGGGCAGGGGCCGACAACTTTAGGCCGGAAGAGTGAGAGAAGTTGTATATACACCAAAGATGCATTTTTAATTCAACTGAATTCAGTGGCTAAACTGGAAGCTGCAGTAGCTGCCTCTAAACTGAACAGAAGAGGAAAATTTTATATATTTGTTTATTTATTTATTTATTCTTAAGACATGCAGATTTTTTTAATTTGTTTGTTTTCTTTTATTCTTTAAATGACGCAAAAAAATATTATTTCACCAGCCAGATGAATATAAGAGGTAAAAAAAGGCGTGCTGGGAATATAAGCATTTCATTGAGAATATGATAAGAGATTAATGTAGAGAGATGGAAGCATGTTTTAAGTTTTCAAAAATGAAAAAGAGGTGTAGTATGATATTTTATTTCTTATGTACATATTAATCTTTAGAAAGTATATGCACTTATTAACTTATCCTTATTCTTAGACGTAGGCTAGCTTATCAATATAACTGAATATTCTGTTTCTGTTGTATGTTGCTATCAAGCACAGACCCAAACTGTACCTAGTACATGAAGAATACACATTGTGTTTAGTTATTATGCGTGACGAGTTGATCTGAGAAAAAGCAAGATGGGGGCTTAGAAAACTGTATAAAAAGTAAAGAAACGATGCTCTTTGCCTTCACATGCTTAGACGTTGTCTGTGTGTGTGAATGTCTTTCTTGCAAGAAATAAAGCTTTAAGATTGTTATACCTTTCGAGAATCTCACTTGTGCTTTATTGATAAACATTTAGGAAATGAATTTCCACCACACCCATCAAACTAAACGTATTTATTATTTTCACTATAATCCAAATCTGCATGTGAGACACTTCTCTCATCAGCCACGGCAAAATGCAGCTGTTGACTTTTTTGTTTTGATTTTGCTTACATTTCTGCATTTGGCAGACGGTCTTATCTTTAGCGACCTAAACATTTAATAAAATTATATTTGCATAGAAATGAATGGTGTAGCTGCAGGTTGTGGTGAAAAGGACACACCTGCGTATCCTCACTGTGAGCTCTCTTGGAAGTGTCCTACCTCATCCTATCTCCTCGTTCCACACAGTGCATTTAGAGAATTGATATGTCCGTCATGACGGCGAACTTCGATCGATTCCGGTTCACTGGTTGGAGGAAAGAGCAGCGAAAAATGCATGCAGTTGAAGAACTATTTGTGCTGTGCACCACAGAAACACAGCGTTTATATTTTTCAAAGAAAACAACATTCTTATATATATATACATATATATATATATATATATATATATATATATATATATATATATATATATATATATATATATATATATATATATATATATATATATATACATATATATATATATATATATATACATATATATATATATATATATATATATATATATATATATATATATATATATATATATATATATATATGCACACTAAATTGGCATATGAGATGCATTTTAAAATGAACGGCTTTAGAAACTGTTGCTTTGTCAGTATGAACAGTGAAAAATTATCTCAGAAGAAGCTTTTACCCTTTCTTTTCCTTTTTGTGTGTGTTATCTATCCATTTAAATTCTCTTTTTGTGTTCCTTATTTCCTTTCTCACCAGGAGAGTTGTGTTTGAAGTCACACACTCTTGTTTGGAACAGCTCAATTCACATCAAAAGAGCAGGTTTTTATTTCCTTCACTAATGTAACGTGGGAAGAGTGTGGTTGAAATTGCTTATACATGATGCAGATTGCGTTGTTTCAGTCTTTTGGTTGGCCACTGATTCGTTCTCTTGGTTCGTTTTATTCGTTTAATTTAGTGCCAATGTGAAAATCTTGTTGCCTCAAATTGAATTTAGACTCCATTGTATTATGGACAAATACGTCAATTTCTACTCTACACTTTAATCAAGACACCCCTTTTTTGGGAAAAACAATTTTCATGTGCTACGTCCAAAAGCATCCATTAAAAAAGTATGTTCTATGTGGTATGAATGCGTAGATATGTATACATAGAGCCCTCTTTAGCAGTTGTTTCTATGGGCCGCTATATGTAATTTGTTTGCCTTATTGAAACGTTCAAAGTCGGTCTGTGTATATCTAATATCCATATCTGCTGTACATTTTGCTAAACTCATATGGTACAGGTAGGAGCTCTCAGAAAAAAAAAAACACATATTACAAGCTGTAATATCATCCGGGCACTTTTTGCGGACAAACCACTCAGATCACACACCATTTTACACCTACTAGACAGAATGGAAGTGTGTGTATTTGGATGCAGCATCAATCTAACAGTTTATTTAAATGCACATGAGCAGATTTTTTTGGAAGGACACTAAATTATTTTTTACTAATTAATTTATAACCTTATTTTGTAATTGTTCCCATCAGTCAAGTATGATAAACAATTATATTAAAATAAATTATTTGTTTTATTATTTATAGGAATATTTATAATTCCTTTATTGATTAATTTACAACAAAAAGTGTTTGTAGTTGTTTGCATAATTAAAGCATTAAAAAAAGTTGTTCATTAAATATTATTCTTGTTCACTAATTCATTTAAAGTAAAAATGTCTTTCATAGTTGTTCACTTCATTAAAATATAATAGGACAAAACATCAAATTAATTAATATTGCAAGCATGGCGCTAGCAACAGAAAGGTCTTGGCTTGGATTCCCAGGGAATGTATGAATTGATCAAATGTATGAATGCAAATGTAATTTGTTTTGGATAAAAGTGTCTGGCAAAGGCATTAATAATTGATAATTTCTTCATTTTTATAACTTTCATTTGTATAATATTAATATCTGTGTATTTTAAGATATTTTAAGAAATGAAAGTAAAATCTGTATAGCATGGAACGAACAAAGACTAGTCAAAAAATCGAAGTTTTAGAAACCGAAATATGAAATTGTGTGTAAATAGTGAAATCTGTTTCCTTTTACAGATGGGGTTTCCAGTGCCATGTCACGTACTGGACTGAAAGATTCAAAACAAAGTGGAAAATACGTCAAGGCATTCACCACTAACAAACAGATGAGTGAAATTGAGCTCTTTCACCTTGAGCATGTCTATTTCCTATTTACTGACAGAAAATTAAACTTTGGAAAATATTGCTGTGCTGAGGAAATCGATTTTCCAAGTGGCTAAATTTGACCTAATATATGAGGTAGAGGCAAACTGGGTTGAATGAAATTATATCTGGCTCTGATGAGAGATTGATTTTGTAGTACATTTGCAGTAGTTTGATTTTCTCTGTAAAAAAAAAATTATGATGGAGTGCAAATACACACAATGTGGAACCATGGATCTCATCTCCCGTCGACTCGGCTTGCTGATAAATATCGCTCTTTTAAAAATGTTTATGAGAATCTTATAGAAACATAATGCATGGATGATTGCTCTCACTGCGTCTTTGATTCATAACACTTATAAGCTTTAAATCAAGGGGAAAAAAAATTCATGACAAATACATTTAACTCTACATGAATCATTTTTCCTAATTGTGGTGTCTTTGTCGCCTTCTCGTTGAAATTAGATTTGTTTTCTTGTTAAGCATACATCTCACTAAATTTTAGTAGATTAATTCTAAAATGTGTATATATATATATATATATATATATATATATATATATATAGGCCTTCTTTTGCCTTCAGAACTGCCTTAAATCTTTGTGGCATAGATTCAACAAGATGCTGGAAACATTCCTCCGAGATTTTGGTTCATATTGATATGATAGCATTACAGTTGCTGCAGATTTGTCGGCTGCACATCCGTGATGCAAATCTTCCTTCCAAGGTGCTCTGTTGGATTGAGATCTGGTGACTGTGGAGGCCATTGAGTTTAGTGAACACTGTCATTATCAGGTTTGAGATGATTTGAGCTTTGAAACATGGCGCTATCCTGTTGGAAGTAGCCAGAAGACACGAGCACTGTGGTCAAATGGGGATGGACATGGTTTGCAATTGTACTCCGTGGGCTGTGCCTTTTTAAAAATGCTCAATTGGTCCTAAGGATCCCAAATTGTGATGAGAAAATATCTTACGCAAAAGTGTGACCGTTGATAAAATATATCTTTCATGCTTTTTATATCAAGTTCTGATCCTGATGTTGCAGTAGAAACTCATCAGACCGGGCAATGTTTACAAATATCTTGGTTGTAACAAGTGGTTATTTGAGTTAATGTTGCCTTTCTATCAGCTTGAACCAGTCTGGCCATTCTCCTCTGTCTTCTGGGATCATCAAGGTATTTTCCACAGAACAGGTTCTGACAGGACCATTCTCTGTAAACCCTAGAGATAATTGTATGTGAAAAATCCAGTCGATCAGCTGTTTACTTGCAGATGTTGTTTATAGGCCAGTAAATTATACATATATGATACACAGTCCTCTTCTATTAAACTGTCCAGATCAAATCTCTTTGCTGTGACTTCCATGGTCTGATGCCACAGTGTTGGTGAATGTGTGTGTATGTTTGTTTGTGTTGTGTGTTTGTGTTTGTGTGTGTGTGTGTGTGGGGCGGGGTTGTTGGTAGGTTGATGCGCACATGCATATGTGTGGGCTCCATCTGTCTGGTAACTGAACTCCACATCTGGCATTGTCAAAACTCAGAAAAGCATAACAAGGGAAAAAAAGGAAAAAAGGAGAATAGCGGTCTCCTTTCAGATTCACCAGGTAAATACAGTTTCACCAAGCAGACATCAGGTCATGTTTTATTCAATGCCAAGGGCCTATTAACCTTATAAAATTGAAACGCGCATTCCAACATTTCCCAAAACTGCAAATGTTTTCTTCTGCTTTTTCATTGTCTGTGTTTGTGAAAAACATGCTGTCCAAAGATTAATGATGTTTTTCAGATGGAGATTTATTGAGTGTGGTAATTTTAAGGAAAGACCACCATTTAAAACAGTTAATTTCCAATTCCATCCACCAAATTAATCCAATTAAGTTTTCCATTAGCATGTTGCTAAGCTAATGATGTGACGCTTTAATAAGCATAAAATACACGCCACACACAAAGTAGTGTTTTGTATTTTGAGATTGATGCATTCACAAAAAAAAGTGAATAATTTAAATCTCTTTGGATCATGTAATCACTCTTTATTAATGTCCATTCAAAAGTGTGTGTGTGTGTGTGTGTGTGTGTGTGTGTGTGTGTGTGTGTGTGTGTGTGTGTGTGTGTAAATATATGTAAATGGTGTGGATTGACAACAAGTGCACATGACCTGACTATCCACTCCCTCCAGCCTCATTATGAAAGCGTGACAAGAATGATTGCGATCAGGAATGAATGTTCTGCTGGCACTTCCCACGCTAAATCATAAAGTTAATCAAATTTGAACTGTAAATGGGCCGCATCAAACCTGCAGATAAAAATAAATGTGCAGAGCAGTAGGGGACAGCTTTACCTATGCACAGGAAACAAGAGAGGGCTGCTTAATCTTTCATGAAGTATAGTCTCAGACCTCACCTTTGACCTGAGGTTTTCACACTTTCAAGGGCATAACTGAAGTGATGAGAAACAAGAGACATCCGTCCAGACAGCGAGGGCTTTGTTCAGGGGATACGGAGCAGCACAGGCCGGAGTTTAATGTCAAAGTGCATAAAGTAGAAGAGAAGTAATAAAGACTCTGTTCAAAACCTGAAAATGGCTCCTTTGCAGGTTGTATATGAAGGCAGGACAGCATCACCGCATGTCTGAATCCAGAGTTGATGAAATAGGGCTGAAATTGCCATGAATACTCAGATTATAGATGCATTTTCAATTGTTAATTCTTAAACAATTATATTTTGGTCTCCAGTTTGAATTACTGACACAATCCTGGATTCTTACTTTCTTCAAAGCTTGCATGATGTCCATAAACTGAAATCTGCTTTGTATTAAAAACTTTTAATATGCACTTTTATCTCAAACCAGATATTCAAATTGCGTTTGCATGAGTTTGAAATTAGTCATAGAGAATTTTCAAGATAAAGCATAAGTCATATAATCTCAGTTGTATTAAGGAGATGTATACTTTGATAACCCATAATGTGCGTACAGTTTGACGATTAGTATGAAGAATAAAATTTGGTTGAAAATAGTGCAATTGAAATAGCTCAGTATATAAATGCCAACAAACTATATGACTCCATTTCTACCGAGAAATTGTAGACATTACGTCAGTATGTTATCATGGTTATGTTACGATCTCTTAGAAGTCTGTCTATGAAACAATCAATGACATCCATGGAAAAAGTAATCGACTTACTGGACAGCTGCCTTCAGTTTCACAGCCAATAAAACCACATCTGAATGCGTTTTCAATGATTTCCTGTAAGGCAAACTGTATGCCTCACTGATCCAATAGTTACAGCAGGAAAGAGAACTGTTCTGCTATCTTGTCAAACTTGTGATGTAAAAAAAATGGGAAAAAGACAGCTGAGAAAGTTTGTGTAGGATTGTTACCTTCATATTTTAGTTTTTTCAACAGTCCCTTAAACCATCCCAATGCATTTATATTGGACTTAAATGAGCTTAGCAATTCTCTCTTAGATAATTAAATGATGATGACAAATGTTGTGTCTTTTATAAACTAAATTGTTCAATAATGTTTTTCCTCTACTGCTTATTTACAAACTATTTTCAATACTGCCCAATAGAAAGATTAAGATACCAGATTTTTAATTTGTTATGCATGCAGCACCACAAAATGTGCACCACTTTTCTTTCAGCAAAAGTGTCTTCAGTGAATTTAGAGCTATAATGTAGAACATTTTGTATTTTATAGTACATCTACAACCACAAAAGATTATTTATCTTTTAAAAATTATCGTAAATTATTAAAGAAATAACAGATAATAGTAATAATAGAAGTAGTACTATTATAGTAATATTAATAGTATAAAAGTATCATTTGTACTGCATCTATCTATAAATATACTGTACATATGATATACTGTATACATAGTATATCATTTCCTACTATGGAAGTCAATGTCTACCTTCATCTTTTTGATATCCAACATTCTTTTAAATATATAGTTTTGTGTTCAACAGAAGAAACAAACTCAAGGTTTTGAACAACATGATGGACAGTGAGTAATGACAAAATATACATTTTTAGTTCAACTATCTTTTTACTAGACCTGAATAAATAGCATCATTGTTTGAGTTTAATTTAGTTAGGGAAAAGACAACGAACAGGAGACAGCAGCACTCAGGTTTCGGTCTACATGTTTCTTTTTTTAATTAAGCACCTCTAGTCTCAAACCCCAAATGCCCCCGCCAACCCCCCTCCCTCCACACACACACACACACACACACACACACACACACATATACATGCACGGGCACACACGCACGCGCATACACACATACACGCAGAGCCTTGAAACATGCAAACGGATATTAAGTGACATGTAGGTGCTTTTCATCTCAAATGAAAAATCAAATATTAAGGGGAATATTTCAGATGAGCTGTTGTGTACAAAGCAGATCTGCTTCATTTAACTATTTTATTGTAATTCAAAGTGGAACTTATCAAAGAGAAGAATCAGCAAGTGCAATTAATAATAAAATGTTGGCAGCATTTATAATTCATTCCCCCAGATAAAATGAAAACCACAAACTACTAACAGAGCTGCTTAACTTAGGATATATTCAACAAACTCTAATTAGTAATGCTTATGATGTTGAGTTACAAGAGAAAGTAGATGTGTGAGTGTGTGGCAAGCAACGATGTGGATGAGGAAGAATAAAAACATGGCTTAGAACAAAATACTATTGTTTTCATTCTTCAGTACGGACTGTCTCTCAAAGAAAAGCATATACTGTACCATTGCCAAGGATTGACTATAATGAAGCTTCATGTGGCAAACAAAGGCACCTGATTGAAAATTTAGAAAACAAATGCAGGAGGAAACACCAAAGGATTCCAGTGAGTATGAATCATTGCATTAGTTTCATCTGTTGAAAAGGCAACATGAAATTAAAAGCAAGAAATGTTCGCTTTCTTACTGTAGGTTCCAGGAAATCATTATAGGGACATTCAGTAAGAAAGTATATAAATGCATGCTATCACACACACAATATATAATATTATTATCATTTAATTTCACAACTGTAAGACTGTATTTAATTGTATTATAATATAAAATATTGAAATAGTGTTTCATAACTTATTTCTTAAATTAGTTTGTACTAATTTCTTGCTTTGGAAAAACGTAAAAATATTTGAATATTATTTTTCAGTTACTCATTTTAAGTGTAAACTCTGACCCTAATCTTTCAAGAGGAAACATTTATAACATTCTTCAGCTGTGTTGATTGTGATTACGGAGGAAAAGCACAGATATTTATCACCTTGTTAGTTGTTATTCTTTTTTTCCTGCAGCCTCGATAGAGTTGAAGACATAAAACACACCTGAACTAACAACTGCCATGAAACCATATTGATTAACAGCTTTGACAGCTTACCAATCTGACTGCATGTTGGAAATGAGGAGCTCAGGACTTGCTCCGGGTTTATGAATCACAGTTTCACGGTCGGAGATGACTAGGGCCAGATAACCTCACCTAACGATTACTGGACCGGACCTGGAGCCTGGAGAGACACAAGTTACAACCATCCACTGCAAACGGCATTATAGGAAGAGAAGGGGACATAGAAATCGCCTAGGTATTAGCCAAAATGTTAAATCTATTAAATAACTTTCTATGAATTTCTGAAATGCTGAGCCTCAGCATTACTCTTTCATTACTGTCACACCCCATTTAACCTGCAAAACCACTGAAAGTTTCTGGAAGCTTGAATCGTTAAAGTAAAAAAAGGTCAGAGATACAGAATTAAATGTAATGTGATGGTGGGTGTCATTGGTTTGTGAACTTAAAAAAAAAAATTCACATTAATTTAAGGTACAATTAGACACTTTTCAATATGTAGTGAACATCATTCGCAGTCAAAATAAGATAATTAAGAAACTTAATAAAGTTGGACTAAATTCGGAGATCCAGTTCGTCCTTGTAACCAATTTAGCTATTTTTAATGTCATGTGCAGGTGAATATTATGTCTTAAAAATGACTTAAATTTCTGTTCATCACACAAAACAGATAGTCCATGGTCACCAAACTAAATTTAATTTAACTCGCATTGTTTGCAACCGGACATTGTGTTTCAAATGATTCAAAAGAAGGAAAAATGCTTTTCAAACAGCAGCAAAAGTATCACAGCATGTGCTAATGTCATCCAGGGCAGAGCAGATAAAATAAAGCTAGTGTTTCTTTTCCCTCATTATTCACAATGACAGGAGGATGGCAATTATGCACTAGACAGAGAATGATTTGAGCAGTAGGGTGGATGTATTTAAACTCGACTGCCTGCTAAATGATCCATTTGAAGTTGGCAGTTCAGTCTATGGATCCTAAAAGGAGTCTGAGTTCCCAGAATTTGCTTTCTTCAGAATCACCTGCTGGCCTGCAGTTCCTCTGTAGATCTGCTGCAATCTAGAGAAGGATTCACGTCCTTTTCACATCCTTGTCCTTAAAGCTCCTTGAAGTGTGTGACAGTTTATGGCTCAGCATGGACTTCAAATATGTGCTCGATCTTTCTCCAGCACCTCTGAAATTAGAGCACCTTTTTTTCAGCCCCTGCTGGGAGAAAGACTCGTCTGCATTCTCAAATCACAAACCTCCCTCAACAGGATTCCAGTAAATGAGATAAAGATGAGAATTGAGAGGAAAATTGTGAGTATTGTGAGTCTAGGCTCCAGACAATTACTGGTGGAGGTGTATCGGCTCTGCAGTCTGGACTGTGGATGAAAAGGTGGTGAGTCTAGGAGCAAGGACTGTATTGATTTTGGTTCAGCACCAGGTAATGTTTGCAATACAAAACAGGTTGCACTGCTTTGTTATTCCCATAGAAGATGAAGGTTACCTTGGTCACCTATTTGATGCACTTTAGCCAAGGCAACTTATCGTAATAATCAGCCAGGACTGTCAGGGGCCATATATGATTATGTGTTGTACTAAAGGGCAGAAGATGTTCCAGGTTACCTGCTGGGAAGTTTTTATTTTTTCATAGTACACTTGTTATTTTTCAAATGAAAGGAAAAGAAACAACACACACTTCTCATCGTATGACCTCTTTAAACCTGAATATGTTTTTCCCAATAAGAAACAATAATACACTGGACATAATGTTATTATAGTGCTGGAAATAGGTTATATGTATACAAAGTAGTCACGTTTTGGTCAGGTTTTCCATTGATACTTTATGCAAAATGTATATTTTATTTATATGTTATATTATATTTCTTTATGTAGTATTATGTATTTGTTCGGAGAGTAAAATACTGTCATACTTTCCAAAACACATTAGGCTATAGTACTATGAATCCTTTTACTTTAAAAGCACAAATTATGTTTTTCTCATACTGCTACTATATCTACTGCCCTATATCTGTTACAGATCCACAGAGAACATGTGTGATGCGGAACGAGGAGACGGAGGCAAGGCAGGTTTCCAATTGAAAACTTTGGTACACTTGTGCAAAGTACAAGGAGCGAGCAAACACAGAGACAGCATCCACACACAAGACCATTAAGACATCGACAATCGCCAAAGACAAGAGAAACACAAGAGGGTTTTATACTAACTAGCGGGAATGGGTAACACCTGAGGAGACTAATGAGTAAGTGATCACACCAGAGATGCAGGAAGTGTAACAAAGACCTTACAGACAAGAAGTGCACAGATGACACGACTGACAGGAAGTGTAACAATGACCTTACAGACAGGAAGTGCACAGATGATACCACAGACAGGAAGTGTAACAAAGACCTTACAGACAGGAAGTGCACAGATGACACGACTGACAGGAAGTGTAACAATGACCTTACAGACAGGAAGTGCACAGATGACACGACTGACAGGAAGTGTAACAATGACCTTACAGACAGGAAGTGCACAGATGATACCACAGACAGGAAGTGTAACAAAGACCTTACAGACAGGAAGTGCTCAGATGACACGACTGACAGGAAGTGTAACAATGACCTTACAGACAGGAAGTGCACAGATGACACGACTGACAGGAAGTGTAACAATGACCTTACAGACAGGAAGTGACAAAAGGACACGACGACAGGAAGTGCACAATTGACTTACCGGACAGGACTCAAGATAACAATATCAAAGTCACATCACTGTCATGATCTCATTTTCCTCTTGAGTAATTAGTCACATGACTTGATTGGCTCAAAAGGATCTATGAGGAAAGACTTCAAATTCCATACTTTAGTGGTTTCCTGCAAATGGAAGCTTATCAAAAAAATTAAATGGGTAATTACAACTTTTTATCCAACTTTTTTCTCAGAATTGCAAGTTCACGTCTTGCAATACTGACTCAGATTTCTCAGATTCGCGAGATATAAATACGCAGATGTGAGTTATAAATTCAGAATTGTGAGATATAAACAAGCAACTGTGAAAAGTCACAATTGTCTTTACTTTTTCTGATTCTGTGGCAAAAACAAGCTTCCACACCTGCACCATCGGAGCGACCGCCATTGACAACGGATAGCTTCCAGGTATTGACTATAAATCTAATCTCATGCTACCGTGCTGTTTTGTGGCTGTTGTTCTGTCGAGTTCAATTTAGGGGCACAATTCTAAAGAGAGTATCAGAGAATGTATCAAATCCTTATAGTCAATGCTACACAGTGGTCTGTGCTCCCCTGCACTTGGTTGTCGTTTTCTTTCTACAGCCATAGCATCTTAAGTAGCTTAAGGTTCTTTAAGCTCCTTCCGCAACAAACGCAATCTGTTCCCAGCATGCTCTCCTTTCCATTTCAACTTACAGTTAACTGTGAGCTTAATGTTCAAGCTGAACTCTAAGCTCAATGTTACTGCTGGAACTGATGTTGCTGTCTTGTTCCAGTGCAGCATGTTGCATTATGCATGCTGGGACAGATGCTTCTGTATCTGCTTAAAATGTTTTTGCAACTACAAATGGCAGTACTATGGCGTAGTGTGTGAGGCTTGCCATTTTAAAGCCCTCCGTGAGATATTTTGACTCACCCCTACTTTTAAAAAAAACACAAAAATCTTAAAAGTTATAATGAGGCACTTGAAAGTGAATGGGGTCAAGTTTACTAGCGATTAAAAGCTGCAATTTTGAAGCATATAATATTATTAAAAATTGAAATAATTATTTAGGTAATTTTATTATTATTTGAGCTACAAAGTTGTTCTTATCATCTAGTAAAGTTGCTGTGGCGAAAAAATCAAGAAATTTAATATAAAATTAGACAGAACAGTGTAACTAAATCGAATCAACATCAAACTCAAAAATGACTTGTCTGTTTGCTTAAATAGCTGAACCGACTTGAGCTGAGAAATTACATATTGTCTTTTTAGCACCATTGTTATTTTCGTGTATTACTGTATTTCCTTGTATAAAGCACTATGTAAACAGAGGTAGAAAAAAGGTGAAAAGTAAGTGATTGTTTTCATCATGCTAACACTCATCAACAGGGCTCAGATCAAGTCAGGATTAGGCTTTAGTTCAATTAGAACATTAAATAGCTTTTATAATCGTGCCCTTGTCTTGAGACAAAACAAAGGCAGTGACATATTTTAAGATATATTAGTGCAAGTTGCTTTCAGCTAAGGCATGCATTTTAATCAAGGCAACCAAGGGATATCGATTATGTATTGCAGCTATACTTTTGAAACAGAGAGTATTTAAACATTTACTGATTAGCCCCCTTAACTTTTATTGCAAGTCCCTCACTGTAACCCAGATTTTAGCTTTTTTTAAAGAAAAAGGGGGTCGTGTGGTTATCAACATTTTGCTACAAATGCTGTTGATTAGGCTTTTGAACCTGGAATATATCTTTAGTTAAGTATGTCGAGTCTCCCTCTGCTGACAGTATGGAGAAACACACGAAAGCACCATATGACTACCATCTTTCATGCTGCTCTTGTCGTTCGGTACTCAGCGGTGGCTCGTTCTATCACTTGCATCTACATAGTAATGAATAGTTGAGGTCCAAAGCAGGAAAGAGAAGGAGAAACTCATAAATGAATAATTTGTCTGACACTGCCATCTCTGTCACTGGCTTAAACTGCAGAAGAGGAGCCACAAATATCATGTTACCTGCTGTGCTGGATGTAAACCCATGCATTAGAAACCCTGCATGGAGCAAAAGGGAGAAGTTGTGACGATCATTTTCTTTCCCGGACTGAAATGCTCCTCACATGCGCAAGCTCTCTGGTTTATATTTCCCTCTGGTTCAAGGCAGTGGCAAACAGCTCAAGTTCCATATTAAATTATGCAACACTATTGTAAACTCACTGAGTTCGTCTCTTCAACACCCTGCATAAACAAGAAAACATTGCGAAATAGCTGATCGTCGAAGCTCAAAGGCAGAATGGGAGAAAATGATGCTTTCACTGTTGCATGTTTACAAGGAGGGTAATTAGCAGGGTTAGCGAGCAAATAACACCTGTTTGATTCGGGTCTCGAGAAAGTCTTTTGTGCGGAAAACAAAGGGACTGTGTGAGTGTCCGTGAAAAAACAACAGTCCGTGATAATGAGATTCAGGAGAACAAAGCACTTGAGGCGAAAACAAGGGGGTGAAGGAGGGTGGATCGGAAAAACCTCTGAACAGAATCCTGATGTTGTTTATGGCCTCATGAAAAATGGATTCCAGAAAACTATCATCCGTCCAGAAACAACCCCTTTTTGTTGGAATAAAAAAATACATTCAGGTTATTTTCCATGCAGATATCATTAATGAGCGTCAGGATATGTACTGTAGGTCTATGGGTTTTTCGATGAGCTCTCTGCTCATTTTCCTGGATGGATGAGCAGAAAACCATCTGAGAATGACATGAATGTGAAGTTTGGAACCCGTTTCATTAGCTTCGGCGGTCCAATTATGCTTCTGTGCACACTTTCTGCATATGATTTGCATGAACGTGAATTTGTCCCATAAGGACTGCAGAATTTAGTGTGTTTAGCACCAATTAAGATTTGGTGCTTTCAGTAATTATATGTTAATGATATGCAGAATTACAGCATGGAAAGAATGTGAAATAAGGGGAGACTTATTTGTTGCTAGTTGTTGTACAGGCTTGATCTTAGAAATAGGAAGATTTTGTTTTGTGCAAACAATGCTTGTTTTCTCAGGAAATGTTGGTTTCAAACACTTATATTAGGAAAGATAATTGACAGTATGCCCCATTATTGGTGTTCAACACTATCTTTTTTCAAGGGCAATTTTCGATGGTTGTTTTTTTTTTATAGTAGTAGTAGTAAAGATCGTGTGCATACATGCAAATTGAGTTTAAAAATAAACCTTGACAAATATTCAACACTGTTCAATGGAGAGTCGATAGCATTGCTTTAGTCTGTGTATAAGCTGGTATGTTTCAGTATTTTAAACTCATAGTGCCTTATTTTATTGCTCATTGTTCACTGCTATTAATGTTGCATGAAAATAGAGCTTGAAAATGAGAATTTAATTAGACCATAAATATTTTTAATCAGCTATTTTTTTTCCAGAGTGGATGCGACCATGTGGACTTGCAGAAAACCCCAGGCGCTGTGCTATAATTAACACATGCAGCTCTGCAAGCTCAAAAAGAGGTAAGAGCCTTTTCTGCCTCTATATAAGCTTCCATATATAGTTTTTTTAAAAACATTTTTGTATTGTGTGCCAAAAGGACATAAAATGGCTAAATCTCAATCTTATAATTTGGACAAACTTTTATTTTTAAATAATATTTACAACTGACAGTGAATAGATGATTGAAAACACAATTTTTTAAAGTACTCTGGTACTAAAATTGGTAAATCTGGTACAGTGACAACTATAATACAATGACATGCTGTATATATGAAACCACTTTTAGATGGATATTTAAAGCCATTTGTATTTGCTTTTTCCTCTTAAAAAGCAGTTATTGGGGTTAAGATATTTTTAAAGTCTACTTCTTTAAATTAAAATGTTTGTTCAAATTCCTGTTTGACATCTGAATTCAAATTCAAAAAGTATATTCACAATTTTGAATGGTGGACAACCTTTCTGTGGTTGCAATCACTTTAGTCCAAACTAGAATCATGAAATGCGGTAAAAGTGTCATTTACACCTTTTCTCTATAAATCAATTACCTGAGACCCAGAGAACGAGCTCATAAATGATTTCACATCACAGCACAGCGGTCTTGATGGAATTAGAAAAGGGATCACCACAGGCCTAAAGATGAGAGCTTGACTGACTGATTGACAAGCAGGATAAAGGACTTCTGCAGTCTCCCGTTCAGCAAATCTGGGTCAGGCTCTGCTGTGAGATTCTCTTTAAACTCAAAACTAGCTATAACCAGGTCTTAGTGCATTTGAGCTTTGATCAAATGCTGTACCGTGTAACTGAGAAGGCCATTTGTGGCTATATTTAATTCACCTAATACAAAATATGGGGCGGCTGGTGTTAAAATACTTGAATAAAGAAGTCAGTAAACTTCTTTTTTTTCATCAGCAGATGTTCTGATGTCCCTGAAGATATATTTAGATGTTTAAAGGAAAGGAATGAGCTGATTTGGTAAACCACAGTGGACTGGATTAAAGCGGGGATGGATTTTTCGAAGCGCCACTTGCCTTTCGCTAAATTATTTAACACCTCGGAGCGAACTGTATTGAGAAAATCAAGTCCAGCTTGTTCAACCGAATGTTCAAGACAAATTATAACCCAAATAAAAAGTTGGGTCATTTTGTAAAATGTATTAAAATCAAGAATCTGTATTTTGTTCATTCTCTTCAACCATTGTTTAACTGACTAAAGTACAAAGAAAAAATGCCAATGTTTTCACTGGCCATATTAATTGTATTTTGAAGACTGCAGTACTCCAAAATAATATGGACAGAGTCAAAATAAAACTGAAAAGACTATAGAATATCAAGGTTAAACTGTTGAGAAACAGTCCTCAATTACAGTGGTGAACTTGGTGAAGCTTGTGTTTGTGTATAAAAGGAGCATCCACCAATGAGGCCGGAAACCTCTTTTAAATGTGCATGACCTTTGAACCCTCACACGGCATTGCATGAGAAACCATCATGCTGCAGTGTTAAATCCAGTGTAGCCAAATGGGCTCAGGATCACTTTGGAAAACCATTGTCACTTAACACAGTCTGCTGCTGCATCAAGAATGCAACATGAATCTGTAACGCAAGGAGAAAGCTAAACATCTGTTCTCTGGGCCCGAGCTCATCTCAGATGGTGTAAAAGACAATGGAAATGTGTGCTGTGGTCAGATGAATCCGCGTTTCAGCTTGTTTTTGTGAAAATCTGACATCGAGTTCTCACGCCTAAAGACAAAAAGGACCATCCAGACTTTTTTCAGTGACGGGTACAAAAGCAAACATCTGTCATGGCATGGTTGTGCAAAGAGCATGTGTGACTTGTATATGTGTGGAGGTACCATCGATGAGGAGGCATATATTGGGATAGTACAGACATATTCTGCCATCAAAATACTGCCATCTTCCCTGAGAAGCAAGACAATGCCAGGCTGTATTCTGCACATGTTAAAGCAGTGTGGTTTTTCTACACACTCCACACCATAGAGTGGATGTGCTTGGCTGCCTGCCTGTAGTCTAGATGTCTCTTAAAGAAAATTAATGACCCATCATGCAAACAAAAATCAGACAACGCTGACCTCTGTGATGGAATTTTATAAATGATGTTTTCTCTTTCCTGCTTATATATGATTATATTTTGTTTCTTGACATTATTGATTATTGTGTGACATTAATAATATTTTTATTCTGTAGAACTAGTAAGTAAAATATAATAAGTTTGAAGAAGTACGCTTGAGGTAGAGATGATAGTAATGTGATAGTAATGTGTTCCTGATAAGGAATGGAAAATTACAGCTGAACCTTTAGCCTTGACTAGAGGTATAAGTGCTGAAGCGGCCCTCCCTTCTTTGTCACATTCTGCAGAGCTGTCTTCTATCAGCCGAGATTGAGCAAAAAGTCCACTTGCAAAACTTTTAAAAACATTAAAAAGTGTAATTAAAAGTAAAGGTGATGCGACACAGTGGTAAACATGTATCTGTCCCAATGTATTTGTAGTGTGTTGCAGCCATCAAAATCTAAATCTGTTTATATTTACAAAATGTACTTCAGTTGGTCAGTGAAAACTTTGAAAATATTGTCTTTGTATTTTTGACAGTAAAGTAAAGGTTGAAGATAATTAATACATCACAGATTCTTGCACTTTAGAACTTGAAGTTGTATGTTAAACATGCAGACCTACAGCTTTATGGTTTTATAGTTGTTAAAATACATCGAGATGTCTTTATCTACAAAAGCTGTCTGAATAAAATATGACCGTTATCCTCCTAAAATTAGTGCTATAGTGTTTTTTTTCAAGCCAACAAGCTGGAGACGTCGGCACAGGGGATGTCTGAACTTAGGAATTAATAAACACTCTTTTTAAACTCCTCTCAGTCCAATCAACAACAAGACCACTTGTTATTGATTGCACAACAGGGAGTGATGCAGGAGAAAATAACTTGTTTGCGAGAAGCTTTGAAAGCCCACTTTTGGTGTACGTGTACAGCTTTGCTCAGTTCCATTTAGAAAAATCAAAGGCAGACGATAATCTTTGCCTTATTTGTATCATATGTGGAAAGAGTAAATTTGGGAAGAGGCATCCGAGGCATATGAGCTTTATTTTGGATTTAATGACACACGCATCATTATTAAAGCGAAAAACTGCAGTCTAATTTTGAATGTAAAGGAACATCCTTTTACTTGCCAGATGGCTCAATTAGTGACCCTCATCATTGTAAGCTTTAGTAATGAGCATTGCAGAGGCTCGTAGTATGATCAAAGTGAATCATGTATTGATGAACAGGGGGGGAAATCACAGAAATCATTACAGTTTCACTCACAAATACATTATTTTTTTTAGATCTTCACTTTTTTCTCTTACTTGCGCTGTGGAAAATACAATAAAATCAGTCAGACCTCAAGTATAATATTTCAGAAAATAAATCTGGGTTGTGTAATAAAAGATAACAGATGAAATCTCTTTGTAATGTTCTGCTGCAGTGGTTTGGATTAACTGGCCATGTTGCTTTAAAGTTCAGTCTTAAAGGAGATTCCCCCTACTATGTAAAGCACTTTGAGCTCTGGAAAAGCGCTATATAAATGTAACGTATTATTATTATAACAATTTTTTGTAATATTTCTTTTTGTCCACAATGGTCCTATCATTTTAATATGCATTAGTTTAAAAAGCAATGAAGATTTTCTGAGGAAAGAAAAAATAAGAAAAAGTAAATATTCACCAATCGCCCACAATCCAGTTTAGCTAGGCACTGTATGCACTGCACAGTTGAATTGAATTGTAACTGCTGATTTTCAACCTAGAGTTATTGTTAGGGTAGGTTCATCACTGAACGTCTACTCTTTAAAAAGCATTTTGGTAAAAACAACTAACAATATGGCAAAAGCTTTCTTACCTGTACATGACAGCATTTTGTTGGGTGGCACTGAAAGAAAAGTAGTTGCTTTCATTCTAACCTCCGTTTGTTGACCTAAAACACTGTGTTTGCTTGTAATTCAGTTTGACTTTGAGAAACTGAGGTTTTTCAGATTTTCCACCGTGACGTTCTCTCCAGCATTTAGCCACTGCCTACAATGCCCTGGATCTTTCACTGGAAACTGAGAACAAACTCACTCCCTCTAAACTTTCAATCTTTGAATTCTTACACCTGAAAACAATTCAACATCATAATGACTAAAAGTTTACTAAGAAGTATTTCCTCCTAAAGCAAGGCTGTATTTGTATCTGAGTGGCCTTTGATGGCGACATTGTCGTACATACTTGGGAAATGGGAAGATTACAGCCTTTTTTCTCTGTTTTCAATAGTCAGATAGCACAGTTTTTTTGTTGTTGTTGTTTTTATTATCATTTTTTAACTATATTGGCAGACCAGTTTTGTTAAAAGCCCATTTTGCCAGCAGTGAAGCACCCATTTAAGCTATTGTCATTCTTTTCAGTGCCTCCTTTCTATGCAAATTAGGTTCATTATAGATTTCAGCTTATTCACAGAATGTCACCTGACATTCTATAAATAAACACTGAATAAACATTGCTCTGTTAACACTCGCAGAATGGAGGTGGTAAATGTAATTTGAAGAAAGATGCTTGCTTGCATGTTGTATTGATTGAGATATACCAGTTGTTCATCAAATGATGGAGAAGAATATTATAAGACACTTTTGGCATTTAAAGAGTATTTTAGAGAGATTGCGATGCCTGGGTCGCAGTGGTGGTCAGTCCGGGCATTAATATGATAGATGGAGGTTCACAGATTGAGGTAACCTGCCTGAAATGAAATAAACATTGATGTCAGTGTGTGCAATTTCTATTGAATTCTTGGACCCTTGAATGATAAGGAGATAATCAAGCTTTCTAAGTGGTGCAGGTTCACTACTTTCTCTAGTTTCCCACAGACAGTAATCTGAATTTGTTTCAGTCCACCAGGACTAAAGACACAGGAATTGAAACACAATTGAAAATCCAATATTTAAACTCATTAAGAACCCCTTAATTTTTTAATCCACTGATATATGTAACCAGGCAGCAATCTGTTTAACCGATGCTACTTTGAGACAATTGGATTTATGGGCTAAAACCTGCAGCTTTTTCACAGTAATCTGTTTGCCGGTAGGTATTGGATATATTTAATCAATTTTGGACCCAAGAGAACAAACCGAAATTTACAGACCGCTAACCCCATTCTCATTGGGGATCCTTTTAATTCTATTAGTGTCAATCTGGCTGCTGCAATAGGCCTGTTACCCATTTGGGTCAAATATAAAAAGATATGGTTATGAGTTGAGATGAAGAGATGTTTGTTTAACAGAAGAGATTTTTAGAATGAGAAAAATGTCCTTGTTTGCTGTACCTTCTTGATTCCAGGAGATGAATTATTGAGTCTGCACCATATTTCTCTATGGTAAATAAATAGTGGTACCTCGCAAGAGCTGTCATGTGTAGCCTGAGCTGAAGCATTAAAAAACACAACACACACTTCAATTAGAGCTACAGGGATTGATAAAATAGTGCAAAACACGAGCCCAATGAAGGGGTTGTGTAGTATCTGGCAGGACAATTTGAATTGCATCTCATGCATTAAATTATACAGCATTTCTTTAAGATGTATTCACCGAATCACATGGGTATTCTGTCATTTCACTGTTTTGAAAGTGCTAAAGACAAATTGCATTGGGAATGTTTATGTTGAATTGCGGTGGAAAATAAGTTATATAAATGCATACCTATTTTTTTTTTTACAACCATTTGAAGTTAATTCAGAAAGATTTGGTAACGATAGACCAAACATCTGAGACCAACATTTTAGATTACTATACTTGTTTGGCCAAAAATTTGAACACAAGCACACGTTGTTAAGATTTTTTGGTTTATTTTAAGCTACACTGAACTTATTCAAAAAAGTACTGAGTAATATTAATTAGCTAGATTAGTATTTAATATAGAGTTTACGGTTTAGGTTAGTTAAAATAAGTGTTAATCAAATAAATCTTGTTCTTTTGAAGATTATCAAAGAATATGGAATACATTTGATCACAGTTTCCACAAATATATAAAGCAGAACAACTGTTTTAAACATTGATAATAAGAAGAGATGTTTCTCGAGCATCAAATGATCATATCAGAATGATATGTGAAGGATCATGTGACACTGAAGACTGGGGCAATGATGCTGAAAATTCAGGAATAAATAATGTTTTAAAAAATGTTATAATTTTAAATCGTAATATTTCACAATATTACTGTTAGGCAGATGGTGGAGGTGGATGATGGAGGCATGGAGAGGAGGAATAAACTGAAATGTCTTTTATTGACGCAAACTCAAAATAAACACTTTAAATGCAAAACAAAAGGGCACTTTTTGTGCAAAATAGAAAAATCAGTCCAACGGGAAACACACAGGAAGAGACACAGCATCTAACATGAACGACAAAGACTGAATAACACACCAGGTAGAGATACACAAAGGATGATTAGACACAGGTGACAAGACTGACGAGGTGATTGATTACAAAACAGGTGAATAGAAACACTAGGAGAATCCAGTGAGGAAACTGGAAGTGGGTGGAGAAGACACAACTGTGACAATTACTGTTTTTAACTGTATTTTTTTTATCCAATTACTGCATCATAAGAGACTTTCAAAAAATCGAATTGGCCAGACCTTGTAGCCTTGTTTATAATAAATGTCTTCATATCTCACAATGATTTTAAAAATCACAATTCTGTTTCTCAATGTAAACTCATATCTCTTTTTCTCTTACTGTGACATTTTTTCAAACTTTTTAGTTTCTACTCTTGAGGGAGATAGTGATTGGCAGCACAGCCTGAGTAACATCAATCAGGAGATATTTGTGCTGAATGGAAAGTCTTTCATTCTAAGTGTGTGGTCAGCCTGATCATAATCATGATTCTTGACACAGACTTTCATTTCTATGTGTTCCCAAGTCATGTGCATGATTTCAAACCACCCAATTCTGTTTCATGTCTGGACATCAATAAGAAAAATCGTCCATAAACATCAGGGAAATCAAGCAGGATAGACCTGTGTCTTGTCATTGGCCCCAATGGAGACGGACGTCCCACAGCGGCTATTTGTTCCTGTCTCGCTTCTGGTTAGTGGGATTAGATCCTGCCACCAATGTGTATTCTGTGATCTGGATGGAGTCTGGCAGCCACACAGGTATCAACACAATGCCAGTGCCATCTATTTGACGAGTTATGTGACTAGAAATTTTGTTTACGGATTGGTTTGGTCAAGCAACATCTGGAATTAAGTCTGTTTCACACATCGTCTGTCTGTGGCATGTATTTATTTGAACAGATTGCAGCGTACATACATGTCCCAAAAATGCTGCTGAGAGTAGAATACCTCCAATGAGCCGAATCTTTTCCAATAATTTTTTTTATTAAGAAACATAAATTAACATAACATATGTCTGTCGGCTGACAGGCACACAACACTATTTATTTGGTAAATCTCTCTAAATTTAGTCAGTTTAAAGCTAGGCTATAGTGTTTGGATTGCATTCGGTGTATATTCATTTGCATTTACATCTAAATGTCTATAAATGCAAGCCTGCTATTATGGTACTAAAATGCTCACATGCCACAGATGCAGGATAATAATTGGCAAAAAACTATGAACAAATAACAAGTAAGCAGAGCAATTGGGGATCTTATGTGGGTGAGTGAACCTTCTGTTAGTCTTGCACTGTTATTCTACTTTGCAGTTTCTCTACATTTTTTTTGTTTCTTTAAAAAACACACACACACACACACAAAAACATTGAGCTAAATGTTAATGGACTAGAGCACTAAAGCCTGAGAGGGATTTAATTGCCATGTTCAGAGGCCTTAGCATCTTTGTTTTGCCCCAGTAAGTGCAATCTGGGAGCTGTGAACTTTCTTAAAAGCCTTACTCAGAAGAAACAGCAGTAGGACATTGTCAACAGGCACGCAAACTAATAATTACAGTTTCTGGCTGTATTTTTATTTTATTTTTAGAATCTCAGTGTGCATGCAAACTGGCATCGAAACTGAACCTATAGCGAATAATTTATAAACAGTAAGATAATCACATTCATCCACACAAGTCACGCATAGCCGAAGCACAACCAATGTTCCTCTGTAAAATACATGTTATGTTGTTTTTTAAACCCTAAAAGTTACATAGTGTACCTTTTAATTGTCACACATTTGAAAAAAACGTAAGTGTGAGAGTCAAATGAACTTCTCTCACTAGTATTTTATTATAGTGGTAGACCCATATAAACACAGCAACCATACTTAAAACAGTAGATCTTTTTCTCTCTGTTTTTTGTAGTAGATTGAGAGGCTTCACACTGAGAACTGAAACCGCGTGCCAATGCTCGGTACCTGCAGCAACATCCCATCTGCTGTTTTCAAAACTTCATGTGGACAGGTTTTTAGTCTTCAGAGCCTTTGAGAGCACTTTACACTTTTCACCTCAAAACTATTGCATTTATTTATTTATTTATCTATTTAATTTGTTAATTAGTCTAGAAATTTTAATGGGATATCCAAACAAACATTGATTTAGAGTCCTCTTGCGATTAAGTGGAAATGTGCCAGTTCTGGAAAAGAGTCTCTGCTGTAGCAATGCAGCATTATAATTTGTTGTGCTTATTATGGCGATAGAGCTAGGAGTCTTTGAACAAACTAAAGTTACTTTTAGCTTCTACATGGAGCCTTTCAAAATTTCCTCAAGCTAAACTTGCAGACCACAACATAAGCATTGGCATCAAATGATGAAGTTATCGTAGTTAAAAACAAAACAAATGATCATAGTCAATAATGCTTGTAGCATCAGCAGCCCTAGGCAGAATATTAGTTTGTGATGCGCATAGTACATTTGTTCTGCATTAAACAGCAAATGTATTCTCTGTGAATTAAATGACCATTGCTTTCATAGTTGTTATGGGTCTGGAAATAGAGGAGTATTAATGGACCTTTAGCCAAAATGCAAATATGGTTTATATGAAAACATTCCTCAGCACAAAAGGCCAATGGAAATACTCTGGTTATTAAGTAAAAGGTGTATTTCAACAACTTTCATAATTTGTAATTACAAACCTGCAATCGAGTTAAATCAGGAGTGTAAGCTATGGTTCTGTGCCATACATTTTGCACAAAAAGTTATTTGTTGCATCTGAAATCGAATAATTCCCTACTACTATATAGTATTCAAAAGACTGTGAATGAAAATGACCTATATGACTGTAACGGAGTTCGTTGTTCAGGGAGACCAAATAAAACATACGTAAATACAAAATAAACATAATGGCGGCAGTTCCTCACGAACGACTGCCGCCCACAGAAACAAAAACAACACAAACTCCAGGCCTGGTCCTCTCTCGTCTCGTCTCTCGTTTCACTGTCTTCGCTCCTCCTTTTATGCCTCCGCTCCTCCGTGAGACGAGAGACCGGCGGCTCGCAGGTGACGCTCATTATCAGTCACGCCACCGGCTCTGGTGACGCTCCCACGGTCCCTCGACCCCGACCTGCTCGCCACAATGATTACTTCTATTACTAAATATTACTTCCAGTGAGATTCTGAAGTGTGCATTCCCTTTACTATCCCATGAGGCCACAAGGAAAGATTTATGAATGTCAGTGAAGTGACACAACCGACATTGGTAGGTCACGTGACAGTAACAATATGGTGAATGTTGGCTGCGGATCCAAATTTTATTTCATATTACCCATATTTGGACTATATAGAGCAAACTTTTTATAACAGTCTTCAAATTCAAATTTGTAATAATGCAATATCTACTCAGAACCCAATTTCGGGAGCAGCGAAAACCGATTCCCTTACTGAATTTTTCAATTATGTCTGTTTCAAAGTGGAAACTGTTACTGTTAGCTGATAGCAGCCTATATAGTTTGTGAGACTTCTTTTGCTTCTTGATCATATGAAAATATTAAATTTAAGATGCATATTCATTGGTAGTGTACACTACCGTTCGTAAGCTCTAAGATTAAGATTAAGATTTGTTCTCAAAAAACATTTCTATTCATCAAAGAATCCTGAAAATAATATGTTATGATTTGAAGCAACATGAACCAGCATCACGGTTTTAAGCATTATTAATAAAGAGCAGCAAATCAGGATATTACAATGATTTCTGAAGGATCATCTGACACTGAAAACTGGACAAAATTATGCTGAAATTCAGATTTGCCATCAAATGAATAAATAACAATATAAAATACATTGAAACTAAAAATAATTATTTTAAACTGCAAAAATATTTTTTTTTTGAATATTGTTTAATAGTTTAATATAGTTTATAGTTTGTTTGTTGCTTCCATTAGCTTTGTTTAGAATTTTAAGGCTTGGTTGAAACGGCTGAAAGATAAGATGCCATCACAACAGCAGTGTCTAGAGCTTTAGTTGTTAAAGTAAACACAAGATGAGATCCCATATGCCAGCTGCATGCTCTCAATAGAAGAATAATGCACACTCAGCAGGAGTGACTCAATAAACGTGAACAAAGAAACTGTCCAGGATCTTAGTCAGCAAAATGCCACAAGGTTCCACTGTCAACATATTGACTTCAACAAACTTCTCCATTCTCGTAAAGACAATGTAGTAATTTAATTTGTAATTTAATTTTATCGACACGCCCTGTAAACACATCCACTCTTCTGATTAGCCAATCAAATTATGTAATTTCCTGTAATCAGATGAGAAATAGACTTGCTGTCTCTAATGTTGTGCGAGCAATATAGTTAAGAAATCAATTAGCGTGCGCTGCTCACTCAATCCTCACAATGCTTTTAAGTATAATTAGGCCGCATATCAATCAGCCACATTAGTATGTACCATTCATAGCGAAAACAATGAGGCAAGAATGTGTTTTACAACAAAATGTCACACCAGTGGTGCATTTATTAAAGACTTTACAGGGGAAAGCAATGGAGTGGAGTGACAGTGCTCTTATGGGTGCAATGCAAATCTGTTTGCAAGAGTGAAGCTAACATGTTCCCAAAATAGTTGGGGCAGCAGCAGGCCACCGAGGGACCCCGTCGAGTCTGCATCTGGATCTGTGGAGAGGAATGAGTTATTAGTCCTTATTTTGTTGCCCTGGGTGACATAACAATGACAGCTTGCTCACATGTACTACTGTGTACTTGGATTAGCATGGATCATTTTTTCTGGCTTTGTTTTCTTTATAGATTGAATCCATGCTGGGGTATGAAGACAGTAACTAGAAATCTATAAAACATGCTATCAAATAGTCTGTTATGGCTCAGGATACTTTAATGAAGGTGTATCTGTCATATTTTATTGAAGTATCAGCATCATCTGAAATATGAATAATTTAGAGATATTACAAATCATTGAATTTACATTATTTTAAAAGTGACTTTAGAAGACAATACGGTTTGTGATATTCTTATGTGATTGAACACAATTCTATCACTGACCTGCAGTCCAAAGCAACCCATTTTGCAATTAGTTTTGTCAGTCTGCCTGACTTTGCAATGTATGCTATGTTCTGCTACATTTTAAATTACTGGTCAACATGCAGATGGATGTTCTTTGGCTTAGTTTTGATGTGTTTTTTTTTACTGTATGAAGTTAAAAGACATTCTGCTTCTTTCAGTTGCAATCCATCCTGTTGTTGTCTTTGAATGTAAGAGTCCTGTGCCGACTGTGGATTCACAAACAGAGCTCAACGACATAAATTAACTACAGTAGTACTTCAAGATACGAAAGGCTCAACTTACGAAAAATCCAAGTTACGAAAGCAAAGACGAAAATTTTTACTGCTCTACATACGAAAAGTTTTCAAGATACGAAAGGTTTCTGAAAGTCCGAGATTCGCCCCATAACAATTTTGAAACTCGCGCCACACGCCGCCATCTTAGTTATAGTAGACTCGCCACCATCCTCCTGCTCTCCCATTGGTTCCTGATGCTAGCCAAGCCATGAGATCCTTCTCTCTAATTGGACAGCATCCCTCCCATCATGCATCTTCTATACGTACGTGCTGGCGGGCTTTAGCTCAGCCACTCCGCACCCGAAACATTAAATTTTTTATGTGTTTTCATAGTTAAGTGTACGTACGTTATCTGCCGTTTGTCCTCCTCCTCCTCTGCCGCCACTTTCGGAGATAGCCTCACTCGAAAGGTAAGCTTCGACATTTTACGTTATTTCATTGTTTATAGGTCAATTTAGCTTTATTATGAAATTTAATGGGGTGTTTTTGGAGGGCTTGGAACGGATTAGCCATTTTACATGTAAAATGTGTTCCAAGATACAAAAAACTCATTATACGAAGGCCGCCTCGGAACGGATTAATTTCGTATCTCGAGGTACCACTGTACAATTAAATTTGTGGCCAGAGACCACAAATACAAGTTTTCAGTTTTACTTTAAACTCCTGCAGTGTAGTTCTAATAGAACTCCTGCACTCTCTAATAGAACTCCTGCAGTTCTAATAGAAACAAGAAGGCTGTTCAAAAGTTTCAGTGCAGCAACGGCAAAAGCCCAATTTCCTCTCGTTTTCAATTTAGCCCAAGGAACATTTAGCAGTCTCTGGTTGGATGACCTAAGAGACCTTCCAGGATTGTGAATAGGTAGTAGATCAGAAATATACACAGGAGCTAATACATTAAGGACTTAAAAACCAGCAACAAGACTTTAAAATCAATTCTGTAATGTATTGGTAGCCAATGGAGAGATTTCAGAACATGAGTAATGTGCTCTCATTTACGGACACCAGTGAGGAGCCTGGCAGATGCATTTTTTACTATCTGCAGATGGTTCACAGATGCTTGGTTAATGCCCAGATAAATGGAAAACTTGGAGATGATAAAGCCTGGATTTGACAGCTAATCTGTACTAACAAACAACACGACCAAATTCTTCTCTAGTGGTTTCACACACAAAGTCAAGTGGCCAGCGGGGGTCTAACAGCTTCAAAGCTTCAGATAGCATCATCTCAGTTTTGCATTCAAAGTTTAGGGACATCCAGGCCTTTACATCTGCTAGACAAGCCAACAGAGTACCCAAACCCATTTTATTAGATTCCAGGGGCAGATAGATTTGGGCATCGTCCATGTAACAGTGAAAGATATCGTGTTTCCTAAAGATCGACCCCAAAGAAAGCACATACAAAGAATATAAAATCTGGGCTAGAATAGAACTGTCACGGAAAGGTGAGTTGTGGAGTGAACGACGAAAACACAGAATCAAGGGATCAACATAAAACTATATTTATTGAACAAAAACGAAAACACTTAAAGTATAAACATAAAACGGCACACTTGTGCATAAGCAAACGAAAACGAAACATGGAGAAATGTACACACTAAGAAGAAACGACATGGAAACATTAACAATCGGCAAAGAAAAAAAAAATTAGGGTTTATATATACACACACAGGAATAATGGGAAACACCTGACAATGGGGGGGTCGAGACGAAAACACAAAGGATCACACAGGAGGAAGTGATAAGACACGACGATTTTGTCCATAGCAACTTACATTGCATTCAAGTTACACATTGACTGATCAGTTCTTAAGCAATGTAGTGATGTACCCATACATAAGAGGTGCATCCAAAGTAAATTCACCAATATTAACCATTTAAGGGCGTCCAAAAAATAGCTTACAAAAATGTGGAGGAAAAACGTAATGGAACGTTTTTGCTGGCTTACAATATCTTGTAAAGCAGACAGAGTTACAGGTTCAAATGGACTCAGGATGCTAGTGTAAAAATAGACGGACAGAAGAATCATGATTAATGTTAATGTTATCGTTGACTTACGTCGTGTGTGGACGTCTGCTCCTTGTTCTCCGTGTTATTCTTAGTTCTCCAGGGTTTTGCACTAGAAGTGCCGTTTTCTGTTCCGTCTTTAAAGTGTTTTTGTTTATTTTTTATTAATAAAGTGAGTTTCTGTTGGATCCTGTTGCTCTTCCGTTGTCTCCACATTGCACACGTGCCTCAAGCGTGACACTTATCTTGTCCACAAAGAAATTAGCCAGAGACTCAACAGAGGGGTTAACAGCGGCATGGAAGAAAGTGCTCTTAGACTGTGATATTTCCTTTCAATAAAATCTGAGAAACCGGCATTGCTGTTTCACCACTTTCTGATATTGTATCAAACTGTACCTTAATATTTCATATGAGACTTGCTTCTTGTATTTTTTTTACCACATTCTTTTGGCTCTCTTGCAGACCTGCCGAAGGGCACGAGTATCATCATTGAGCCAGGGCTCTGACTTTGGTTTATATTGTTTGGCTTTTATGGGAGCCAAAGAGAACACAGATGTAATTTCTTCCTTTTCCACTCGAGCACTTGACCGTGATATTGGTGGAGGAAGAGGCATCAGCACACCTGTTAGTGTCTCATGTGGGAAATGAGCCTGAGGCAATTAGTCATAGTAATTAACATCACCTCAAACTAAAGCAAGCAAAAGCCAAGTTGCATAAGAGGAAACTACAATTAGACCTGCTGTCAAAAGTGTACAATTATAGCAGAATCCTTGTTTCACATAGCTCTGGTTAACATGCCAATGATTGTTACTGGAGTTTTACGACATGATTATTTCAGAGACAAATCCTCAGCGTTTTTATTATTTATCCCTGACAGTCACACAGATAATTAGCATTGTATTTGCAGTTATAATTGTTTTTCTTTTTCATTCCCGTTCCATTTTGCCTTTTAACTTCTATAATGGGCTGAATATGAATGTCTTATAAGATATTCTCTGATTTTCTTATGCGCTGTCCACAAATAGATTGTTTCAATAGCAAACATAGAATATTCTGTTTTATAGGGTGTTGTGGGTGGTTGTTAGAGTGTTGCTAAAATGTTCTAGGTGATTGCTAGATTGTGGTAAGTGGTCGATAGAACATTCTGTTTGTTAGAGTGTTGCCATGTGGTTGCTATAGTGTTCTGGGTGGTTGTTAGAGTGTTACTATGTAGTTGCTAAAATTTTCTAGGACGTGGTGGGTGGTCGATACAACATTGTGTTTGTTAGAGTGTTGCTATGTGGTTGCTATAGTGTTCTGGGTGGTTTCTAGAGCATTGCAATATGGTTGCTATGGTGTCCTGGGTGCTTGCTAGGACGTGGTGGGTGGTCGATAGAACATTCTGTTTGTTAGACTGTTTCTATGTGGTTGCTATAGTGTTCTGGGTGGTTGCTAGGATGTGGTGGGTGGTCGATACAACATTCTGTTTGTTTGAGTGTTGCCATGTGGTTGCTATCGTGTTCTGGGTGGTTGCTAGGGCATTGCAATGTGGTTGCTAGGGTGTTCTGGGTGGTTGCTAGGAAGCAGTGGGTGGTCGATAGAACATTCTGTTTGTTAGAGTTTTGCAGTGTGGTTGCTAGGGTGTTCTGGGTGGTTGCTAGGATGTTGCAAATGATGCAAGTTATGCGTCAAAGTGTACCCCAAGCCTAAATATGACCAATAAAAATAGCAATGCTTCAGCAACCACTGCTAAACATAACATTGATAGCCAGTGGAAAAAAATCTCTGAATAGCGAACAATTTGAATGTTTTTTGCTGCTGTTATTTGACAAATATGCGAGTGAAAGTAATCAAATGCAAATGAAATCTTTCAATAAGCAAGTCTTCAATTTGTCAGCCATTGATTCTCACTTTTCCTACTGGCAGTAAGATGCATATGGTACAACTCATCCTTTAAATTCACCACAAAGAAAGTGCAATCCCAAAAGACTGGTACATAAATACTGTTTTACGAGGGATATTGAGAGCCACTTCCAGCAACATGCTCAATAACTCTGTGGTGATAAAGCTTCTACTGAACACAGCTCATCGTGAATAGGCTACACACACTCATACCAAGCTGAGGCAATGTCCTTTTCACACACAATCTTTCATAATCTGAAGCAAATGGCCCCAGAATTTCTTCAACATGCTAATGTGAACCTCAGAATCCATGTAGTTACAGTCCCTGCGCTATTCTCAGTCAAATTCAGACAGAGGTATTTAGAGCAATGCTGATTCCAGGAGGTCGCAGACCTGTTATGGCTGACATGTTCTCACCAGTGAAGGCAAATGCTTATATTGGTGGGGGGGAACAGTTCCTGTGAGCATTGGAGAATGAGATAAGGTTATGGAACTGCCAACAATGTTTAGAAATATAATGTGTAAAATAGCTGTAACTGACTTCAAAATGCTTCATATTTTGTTACCACTGGCTGAAACAGAAAAGACTGAGATTGGACTGAATGCAACAGGAAGACAGCACAAGCTATCGATAGTATGGATGTGCTGTTTAAACGGGTACAGTGGTAAGTTAAAGCAATAGTTTCATGAATTATAATAGTAATTATTATTAATAATTAAATTCCCTTGTGTTGTTGTGGAGAAAAATTATGTATTTAACCACACTGAATAAAATTTAAAACAACAACAATAGTAATAATAATTTGAAGCACGAATGGAAGCAGCAGCAGTAATAATGATAACAATAGTAAGAGTAATAGTAGTAATAATAAAATGGACTGGTCAGTGAAATCTAGGAATTGTTGAAGTTTATATCTTGATCCATATCTTGCAAAAATACAATTTAAGGCGCAGTAAGCGATTTCTGAGATTCATTTTTGAGGGCAGGAATCAATCCAAACAAACACAGCCCTCCCTTCATTGCTCCGTCCCCAAAATGCATGAACATGCAGTGCAAGAGTGGATATCACAGCTTTAGTAAAAAAATAAGTAGGAAAAATTCTACAGAAAATAAAGCTAAGATGACAAAGAACAAAGAATGAACATACAGTGCACGAGTATATATTAGGGATGAGCGAGTACAGCATTATCTGTATCTGTTAACCATTTGAATGATCTATATCTGTATTTGGACTAGGCGGGGCCTAACCCGGAAGTGGGCGGGATTTATCCCGGAAATGGGTATGTTAATCGGTGGGTATCTTTAACTGGTATGTTATTTTTAATCATGCAATTGATATGGGTGGATCAGAAATTGTTATATTTACTGCTGATTAGAAAACTATTTACATGACAGCATCAGCATTGAGCTTCAGATCAATGGTTCTTTTTCTAACTTCGCTCGGTGTTTCACTATGGGAATCGCTTTGGGCGTGACCAACTACGGAAGCTCTTATGACACCACGTCTGTCTTTGGACAGACAGGTCGACCTGTGATCAGGCTCCGCCCCCACCAATATCACTCCGGTCGACCCCTCCCAAACTCATTCGCGCTTTCTTCCCGTGAGGGACTACTAGCTCTCTTAGCACTTCCAACATCCCTGCTGGTTTTTCGCTAAACTGTTCATCAGGCGGGCCGTCATTGGATTACGCCACCGAACGCGATATCAGTTGGATTGGATAGTGTTGAGTGACATCGTATGCGGAATAGCGTTCACGTCAGGGTGAGCTATTCTGTTCCAAATATCGCGTATTATATCGCTATAAACGCTTCAGGCTTCACGCGTTAAGGCGAGCCTCTAGAGGGCTAACTACCCTACGAGATCCAGACTAACGTGTTGCGACGAGTCTACTCTCTCTACTCTTCAGCCATCATGTCGACGGTCATTACCCCCGCCAAAGGGAATGATTCGAAGAACAGGGAGGTGGCATCCCGCCCGTGTCCATCTTCATGTGGAGCAACCATCTCGGGCAGGGACCCCCACCCAATGTGCATCGTGTGTATGGGCCCAAAACACGCTCAAACGTCGCTTGCGGACCCACAGACGTGCGTTCACTGTGCTGCCATGCCAGTGAAAGTTTTGGAAAGAAGGCTGAGAGTTGCGGTGGCTAACCGACAGGACCCATGTCTGTCGGGAGCTGCCGCGAAACCTATGGCTACGGACCATCAACCGCGAGCTACCACGAGCTGGGCGGACATGATGGAAGCCGAATCCCCGGAGATGCCTCCTCTGTTTGAAGGCCTTCTTACACAGGAGGAGGAGGGACCGGGTGATGAGGACGCAGATGGCGATGCTAATTCTGACCTCCTCGACTTGGACATGGACGACGACGAGGAGGAGGAAGACAACTCTCCCTTCCCCGTCCAACAGTCTAGACCGCCAAGCACGACTGACTCTGCCTCGCAGGTAGACAGTAACCTGTATGAGGTGTGCAAACGAGCCGCGGCGAAGCTGGGCCTAGCTTGGCCCGCAGCACAAGATGCGGAGGGATCTGAGAGGGACCTTTATGATGGAAAAAGGCTGCCGCCCGCTCAACCCACCGCTAGACAACTCCTGCCTGCTGTGCCTGCTTGCATGAAAGAGATGTCTCGCCATTGGTGCAGCCCCTTTAAGAGCAAGCTCCCGGCCAAGGGACACTCGAAGCTGGAGATTCAAGGGATGGGAGAGCTGGGGTTGACCGGACCCCCAGCGGTAGAGTCTTCAGTGGCCTATCATCTCCATCCGAATCGACGCTCTATTTCCGCCTCCTCGCAGATTTCGCTACCGAGCAAGATGGAACGTCTCAACGCGTCCGTCTATCAGCGCATGTATAAATATGCGGCACAGTCAGTGTGCTCGCTGAATGCAGTGACTTTACTGTCAGCATATCAGGCAGAGATTCTGGAGGAGATGGGACGACAGCTGGATACAGGAGTCCCGAACCCAGCACTTTGGGACGAAATATGTGTGGTTAACGATCTAATTCTCCGCTCTTCCCGTGGAGCGGTTCAGGGGTGTGGCCGCGTGATGGGTCTGGCCGTGTCAGGTGAGAGAGCGTTATGGCTAAACCTGTCAGGACTGAGTGACGCTCAGAAAGCGGAGGTGATGGACGCTGCATACGACCCAACCAAAGGTCTGTTCGGTCCAGCTCTCGAAAAAATGAGAGAAACTAGCACCCTCAGAAAACAAGAGGATGAAGCTTTCAACCTCTGTTTACCACGCAAGCCAGCACAACGACCCCCCACTCAGCCAGCGCGACAGAGCTTTACAGCATCCGCTGCGACGAGAGGGAGACAGACGGGGGCTAGAAACATGAGACCCGCTCTCAGCGGACAACAAACTGGCCAACGTCCGAGGTCGGATGGCTCCGGACCATGGGGAAAGCATTCATTTGCGGCCGCGGCGGCTAGAAACCGGCCGCCCCACCCCGAGGAACGGAAGAAAAAGCGTGCGACCTAACACGCGCATGTTCCCCTGCACTTCTCTCTCCGCCTGCAAAGAGAAGGAGGGTTTCCAGCCCTGTTGTTTTGAGTTCAGTAAGGGCTCTCACTGTAAGTTCTCCTCAGGTTCAAGAACACGAGGAAATTGTTCAACAGTGTCACCAAGCACTCACACGGTGTTTTCAAACGCCTGTCAGTTCAGGGGAATTCACAATAAAGAATGCACTATCGCATCCAAGCCACGAGCTAAGGGCGAGGTGCTCCCCATTTTCAAAACACAATTCAATAAATGTTTCAATATCGCAGCCAGGCAGACAGCCGAGGGCGATATTTCTCATAAATCCCAAAGAGGTAAATCGCGCCTCCCTAGCGTCACCACTAGGGAGAGCGCACGCTGTTCCAGTGGGGGCCAGCACAGAGACGATAATGACGTCATCAATGTGCGCTCCCGAGGAAGAAGTATACAAGGGACCTCTTGCGCCCTGTGATCCCAAAGAAGGGGAGCACGGCCCTGCGTCCAATCTTAGATCTTCGTGTGTTAAACAAGCACCTAAGAAAGTACTCATTCAAAATGCTGTCACACAAATCGCTTTGTCGGGCAATCCGCAGAAACGACTGGTTCGTGACGATAGATCTGTCAGATGCATATTTTCACATAGACGTTTACCCGTCTCACAGAAAATATCTCAGGTTTGCATACCGAGGCACTGCTTACGAGTATCAGACTATTCCGTTCGGGCTGTCTTTAGCTCCGAGTGTTTTCAGCAAATGCGTGGAAGCTGCTCTATTCCCATTGAGAAACAACGGGATAAGGATATTGTCTTACATAGACGATTATCTGATATGCTCCTCGTCAAAAGAGCAAGCGATCAGAGACGCAGATATGGTGTTAATTCATCTCAGCAACCTGGGATTCAGAATAAACATGAAAAAGAGCCGTTTAGAGCCCTCTCAATACACAGAATACCTGGGGCTCAGTATAAACTCCCTCTCTTATCGAGTCACTCTGACAGAGGGGAGAATCAAATCTTTCGGTCAGTGTCTCTCCCGTTTTCAGATGGGGAGAGTTGTCCCATTCAGACTGTGCTTACGGATGCTGGGTCTATTGGCCTCAGTGATTTCGGTAGTACAACTGGGACTTCTCATAATGAGAGATTTTCAGCGCTGGGTCGCGCATCTGCAAGTCGACCGGTGGGAATAACTCAGGTGTGCGTCAGGGCGCTCAGACAGTGGGAAAGCCCCGCGACGCTCAGAACGGGGATTCCCTTGGGGGCGGTGACGTCAAGAGTTACTATGACGACGGACGCCTCACTGAGAGGCTGGGGAGCAACGCTGATGGGCAGAGCTGTAAATGGCGTGTGGGCTCCACATCTGATTCACAAGCACATAAATTACTTGGAGTTGCTAGCTGTGTTTCTAGCGCTGAAACATTTTGTGGGCTTCATCAAGGGCCAGCACGTGTTGGTGAAAACAGACAATTCAACACGGAGAGTGGAAACTTCATCCACAGGTGGTGAAGCAGATATGGCAGAGGTACGGTCAGGCTGCCGTAGATCTCTTCGCCTCGCAGGAAAACGCCCAATGTCCTCTGTATTTCTCTCTAGCGGACGAAAAAGCACCATTAGGTATGGATGCACTGGCTCACCCATGGCCAAACGTCCTGCTGTACGCATTTCCTCCTCTGAGCTTGATTTCACCTACGCTAGCCAGAGTGAGGGAGGTGGGGTTGTCACTCATTCTGATAGCTCCACGTTGGACATCCAGACATTGGGTGGCAGAGATAGTTCAACTGCTCTCAGGCCAGCCGTGGCCCCTTCCTCCCCGGAGGGACCTTTTGTCTCAGGCGGGGGGGGAAATTTACCATCCTCACCCAGACAGGATAGCTCTCTGGGCCTGGCCCGTGAGAGGGGGAATTTGAGTGCAGCAGGGCTGCCTCCATCAGTCATACACACTATACAGTGTGCCAGAGCTGCTTCTACTCGCTCACTTTATACCAATAAATGGCGAGTCTTTGAAGAATGGTGTGAGGAAAGCCATATTGTCCCTTTTCTATGCTCAGTAAGGGACATATTATGTTTTCTCCAGGATTTGCTGGATAAAGGAAGGGCTTTTTCGACTTTGAAGGTTTATTTAGCAGCTATTTCTGCTTGTCATGTCGGGTTTGGTGACAAGACACCAGGCCAGCACCCTTTAATAAGTCGTTTTATGAAGGGGGCACGACGTAAGAGGCCAGTGACCAGGAAGATGGTCCCTTTGTGGGATTTATCTACGGTTCTAGAGGCCCTTTGTCAACACCCTTTCGAGCCATTAGAAGGCATAGGGTTGAAGTTTCTCTCTCTCAAAACTGCACTGCTTGTAGCGCTGGTTACAGCTAAGCGGGTGAGTGACTTACAGGCCCTGTCGGTTAGCCCATCATGTTTGCAGTTTTCTCCAGGGTTCACAAAGGTGTCCTTTTGCCCTAACCCTGCTTTCATACCTAAAGTGGTGGATTCATCTTATAGATGTAATACTACGGAACTTACAGCCTTCCACCCTCCTCCGTTTTCTTCTCCGGAGGATCGGAGATTGAATTCATTGTGTCCAGTACGTGCACTTCATGCATATATGGAGAGGACGGCAGGTTTCAGAAAAGATGACCAGCTTTTTGTGTCTTGGGCTACTCCTCACAAGGGGAAGTCGTTGTCACGTCAGCGACTGTCCCACTGGATTGTAGATGCTATTTCTCTAGCATATAAATGCAGAGGATCTCAGCCTCCTGAGGGCTTAAGGGCCCACTCCACTAGGGGCATGGCTACATCATGGGCCCTGCTTAAGGGGGTGTCGGTTCAGGATATCTGTGCTGCGGCAAGTTGGGCGACGCCGCACACTTTTGTGCGATTTTACAGACTAAATGTGTCTGAGCCATCGCTAGCACATGCTGTGCTTGGAGCCGACAGGTCAGGACCCTCGTAATTTGTACAACGTAAATTGTGCAATCCGGAGTGGTCTATATCTCCCATAGTGAAACACCGAGCGAAGTTAGAAAAAGAACGATGGGTTACTTAACGTAACCCCAGGTTCTTTGATAACAGAGTGAGGTGTTTCACTATGGGAATCGCTTTGGGCGTGACCAACTACGGAAGCTCTTATGACACCACGTCTGTCTTTGGACAGACAGGTCGACCTGTGATCAGGCTCCGCCCCCACCAATATCACTCCGGTCGACCCCTCCCAAACTCATTATAGAGAGATTTCTTCCCGTTCCTGTGCAAGGAGGGAAGTGTTGGTGAAACACCTCACTCTGTTATCAAAGAACCTGGGGTTACGTTAAGTAACCCATCGTTTTGATCACGATAACAAACAAACTATATACAGAACAAATTTTGCAACAATGAATACAACACGTGTTTGCAATAATGAAGAAAAAAATTTAAAAACTGATTCGAGCCAGCAGACGATTAAAAAAAGAGAAAAAATTCTCTGACAGGCAGAGACACAACGCTAGTCGAATTCTATCAAGCACCACGTCTGAACAAACCCCACGTTTACCAGAACTCTACTGGTTAATAAGTAACTACTACAAACAAACTGGAATAAAAAACAAACCTGAAGCTGAAGAAACCCTAAACGTTAACGGAAAAGACCCGCAAACCTGAGTGACTGAGGGAGAGAGAGAGAGAGAGAGAGAGAGATTGAGAGAGAGAGAGAGAGAGATCTGTTCTCTTCTCAGCGTTCTGTGCGTGAATGAGCAGGGCGGAGCCGCGGGACACAGCAAATCTGCATGTCTAGGGGAGGGGTGCTGTGACTAGCCTATCACAGAACGCAGACACAGTCAGCTACCCAATGAGGATTCTTATTCAATCCGAGAACAGACATTGACTCGTATTACTTGTATGATACAATGAGGATGAGCAAAAATGCTTTATCCGTACCGGATACTCATTTCAGCCGAGTATTCGGCTCAACTCTGGTATAAGCAAGACTTGGTGGTTAGTTGCAAGCAGAACAACAGCTGCAGACAAACAATGACACTCAAAATTGTCCTTTTTGATGGAAACCTTGTTTCATTTTTCTGTATTGTTTAATGAACAGAAAGAACAACATTTATTTGAAATAAATAAAAAATAAATTACTTTTGGTCAATTTAAATTCTGTTAGGCAGCGAGGAGAGCGTGTGATGTGGAGAAAAGGACGGAAACACGGATGCAACAGAACTCAGGTTTAATGCAAATGGAGAAACTGAAAACACTTTAAATACAAACAAAAGCGGCACTCGATGGTGTAAAAACACGGAGCGAGGAGCAAACATCCACACATGAACATCACCATAAGCATTACAATTACCGACAAGGCAACAAGGGGTAACAAGAGGGTTTAAATACATGAGGAGATTACAGACAGCTGGCAAACTAAATGGGTAATCACAAACTAGACAGGCGTGGGAAGGAATGGGGAGACACGGGGAAACCCGGAAGTGACAGACGTGACGTGACGCGACTGTGACAAATACAATATTTAAATAAATAAAAATTTTAAATACTGACCACATTGTAATGGTGTTTTAAATGACAATATGCTGGCAAACTAACCTGTCTCCTATATATGTATATAATATGTTTTGAATGTGAATATCTACTGGGAGTGAATTTTATTTAGTGTACACTAGCATAGATGGCTGCAAAGCTAGCACACAAAAATTTATAGTGTCTTTAAAGCTCTCTCAAAGACATTACACCAAGAGAATCCAGCAACAGAAGCCACAGGCATTAGCTACCTGGGAAAAGTGCCAGTTACTCTCCTCAGAGACTCTCCATTGGCCGCAAGGCCACCACACACAACATAAAGATGATGTCTATAACACATATATATATTTTGAGGGGAAATACGTGTCATCCCCGGTTATTTAGACCTCTCAGGACTACTGATGGGAGTAATATCGGATGTCTGCCGAAACTGAATTGAGAACACAAATAATGTGGTTGGAAGGAGTTCTGTGTTGTCTATTGATCCACTGGGCTTTGGGGGCTCTTGGAGCAACGAATGGAGCGATAAACACAGCCATTAATTGGTTAATTGGTTTTTCTGACATCACGGTTTGTGACTGATGATTGGACAAAGACTGATGGGAATCTTTGCAGGGGGCGCAAATAAAAGGCAACCATTTCTCAGACCTATCTGGACTCGAGCCCAGATTCATTAGAGGCACATCTGATAATTGCAAGGCGTCTTAAAGAGAGATATCATTGTCACCAGATTATAGGGTTCTTATTTTATCAGCTCTTAGAGATTTATTTTTTATTGCTACAATACGTGTGGGAGTCAGGCAGGTTAATTTTTTTAAATCCCAAAAAGTATTGAGATTTCTCAAGAACTAATACAGTAATACCTTGAGATACGAGCGTCTCTACATACGAGTATTCCAAGATACGAGCAAGCATTAGGGCAGATTTGTGCTTCTAGATACGAGTACATTTTCGAGACATGAGTAGGCGTACTGACGCAGATGCCGACGCACTTTCACTTCAGGGTTCACTGGCTTGTATGCATCGCCTGCGAGTAGCTGATTTTCTTTTCATTTTGTTCATTATTCTCCATATTAGCGATAAGCTCTAAGAAAGTGAGTGGTAAGGATGGTAGTGAGAAGAAGAAATGCAAGATGACCATGGAAATGAAGCATACATTTGTCGATAAATATGAGTGCGGTGCCGTGTGAGGGATCAAGCAGCAGAAGCATCACGAGGAACTGTCGACTGAGGAGTTTATCGAGCAACAGGCGATACGCAGGTGTCGCAAAAGCTCAGTGTTGAAAAGAAACACCCTGATAAATTGTCTGCTGGTCGTGCTTCGGTGCTTTTTGACGACGCATGCCTTATTTTTAAAGGGAGACAGAAACAAATCTCCCTCGATAGGTACAGTAGAACCCCGATTTACAAAAATAATCCGTTCCGAGGTTGGCTTCGTTAGTCAATCTTTTCGTAAGTCGGTCAGGCTTTTACATGTAAATTGCCTAATCCGTTCCAAGTCCTGAAAAACGTCCATGTCCATGAAAACACCATGTTCAGCATGGGATGAAGCGCATCCCAGCTTCATACTTCTCAATTATCTCCCTCTCCGACCACATGGAGAGCATTCTCTTGTTGCCCTTCACTTCAGCAACAATCTTCACATCCATGGCTAGTGATTAGAAAAGGGTATATGTTAACTGGGCACAAAATAATGGCGATGCAGCACGATGAAAACAAAGCTTGTATGCGAAAGCGCAGAAGAACTTTAGCGTTAGCGTAGCACAGATGAAATGGGAGAGGAATGCCGCTATGCAGAGGATGGTGGGAGCGATGCTGACCAATAGGAGAGCAGGATTTTAAAAAGTGACTATTCCAGCCATCCCTGTCATTCAGTGCGAAATGGACTATTCCAAAACTTTCCATCGGAGTTCAGGAAGTGACTGAGAAGAGAGCTGATGGATGATTAAGGTAAAAGATATCGGCTGAAGATTGTAGTTTATTGAGTGAAATACAGGGAATCATTGCCAATCGTTGAGGTTTTATTGATCGTGCGTAATCACACATCTATGCACCTTTAATAAATACCAGTTTTGTATTATTCCCTGAGTGAAACATCATTGTTCTGACCAGACAAACTGTAGCCTTCATCCAAACCGAACCAAAATCAGCGCGAATTTCAAAACAAAACTCTGAAATTGTCGCCTCCTTTTTCGCATGTCGATCATTTTGTCGTTACTCGGGCGAAAAAATTTATCGTACGTCAAACTTTTCGTACGTAGAGCATTTCGTAAGTCGGGGTTCTACTGTATTCCGTTAAAAGAAAGCTATGCTCGTATCTCGAGGTATTACTGTATCAAACTTTATTACATCAGTCACAATACTTCATGGGAGTTTGTTCTTTGCTGCTGATCTACCGCAATCTCTGATTGGTGGATGTTTCTTTTCCTTGGTATTCATTGGTATTGTACTCTGGACATACTACATTCACCATGTTATCATTGTCATGTCACCTACCAGCATCAGCGTCACTTCACTGCCATTCTCAAATCCTCTCCCATGTCTTCGTCGTGGGATGGTAAAATGTCTATCAAATGCGTCAGAAGTAGAAGAAATCTCGTCAGAAGAAGTAGGTCATCCGTATACGTTCTGCCTTCTCTTTTATGAGTACATTGAATATTGAATATTTGGATATACTACTGTTTTTTGCCTACTATATAGGGAAGCATGCTGGTTCGGATGCTCCCACAGCCTCGATAGAGAATTCAAATGAATAAACCTGGCCTAATCGAATGATCAAATGGAGTGACGGATTTGAAATGACAGTGCTAACCCTGAAAGGAGCCGATGAGTTTTGATATCACATCCATCTTCACTGAAGGGGTGAAATCTGGCTAATTGAATTCAGGCATAAATCAGCAGGTTGTTTGAGTGGGGCTGCTATGATATGAGCTGGCTGAAATCCAACATGCGGTTTCCCTAGCGGTTTCATCATATAAAGTCGAGTTCTGGTCAGCAGGGATGAAACTGGGTTCTTGGCAAGTTTTAGATGTCTTGCATGCTGTATGCACTGTCATGTCCTCTTGACACAGGATTAAAGTGACCCATATACACCAGCACAGATGGCAGGAACGGCTGGCAGATGATATATCTGGACTGCTCAGGATTGAAGCTGTTGTTGTCCAGCTGTTCTGGTCTTGTGTTGTGCACCAAAGATGCACTGAAGGGCTAATCAGCAGACACAGATTTCATTCATATTCATTTCTTCTTTTCTCTCTCAGCCCATGTCTTCTCATGGTGCTCAGAATATGCTGAAAATACTGCGTGTGTGTGTCTTTGTGTGTGTGTGTGTGTGTGTGTGTGAGTGTGAGAGAGAGAGTGTGTGAGAGTGTGTCTGCATGTGTATCTGTGAGTGAGTGAGTTAGTGTGTGTGTGTGTGTGTGTGTGTGAGTGTGTGTCTGCATGTGTGTCTGTGACAGAAAGAGAGAGAGAGTGTGTGTGTGTGTCTGCATGTGTGTCTGTGACAGAAAGAGAGTGAGTGAGTGATTGAGTGTGTGTGTGTCTGCATGTGTGTCTGTGATAGAAAGAGAGAGTGAGTGAGTGAGTGTGTGTATGTGTGTCTGCATGTGTATCTGTGGTAGAAAGAGAGAGTGAGCGAGTGTGTATGTGTGTCTGTGATAGAAAGAGTGTTTGTGTGTGTGTGCGCGTGTGTGTGTGTGTGTGTGTGTGTGCGCGTGTGTGTCTGTGATAGAAAGAGAGAGAGAGAGAGAGAGAGAGACTGTGTGTGTGTGTGTGTGTCTGCTTGTGTGTCTGTGATAGAGAGAGAGTGTGTGTGTGTGTGTGTGTGTGCAAGTGTAATACCATGAAAATGAGTAAATGATGACAGAATCTTTCATTTTTAGTGAACAATCCATTTAAGATAAGTGTAAATTTGTTTCTTATTATCTTTCATTCCTAATGTGCATGAAAAGGGAAACAATCCAGCTAACTTTTATTGTGCAGGTTGTCAGAAGTAAAAAGATACTTTTGTTCTTATTTGTTCATTTATGTACTGTTATGTTCACTTTTATCTTTATTATGTTTGTTTAATGTCTGAATGTCATTAGAGTAGAAGCTTGTATTGCTACAGGATAGCGCTGATGGATTGTTGTTTATGCATGTAATTTTTTATGTATGTACATATATCTATTTTTTTAATAAAAATGTGGGAAAAAGCCTATATTTTATAAGGGCACTGTATTTTATATAATCTGTAACGAAGATGCATGATGCAATCACAGTGATGTTGCATTTTAATGCACAGCTTCGTATGCTTGAAAGAAAAATGTCGACTGTGTCATCATAATCTGATGCCAACAAGTATGTGCTTATTTTGTTTGCTTCTCAAGTTTGATGATAAGATTTGTTTCTTCTTTTTTCATCAGTTCTATATTCTTATGCTTAAAATTAATGTTTCTTTTTGCAACTGGAGTGCCAGAACATCTGATTTTAGGAAGGATTCAAAACAAGAACATTATCTTGTCAAACACACAAGAAAATCTTACTAGTATATAAGTCAGAGTGTGATTTTGCCAGACAACCTGAATGCAGTGATGTTTTCTAAGGAACAAATTGCACATATATTACCATCTTACTGATGTTCAGTGATTACAGTTATTCAGTATTGTTAACTGGCAACATTGTTTCACTAAGCTAAATCAGAATAATCTTTAAGCATGTGTATAATGTCTGTGTATTTAAAGGCAATGTGTAGATTTGATTCTTATGGATAGCCACAACCTTTTTGACTCCATAAAAATTGACCTCATCCCTGTAAAAGAATCATATTGCGATGAGATGGTTGGCTTAGTGATTTAACATTTACATAACCTAACCCTAACTGCTAACCAAAAATGGTAGGCTCAACTCTCATGAGAGTAACTAATAAAAAAAGTCACTTTGAAAACAAAAAGCATAAATCCTCCCCACCACCAGAGGCACTGTTTACGACAGTAAGATTCACCTGTTCACCAGTTCCTGTTGGTATGTAGACAGGATTTGTTGTCTGATTTTACAGTAATCAGCTTTATGCTGAATGTCAGATCTCATCCCACCCGCTTGTCGGAGAAAGTGTTAATGACAGTGTGCGCCGACAGCAATATCTATGGTAGGGATGGCGAAATTAAGCTTGCAATTGTGATAGCTTTGAAGCTTTCTCTGGTTGTGCAGTGGCATCTTGTGTTGGGTCACATTTTTATAGCAGCATTGTTTCATCCGTTAAATACAAATAATAAGCCTGACGATGCTGAATATTCAGTTTTCAAATAACATAATTCATATTAAATTTTGTAATAACAATAATAAGTGCTTTTTGTTTTATGGATTTTATGCTGTGCATATGGCAAAATATATGAATATGTAGTATGTATATACACGTGTGTGTGTGTGTGTGTGTGTGTGTGTGTGTGTGTGTGTGTGTGTGTGTGTGTGTTAGTAAGTGGACTGGAACCTCTACAAACCCTTAGAGTAGTGCTCTGTATTCAAGTGCTCTTGGTGTTTATTTTTAATGATTTTCATATTTATTTTAGATCTATTCTATGCTACTTTCTCTGATCTGATACAGCTAGATTGATAGATTGATCTGATTGATAAAAAGGCTGTTGGGAGTTGACAGTGGCCTTTCCCCTAAAAAAATGATAGGAATGGGAACAGTGTTCAAGTTGGTCCAGATGTATATTTTCATCAATTGCAGACATTCTTACATTAATTTTCTCCAGCTAAACGCATTTAATTGTGAATTTCTGCAGGACATTTTAAAGGAGCTCTTCTATTCAATTCAATCTTATTCTGTAAGAACCCACGACATGAAACGAAGATTTAAAAAAAGAATCAATTAATATGCAGTTATGAATGCTAGATCAGACCTAGAGGACAATTAAGTTGAAGGGTAATTAACCCTCTGTCTGGATGGTCAAATCAATACAGAAATGATTCCTTGCACTTAAAGCTTACAGGGTAAGCTGGGTGATCATATTGACTTCTGAAGCGATTGGTGGATGTCAGGGGTTTTTCAGCTCTAATTAACTGTGAAAACTCTATAGCTCTTCCTAAGAGACAATGCAGTCAGCATCTTGTACCTTGTTTAAACTCGTAGTAGATATTGGCATCGTTTTTTCTTAAAGGTGCACTATGTTTGTACCTGTCCAAGCGTTGTTTTGGAGTTCTGATGATACCTAGTCTCAACCTCAGACGTCATGCCCATTGCCCGCTGGCTGAATGATGCATATGGCACACTTAACGGGAAACAATTCTGAATTTTCAAAGTTGTCAGCTGATTGGTTGAATTCAGGAGACGTGTGTGTCGCGTTCTTTAATGGTCCGCCCCTCAAACAAAGATGCCTTGATGGCAAACCCCCTCATGGAAGAAAAAGCAGTCGTGTTGAGCACTTATCAATATCAACTAAACGCTGGATTTTCAAAAGTATGTAAAGTTTGTGGCATAGACTCTTTAAATTACGCCCAAGAGTTTTACACACTGGTTTTGCATAAAATTACAGTCCTTGCCCAATGAAAACTGAAATGGAGATCTTCTGCCAGACTAGTTGACACGCAGATTTGTGGATGTATCATCATGTTAGTTTCAAAAGTATTCATAATTTCTTTAGAGGTAAAACTTTTAAAGTAGTAAAAAACATTTTTAGGAGTCAACCATTTCAAATTTTAGGAAGAAGTGAAAATAAGATAATATATAATATAATATAATATAACAAGGGCATTCATTTAAACTAGTTTACATTTTTGTCCATATATATCTTAACACATTAGCAATTCATTATTTTTAGTTACCTATTTAAGTAATTACATTTATTTCCATGAAATGACAGTAGCCCAGGGATTTCTGTCACCTTCATTTTTTAAGTAGACCGCTCCGATATTTATTTATATGTCTTAGACTCGCTCTTGCAATGCCAGTCGCCCTAAAAAGAGACATCCGAAATCCCAGGGTGGTTGACAAAAGGCCTGAACTGAATTGACTGATCTCCACACATGAAAAATGTTGAGGCTGGCAGGGCAATCCTTCAATCTCCAGGCTGCATCTGATGCATTAATTAAAGTGTGGTTGTGTGAGCCAATTCTGTTCATGCATGAATATAAATGTGACTCTGCTGTCAGGTCAGCAATCTAAACCTATCAATGACGCTCTTGCTGGTTTGTTCAACTAATTGGTATCGAACAAGAGGCATGTGACATCCACAGCTCTTGCTGAATGGGTAAAGTTATTGTGGATCAATTATTGGATGGTGGATGTAAGCCAACGAGTTCACTTAGCACAAACACTGCAGGTGTGATTCCATGAGGGCAGCCTGTGTCTAACCTCATATTGCTCTAGGACATGCTGAAGTTTTTATCTGGACCAATAGTTTCTTGGCAAATAGGTTGTATTGTATTGTGAATGCGGTTACAAGCTGGATTTAAAACTAAATGTTTTCACTGTGCCATTAGCAGCACCAAATACAATTGGAATTTGTTTCACAATTTTGAAAGAATTCTCATATATGTTCACCTAAGATAGTAAAACTGTCAAATATTATGACAGTCAAAAATATACATTTTTCTGTTTTAATATATTTTATAAATGTAATTTATTCCTGTCATGGTAAAGCTGAATTTTCAGAATTATTTCTCCAGTCTTTCTCCAAATCATTCTGAAATCAGATTCTTGTATGCTTATTTGCTGACAAGAAACTTGCCTATTATGCCGATTCGATGCTCAAGAAACATTTCTTATTTTCAGTGTTGAAACCAATAAAGTTCTGCTTAATATTGTGGAAATTGTGGAAAAAATACATTTATTCAGGATTCATCTTTGATGAATAGAATGTTCTAAACAACAGCATTTATTTGAAGAAAGAAAGACTCACTTCTCGTGTGTTGCTGTGAAGTACAATATTTACACAGCTTTAACATAATTCTTTAACATAATCTTCTTCTTCACATTCTCTTGCATAAATAAATCTGAATTGAATATTTTGAATACACACATTGCATTATAACTCATCTTTGTAATTGTATTCTCTTCATTCTGATGTTTTTTTAAATTTTCTATGAAATGTCTATGTTCTGCACTTTATCTGTTTTTCCTAGACAGGACGACACCAGCTTGCCTGGAGTGTAAAACTATTAATATAACGGGAATATGAATGTGTTGAGGTACAAAAGAGGGACAAATTCGGCACTTCACATGGTTATTTCGTGACTGAAAGTTGTACCGAGTTTACTGCGCATGCGCTGATTTTGCGTTACACGTCGATCTGTCAGTGACGCTTCTCTCTCAGCGCCGCGCAGCACTCTCTGAAGCCAAAAGACCGTGGGTCCCACTCCCATCCCAAAGCCTCCTCCGCTTCTATGTGCACATAAAGCCCGCCTTCTCTGATTTGATTGGTTTTCTCAAATATTTTGACATTGGTCGGTAACGAGCAGTTCTAGTATCAATCTAGTACAGCGTGATGACCTCACGAATATGTTGTGACTGTTTACACTGTGAGTGAAATTGTGTTTGCAATGTTGGAGAATATAATTAAAGGTTTGTATGGAGAATGGAAGGTGTTTTTATTGTATTCTGGTAAATCTCTGCTGTTAGTTGGTGCACATATGCCTTTTGTTGTTAGCAAACATATACAGTGTATGTACATTTTTATAGCATGCCGATCGCTTCATCAAATACATAGATATATTGGGTGTTGGTTATGTCGCTAAACGGTTATCTCAACACTTTTTTGCAACCCCCGAGGCCGTCGACATAACCGAACTCCACTGTATTTACTTGTAGTTGTTGCTGCACAAAAAGTTGATTACATTCAGTACTTTAACCACTGTGGCCAGCCAAGCTAGCAGATCTTCATAGTGAACGGCAGAGCCCCGTGACCCATGTGAAAAAAGAACATTACATCTGTCTTCAGATTTTCTGATATGCTTGATGGGGGCCATTTACATCCCCTTTTGGGCCTATTTTCATTGTAGACTTGTGATTTTCATTAGAGCCCTGATGCCCTGTAGAATGTAGCTGAGCTCACGATTGCAAATTATCACATTGCTGAGCTCCACGGAGCACAACGGCCCGCTTCTCCACCAGATGTATGCCTCGACAGACTCTGAAAGTAGTCAGCTAGAAAACTACCAGCAGGTGTCTGCCTGAACCACTGTGTTTGTGTATGAATGTGTGTTAGAGAGACAGAGGCCTGGGGAGAGCGAGAGAGGAAAAAGCGAGTCCTGCGGGGAGCCTGCATTTCTCCACACTCCCTCGAGGCATCTGTCATCAGGGTACTCATGGGATGTAACATCTCATTGTTTACCTCTTTTGTTTTCATAACTCTCTCACCTGTTTTATGTAAAACCTCGGAACAGGCTTCATTGCACACTCTGAAAAACCATTTAGAAACTTTAATGGAGTTCATTTGCGAACCGCTCCTACAGGCCATGGGCATCTTTGCATGAACGTTTCATCACAGCATCTGACAGCAGGCCTTTGTTTCCTGTTAATTGATTTACAGTCTGAGTCGAATACACACTTATGTATGCAACCAGAATGTTTGTAATTTTCCCAGATGACAGGCAAGACTACAACTAAGATGACAATGCAAATGCAATCTCACAGGTTTATTGTCATTAGGCATCGCTATATTTTTTTAAATACAGTGGAGTTCGGTTATGTTGACGGCCTCGGGGGTTGCAAAAAAGTGTTGAGATAACCGTTTAGCGACATAACCAACACCCAATATATCTATGTATTTGATGAAGCGATCGGCATGCTATAAAAATGTACATACACTGTATGTGTTTGCTAACAACAAAAGGCATATGTGCACCAACTAACAGCAGAGATTTACCAGTACACAATAAAAACACCCTCCATTCTCCATACAAACCTTTAATTATATTCTCCAACATTGCAAACACAATTTCGCTCACTAGATGTTTCGCTGTACTTGATTACATACTTTCTTGCATTCTGTCTGTCTAACAAGTATGCCCGCGTATTATCACCATTAAACAGCTTTATCCAGCCTTGGAATTCAGGGTTTGATTCCCACTCCTTCCTGTATTTTTGGGTGTAGAGTTTTGACTGAGACAAGATAAGCAAGCCATCTAGTTAGCTTTTGTCACAGACAGGCGCATTTGCACGTGGAGGAGTGAATATCTCCTGCTCTGCCTGCATCTGGGAGGATCTGCTGCGTGCAACGTGAACAGTGAACTCTCAGTCATGAGATAAACATGTGAAGTGGCGTATATGTCCCTCGTTTTTGCTGGAGATACTAGGATTCGGCAACATAACGGAATCGACATAACCCACAAGAAAATACTAAGACAAATAGAGAGTTTGGCGGTTCCACTTCAAAAACGTTGAAATAATAGGATTGGCGAGTTAACCGTGACTTGAGATAAGTGAACTCCACTGTATATAAATTTTTTTACGTTTTATGTGTGTGTGCGTGCCTGCATGTGTGTATCTGTATGTTTTTAACAAAGTTATATTTTTTCAATAAAATTGAAATTTGCAATAATAGCATGACGTTATGTTGAAATGATATGTGACGGGCGAGTATGGTGACCCATACTTGGAATTTGTCCTCTGCATTTAACCCATCCAAGTTAGTACACACACATTAAAAGTAATGGGTAGTGAACACACACTGTAAACCGTGACACACACCCAGAGCAGTGGGCAACCATTTTTGCTGTGATGCCTGGGGAGTGAATGGTTGTTCGGTGCCTTGCTCAAGGGCAACTCAGTCATGCGGTCATTACAATTAAATCTGGTCAGTGGGCAAGCTCTGTTTTTGAGGCCTGGTATTTAATACTATAAAGCTTATGAAAAGGAAATACATCCCCTGTCCAATGATGGGTAGTTACACATGAAGAAAATTTTGCTATCTACATGTGTGTGATGAGCTCACCCTCTGCCTACCAAGAAGGTCTAATATACCTGGAGAAATCTGTCAGCCCTCCCATCCATCTCAATCGCAGTTGCTCGGTTTGAGCGCACAGCCCAGAAACACAAAAATGTCAGATTTATTAGAGACCATAGCTCTTTTTTTTTGTACCCCGTAGATTTAAACACCCCAGGGGACGTTTCTCCTATGCATCCACTTTTCAATTCATATTTCGGTCTGAAATAAAAGCCTTTCTGGGGCATGTCATCACTAATCCCACTGTGTCTAACTTCTCTCTCTTCACGTCATGTTACAGAGAATTACATTATTCTGCTCTTTGAAATACACTAGTGCACCCTGTGGAGTTCGGCGTCATACATAACACAATTACTGTTTGAAGGTTCTTCGATCTTTTCGTTAATTTCTATGGAAGTGGGTTCTCAAGTGGCCAAATGGAAACCTGTTTTAAAATAGGCGTAACTGTCACATAAATCCTTAAGATATATTTCCAAAATCCCTTCAAAAGGAATACACATCTAATACTTTGCCATGAGTGGTCTTCCCAACCTTCGAAAAAATACGAATAATTAAATATTTCATTTCTTAGAGCCGGTCTAAATGGACAAGTGGACAGCCGGGACAGATTTCTGTTTATATCTGTAATAACTTACATTTCAAATTTGTCTCTTGTTACCACTTATGTTGAGGGTCTTAGATTTTATGACTACATGCTTCATTTAGTGCGTCCATGTTGTTCTGCATGTTGACATGATCTAAGCATTTAACTACGCTTAAAAATCCAATGTTGTCACAAGTGTTTTTGATCACTTTTTGAAAGAGGCTTCCTCACTACTCTAAGTTCACTCGTTCCAAGAATCAAGCAGTCAGAGGACGAACCGTTTGCGTCCATAGTGAAAAGTTGAATGTGCAATGGCACACATTCTTCCTTATATGTCGCTTCACAGGGCAGGGTGCACAATGCAGATGTGCATTGGCTCGTGTAGTTACACTCGAAGATAATCGGGCTCATGGCGAGATTCCAATTCGTCAATTCAGTTCTGACGTAACGTTGAGTGTGACTGACTGATGGGGAGCAGAAAATACAGGACATGATTGCTGAAATATTAACAAAGCTATACATGATTAAACAAAAGAAACGCTATGACTTTGCTACTGAGAAATATAGTTAGACATAGCTTTGTAATGATTGCGTCACTTGAGTCGATTGTCAGTAACTGATCTAAATGGGACCTTTGTAATCCCACATAAAAGCGGAGGGTGACAACAGTTTTCTCGCAGCACACAGACGGTTCAGTGCCTTCAGGACTTCCAGCTGTCCAAAAACCCAAAGTAGACAATCAATTAAACAAGCACACAGAGAAACCCCGCAGCATCTTATCAAAATAAAAAGACGCTTTTACCAAACACAGCCGAGGACTAAATTTTACACACAAAGGTCTCATTAATCTTGTTTTATTAATTTTGTTTGTGTTTTAGTGTGAGGCAATGACCTTTAATAGACGCCAGCAGTGATAGCAGAGTAATTAAACTTTGAATATACGTGTTTAGATGCCTTCCTGGTGTGTGGGTTTATCAGGGTTGAAGTTAAATGATGTATGTAGTGAAACTCGTGGGTTTTCACACGTATATAGTATCATCTTTACACAGAAGAAATAGATACGCATAAAGACGAGAGCCATATCATATGACGAGCTGCTGAATTAAAGCAGGAGAATTTGATCAATGTTTCATGGCCTTATTGTATTACAAATGATAATAATATCTGTCATATAGAAGTCCTTTCCTCACCCCATTTATTATACATAACTGTCTTCAATTGAGTCAAGTCACAGGGTTGATTTAACATTAAATTATGCAGTGATGTATTGGCATGCTAGGGATAGTCTATATAGTGTAGTCTTAAGTCTGCTTTCTGTAAAAAATATACTTGATTTTTTTCTGCTAAATTACAATTTGACAATAGTACAAAAAATTGTAGAAAATGTCACTGGCAACATGAGTGCATTGTTTCGTTTGCCACATATACTAATAAAATTATTGTTTCAGCATCTTACAAAGAAAGGAAAATGGAAAGTGATTACTTCCTTTAATTTATTGCAGTTTGATGAAATCCTCCTGTGATATTAAATTTAAATGATGCTTCAAGATTAAGTCATTCACTGAAATCATTTGCACTGATTCATTCTGGAACACCACTTTTGATACAAAAATGGTGTGTGTTGCTTGTAAGTTTTCATTGACTGATCAAATAAAAAATAACTGGCAAAAATATGTCTTAAAATGTAGATTATCCAATATTAACTGCTTGTTTAATGAACAGTGTCATAACAGTTAACAGCTCTTTTGTGATATTGTGATATTATGTATTAAATTATATTGTTCCAATTACTTCATATTTTTAAGAAATCTAAATTGTCAATATAATATTCTTTAAAAAACTATAATGTATTTTACAATATTGCAATTTATAAAAGCATTAAGTGCTTTACACTGATGCTGCCATGCTTTTTGTGGCACTTCACATGGTGAAGAATTGACATAACTTTGATAAAGCCACTGTAAAAACAATGTCTCAGGCATGTAATAGAAGCAAACATTAGTTTTAGTCAGTAAGTTTTGCTTTTTGTTGGTTTCAGGGTCCTTAACATGTACATCACACATAGACAAACATAAACAACAATTGATTTCATTCAACTTTCTGTCAGAAACATTCCATGGAGAAGATCTGATTATGATAGAGCTGCAAATTCAAAAAGTCAGAAAGTGTGTTTTCTCAAGGATTACGGGAAATAACGCACGGATGAACTCCGAGATCTCACTGTTTTAAAAGATGTGTGAATGAGAAATTATTTCCACCTGCTATTTTTGTGTCTTTTCTTACCTGTATAAAGTCTACAGGCGGACAGATGGCAGGCAATCAGATGTTGTTTACACCTTAAACTTCCACCGCCTATATTTCACAATCTCTTCAGGATAAACCCTATGTTTTCGGGTCAGTTTGTTTGCAGATTCGTCATTCGCTTGACAGAGCCCTGTGTGAATAAGCCAAGCCAATAAAACCAAGATCCAAGTAAACCTAAAACTCTATTCTTCCCTTTGTGTACATAAAAATGAATGATGTTGTGGATTACAGTATTGCTTTCTGAGGCTGTGACAAACTACGCTCATGACACAAGAGAGACATTACACTGCTGTAATGATAGCGATATATAAAAGACTTGTTCTTCACAGCAGGTTGATGACAGATGGTGAGGAGACTCTGGTTTTTGCATAAGTACCGTCGAGTGGAGTTCACCTGTCACTCCGTTCACACCTCTGTTCTTTTATTGGCGTTACAGTGTCAGGCTGATAAGTGGAAATAATGGAGCTTTCTCCTCCCACCAAAGCAATTATAGCAAGCTGAGAGAAGCTGTGCATGTCAAAGCTGTCTAACACACACTTTATTTAACATTCAGACAGCCAAAGTCATCAAAAAAAAGTTTTGATTTCCTTAGGTAGCACTCGAACAGTTTTGGGCCCAAAAGTATTTGGACACTTTAAACATGTCTGAATTTTTGAATATGCTTCTGAATTTTTTATTTTTTTTATTTTATTTTTTTAAAAGGTGCATGAAACCATCGATGCCCAGAAGGAATCTTTATTTTTAAGAGTGTATTAAAACATAGTAAAAATTACTGTGATGCTCAGCCTGAAGTGACGGTCACAGTAATGTGATTAAAAGACTGGTGATAATGAATAATGAGAATAAACTTTTTTGTGTGACTTTGTACAGTGACCAAATAACTTATGTAGTTCATTAAGATTATTAAAATTAATTTAATTCACTGAATCCATCAATCCATCCATCCATCTTCTCACTAATTTGCTGGGTCTGCTTCACACACACCTTTTATTTGACACACATAAATTATCATGATAAGTAGAGTAAAATAAAATTAGGTGTGATTTGAAATTCCTATATTTCATTAAGCTAACTGGATTTAGATTGGGAACTATTTATTTTCAAATTAAAAACAGAAAGTTAACAAAAAATGAAATTGAAAAATAAAAAAATTAAAATAAAAAATAGTAGTAAAAAAAAAAGATCCATGCCATAGGTTTGCTATCTTTCAATGCAAGTGTGGCTAAAATATTGTTGAGCATCACTGTTGCATCACATGCATATCTAAAATGGAAATGGTAAGTCCTATAATGTTGCCAAAGTACAGTAAAAACTAATAATAAAAAAGCTTGACAGTGCAGTAATATACCACCACAGCTTGAGCGGACGGCCATGACCTGCTCTCTCAGCATAATACAAAGACCTGCGGTTTCACCTCTGTAAAGACTGATCGGAAAATAAGACTCTTGGTGTGACAGAAACACATCCATCACAGGAAGTACAGCCTTCACCATTGGACCATCTAATTCTACTGACAGGCATGACTGCACACACACACACAAACACACACCAGCATTGCGAGAAGTCGGAAGTGAGGTGATTTGTCTGTAAAAACAAACCAGACCCGGACATGAGGCTTATTACCACTCAGGGCTGAGAATGATTGCGGGTGATGATAAGGTCAATGTAAGTCAGATCGATTTGAGAGTATGAAGGTAAACACTTCCAAAGCTTTCCTGCTTCATAAAGCTCAGACATTGAATCATTCTGCACTGCTCATGTCAGTGATGATGTCTTCATGAACAGGTCAGCTTGTTTAATTGAGCGCTGATCGCTGTGGTAAATACAGAGTGAAGGGAAGTCTTCGGTTCAGTAAGCATGTTCTCATAGTTTAACTCATGGATTGGTGGTGTGGATGGACTTACGATTAAAAACGAGAGATGGATTTGCTGTGGTGTTTTGATTTGAACATACCCGCTGGACAAAAATACCCTAGATGGCCTTAGTAACGGATCTGCCAGTTTGGACAAACTGTTTTGTTTTTTTAATTAATTACTTTATTAATTTACTTTATTTTTGTATTTATTTTAACAAAAATTAATCATTTATTTTAATTTATTTTTTATTTTATCTTGTAAGTTTTTAATTTATCGTATTACAGTATTTTATTATTATTATTAAAGATTATTATTATTATAATATTACAGTATTTATTATTTATATATATATATATATATATATATATATATATATATATATATATATATATATATATATATATATATATATATATATATATATATATATATATATATTTTTGTTTGTTTGTTTGTTTGTTTGTTTGTTTGTTTGTTTGTTTATTTATTTATTTATTTATTTATTTATTTATTTTGGTTATTTGTTTATATTTAAAAACTATATAAAAAGGCCCTATACAAAGTTTTTATATTTATTGATAGTATATATTTGTAAAAAAAAAAAAAAGTTAAATAGAAAAAATAATAAAAACAATCAAATTAACTAATAATCTAGCAGATTTACTTGAACTTCAAAGGTAATATCTATGATTATCAAAATTATAATTATAAATTAAAATGGACTGACTGAAGTTCTCTACGAACTTGTCGTTCGCTCATGAATCAGTCACACACACGCTGTCAGAGCAATGTTGTAAGAATAATACACCATCATGATTACACAGCCTAAATTTTAGCTATGTCTTTTAATTATTATAGTGATTATATATTATTATAGCATTTAGAAGGACAAAAACACAAACATTTTTGGCTTTTCATTATCCAATCAGCTGTCCCTGCTTAGGCATGAGTGGTCGCTCAGCCCTTGCAACGGCTCTGTGAGCCATTGCCAGCATTTGACCTTGATTAAATGTTTTTAGTCCATCCGATTTTAGCACTGTCTGTTTAATGTAGGGTATTGTGTTTAATTGAACCATCATTATTAACTTTATTATCTGCTAAGACCAAACACTTTGCTAAGACATGCACTGTAGGGTAGAACAGCTACATGTCCCCTTCATGTTAATCTTACATGTAACAATTTGAAAAAATAACAGCTTCTGTATGCTGTAGTTTTGCAGGGGAATCAAATAGCAGTGACTCTGTGTTCACAAATAGTAGTGGGGAACAAATGCTTTCCATTCTTATTCAATCAAACTATATATAAGCTGGAAAACAAAACTTGACAAAATAAAAAAATTAAATGAAAAAGAGTAAAAGAGAGGCATGCTCACCAAGTCAACTTTTGACAATAGATATGTTTGGCTGCTCAAGACTTTTGCAGCCAGAGAAAACTCAGTTCACAAATATTTGAAGTCCATTTTTGATTATCTCTGTGCTGCATCTGTTTCTTGAGTCTGACCATTTAATGGTCATCAGCGAGAAAATCCTCTCTACAAAAGCATTTGAGCCTGGCATACTGAGGACAAATTAGACAATCCTGAGCATGTTGATTAAGTTGGCTTTTCCTATGTTTCCTTATCTTTGGCTTTCTTTATTTCCTCCCTACCAGCACAAAACTCTTCATAGAGTTAGTTTGTCATTTTGAGGGCAACTACCACCTGCTCCAGGTCAGTGAAGGAGAGCTACCCATGTAGGCCAATTGGTTTCAGTGTCATTATCACATTTTCTGATCAGAAATCAAACCATTTGTCAATGTTTGCAATGAGAATCAGAAAAACCTTTCGCTGCTTTTATCTACATTTATGCATTTGTCAGACGCTTTTATCCAAAGTGACTTACATTGCATTCAAGGAACACATTGAGTCAGTTCTTGATTTCCCTGGGATCGAACCCATGACCTTGGTGTTGTAAATACCAATGCTCTATTGATTGAGCAAAGAAAAGCTGTCTGCTAACACTCATTTGTCCATCAGCTGCTTGGTCTGGTATCCAAAAAAACTATCCTCTTTCCACTGGTGTCTTCACTTAAAATGTCCCCCCTCTCGTAAACTTCTGCGATGCAGAGCTTTGTTTCCTCTTGCTTTCTAATAACTGTGTCAAAAGCACACCCGTGTTGTGGAAAAAGCATAGATTAATCTCAGCAGCTTCAGTTTTTTCTTTGTCTGCAAAAATCCTCCTAAGTTCCACAGGACAGGTCTCCCCGAGGATCCTGAAGGATGAGGTGAGAGATGGCCAGGTCTGTAGGATGAACAAACAGCCATCACATGCAAACATGACGCAGAATTTCACACCACTCAATGCCAACAAAGGCAAAAAATCACACAGTTCCTCTCTTCTGGAACCAGATATTGTAGATACTGGCTGCAGATCTTTAAAATCATTGACTCAGTATCCACTGAAAGCTGATCACAGGTGTGCCTGCAGGTGTTGTGTTAGTTATGTGAGCTGGGCAATTCTCTTTTAAAAAGCGACTCTTGGCACTGCTCAATAACTGATAAACAGTGTGCTGCTTTCCAAAGTTTGCATTGGCATTGTCTGCCAAACAGGCTGGGATGTGGTTGATATTCAGTTCATACTTTTTCAGGCAGTTCATCAGAGCTTGATGAAAATCATTTGTAGTTTCATTATCATCATAAAAATTGTAACTTGCTGCATACTCCATCAGACACAGAAAAATATTTCACGCACACTGGAAGCATTGTTCTAATTCCCTTGTTTGAGGCAACTGAATAACAGCTGTCTCAGTTGGGGATGGATCATTCAGGATATCGCTCATAGTCTTTGGTCCTAAAACATTCATCGTGATCATCTCAGTTTTCATTCTTTCCAAGTCTTATCATTTGAAAATCGTAAACTTTATTTATATAGTGCTTTTTACAATACAGATTGTTTCAAAGCAGCTTTACAGTGGTCACAGGAAAACAATAAAAACAAAGTTTGTTTTGGCTGAACAGCAGCTCTAAATGAGTAGGCGAATCAATACAATTGATGAATATTAAGTGTTACGTGTCCCATACTGAGCAAGCCAGAGGCGACAGCGGCAAGGAACCAAAACTCCAGCAGGAGACAGAATGAATGAAGAACAGAATGGAGAAAAAAACCTTTGGAGAAACCAGCCTCAGTCGGGGGACCAGATCTCCTCAGGCCAACAGCCAAACAGTGCATGATTATTATATTGACAACAATTCAGTCAAATATTAAGTCCAGTTTGGTTGGAGATGGGTTCATGATCTGCACGGAGGAGGGTTTAGTAGAGTCACGGTCTCTGCAGACACTTCAGGGCAGTGCTGTGCTCGTGTCCAGGTGCAGGTCCTTCATCTGATCTGGATACGGCCCGGATCCGGCTGACCATGATAACCCCGGGATAAACCAAGACTAATATCAGCGTAGATGCCATTCTTCTTCTGATGTATCGAGTACATCAGGTGTTATGAGAATGTTCCCGGTTCCGGCTGACCTAAATTATGCAGCCTAACAATCATTTTACATGATTTGGATTAAAAATGTATGCATTGTGTATGCCAGGTAACACATTATACATACATTTTTAATCCAAATCATGTAAAATGATTGTTAGGCTGCATAATTTAGGTCAGGCGGAACCAGGAACATTCCGATAACATCTGATGTACTCGATACTCATGAAACACCGTACTGTTTAGCTTAACAAGACAGTTGTTGAAGCTAGGTCCATGTTTGAATGTTTCCACAGTAGCTGCCCTAAAGAATGCACCAATATTGCTTGTACTTTTAGCTAGTGTGGCCTTTTTATACATTTCTATGTTACCATGTTGAGTCAAATCATTCTCACCTGAAAATGGCCAACAGAAAATTCTCTGTGAAATTAAGTACAGAGTGTCAGGGTTCTGTCACTTCAGTTTGGGTTTCTAGTGTGTTGGTTGACAGAGATCTGACACTGCCCCTTTGTCATGTCTTGTTATTGTGTAACCCCGCCCATCTTGTTCCCTCATTTCCTTTAATTGATCCCAGCTGTCTCTACTCATTACCTTTCCTCATGTGTTCCCTATTTAATCCTGGTGTGTGTCCTGTCCTGTGTTGTGTTGCGTTGTTGTCTCTCCATGTTTGTCCCAGTGTTCCCTGTTCCTGGTCTCCAGTCCATTCGGTTGGTCATTTTATGTTCTAGTTTGATCCTTGTTATGTTTTCCCCCTTGTGGGTTTTCTTTTGTATGTTTGTTCATGTAGTTATTTGTTAATAAATCACCTCTCCCTGCATCCTGAGTCCTCCCCTTACTACTGATATGTGACACAGAAGGCTTTCATTGAATTTCATTATTTATTGTAGTCTTTTCTATTTTGCCGATTTATCCATATTTCCGCACATAAAATCATATGAACAGTTTCTGTTTTGTGGAGGACTGATGTGCATGACAGGAGGCTGTGATTGGATGATGATCATTAAGTGTCGTTATCAGCACTGCTGCCTTTGCTGTCGTCTCAGTCAGTGTTTAGATCAGTGTAGCAGTCAGTAAACAGGACAAGGGAGGACACGTATGGGACAAATCAGTTAGGCCCAATATAAGGGATGTCCGGGCTAATATGGGACAGATGGCAACTCTAGCAAACGATAATTTCTTGGGAAGTAGTGTGTAATGTTTTTTGTCGATGACACAACAACAATTTAGGAGTCAAAATCGCATAATCTAACACAGTAACTGATGTAACAGACAAAAATATTGTCGTGTCTGAATATTTTGAAAATATAACCTTTATGCCTTAAAGTTTGCTTCAGATTTCTATTTTTCAAGTGAGATTTCAAGTGGTTTCTAATCTGATTCCACAGAAATTAAATTTACCTTTTTTACCCATGGTAGTTGATGGATGCTACGTTTTATGCCATCAGATTCAGCTATACTAACAGATGGATGGACGTTTTTATGTGTCCTGATGATTGGTCTCCTATTTCAACAGTGAAACGGTATGAGAAGACCTCCCGTAGGCAAAAAAAAAATCTAATTAAATAGTCATGGATGAAGCAACAAGGGGATGTGATCTTTGTAAATCCTCTAAGCAAACCCGGGAATGTTTTGGGGTAATAAGACAAAGTGTGAGATGGAATAACCAGGAATACACAGTCACATTATGCTTTTCATTTTATTAGAGTCATAGAATATTAAAATGCGCAAGGCAGTGAAACTAAAAAAATGAGACAGTGAGTCATTTCAAATGGTTCAATGGCAGCTTTTACAAGGACTTTAAGCAACAAATTCATATTTAATGGTTCATATTATTTGACTTATGATGCAATAAAGCAGTATGTAATGGATATCCACACAAAGACATTTGATGAAACTGCTGTGACCTCTTTTTAAAGGAATAGTTCCCCTTCTTTATTCTGTGAAGCACAAAATTAGCTGTTCTTTTCTGCTTTGCTCACTGACCAAGATTTTCTATAAATACTGACTACAAATACAATGCATAAGACTCATACACTTCTTTCATGATACTTCTATGAACTTTTATATCATTTTTGGAGCTTGATATTGTAATTGGTCTCACTTTTTAAGTATTGACAATTGACCTTCTGCAAAAGGTCTGTTTGTTTTCCACACAAAAATATGGGTTTGGAATGACATTGTCACCTTTGGTCCTGTCTCTCTGTGTCTTTGTCACTGGGTTCACTTCCTGTTGTCACGCCCTGTCTATCGTGACATTATGTTCACTTCCTGGCCCTTCTAGATCCTTCCACAATTGTATTAATTATCTCGTCAGTGTCTACAGCTGTGTCTCATGTCCTTGTCTAGATATACCCACTTGTGTGTCCTAGTCTTTGACAGTTGTTTATAACGTTAATGTTGATAATGTTAATGTTGAAGTTGTTCCGTGTTCCTTGTAAGTCTTGTGCGTGTGGATGCAATCTCCGTGGTCTCTCCTAGTTTTCCAAGTTTTTAGGTTTTGCACTAAAGTGCCGATTTCTGTTCATATCTAAAGTGGTTTTGTTTTCGTGTTTGTTAAATAAACAAGATTCTATTGGGAACCTGTTCTCTTCGTCCTTCCTCTCCGCATCGCACACGTTCCTGCTCTCCGTATTGTGACAGACATGAGATCTGTTTTCTTTTTGGTTGAACTATCCCCTGAGATTGATCTTTAAAAAAAATCTTTAGCACCTCACCCGAGGCCTCAAGAACCAATATTATAGGTTTATAAACATCAGTTTAACAGCCATGTTTATCTGTGACCACTTAGATTACCAGGATACTAGTTTATAACAACAGATCTGTCCTTGTGTTATTCTGTTAAGGCTTGTCATCACCAATCTCATCTCTGAGAATGACTCTCATGTAGAGGCCCTCAGCCATGACTAAGAGGTTGAGGTCTGTCCTCTTCAGCTTCTATGCAATGTGACATTATAATTAAAGTTTAACACTTGTGGCTAGGTGAGAGTATCACAGAGTCCCAGAGTTTGAATTCTGATCTATGCAGTGGTCTGAGCTTGAACTGTTTTGTCTGGCAGTATGGCACTGAATAACTCTCTAGTGTCCTCTTTAAAAAGGAAGCCAGTGGAGTGTCTCTTTTGCAGTTTTACCTTCCAGTCAGAAGTATTATTGTATCATTTTACATGTTTTTAATATGTTGAGGATTAGCATCTTAATGTAACGTTTTTTGCTGCTTTTGTTCAATTTGTCAGCATGATAGTCTTAGATTTCAAAGTGTCTACTTTATATTTATGTATCATGCAGACTGTACACTCATCTTTGCTCACCAAAATTACAAATGTAAATATTTTTTCTGTGAAAAACATTCATGCCTTCAAATAGCTTGAATGCAATTCTTACACCCTTGCTTCGTTTAGTTTACATGGTTTCATGAATATACTATACATCCCCGCGTCCACTCACACCAGCTCAGAGATTTACTCGCTCAACTTACTGTAGTAAACTCTGCACAATGGTATCACTCTTTACAACATCAGACACATGGAGCATGAAGACGAAGGAATAACGAAAACATTATTTTAATGAATAAACTAAGTTAAATGGAAATAACCAATTATACAAACAAACTTAATGACAAAATGCTGCACTGTACATCATCTAGATGGTTACGGATGAAGACTGATGAGGGAGAACACGGGGAATATATACACGGGGAAATTATCACAGAGATGAGACACGGCTAGACTATGAGACAAGACTAACAAGGTGATTAATGATTCGAGTGGTGGCTACGATGACAGAGGAGCACATGGGGAACTAAGAAGAACATAAACACACTTGACAGTTCTCTGACAACACTTCAATAATACAGCTCAGGGGATCATGGTGGTGCTAGAAACTTAGGGGATTATGGTGGCTCAGAATCTGCTGAGAACAAAGAACAGGTTGGCCTCCTTCGCCATTATGAGGGAAATTAGGCTTTCCTCTAGCATTGGTGTTTACAACACCAAAGTCATGGGTTTGATCCCAGGGAAAGCAAGACTTGATTCAATGTGTTCCTTGAAATCTGTGTAAGTCGCTTTGGATAAAAGCGTCTGCTAAATGCATAAATGTAAATGGAAGTGGAGAACTGGTCAGCCTCTGCAGCTGTGATGAGGAAACTGTAAAACTGGTTGGCTTCCTTGGCCATGCCGGGGTATGAGACTCTGGAGAAGATGTGTATATGGTCCACACATAAAGTTGCATCATGGTCATCACCATCACTTTTAATGCCACCTCATCTGTAGAGTATTCAGGAACTTGTCTCGCTGGAGCGGACTGGGTAGCTTGCGTGGAGGGAGCAGGCTGGGGAGCTTGACTCATGGGAGTGGACTGGGGAGCCTGGCTCGCAGGAGTAGACTGGGGAGCTTGACTTGTCGGAGCAGATTTGGGAGCTTGACTTGTCGGAGCAGATTTGGGAGCTTGACTTGTCGGAGCAGACTTGGGAGCTTGACTTGTCAGAGCAGATTTGGGAGCTTGACTTGTCGGAGCAGACTTGGGAGCTTGACTTGTCGGAGCAGATTTGGGAGCTTGACTTGTGGGAGTGGACTGGGGAGCTAGATTCGATGGAGCAGACTTGGGAGCTTGACTTGTCGGAGCAGATTTGGGAGCTTGACTTGTCAGAGCAGACTTGGGAGCTTGACTTGTCGGAGCAGATTTGGGAGCTTGACTTGTCGGAGCAGATTTGGGAGCTTGACTTGTCAGAGCAGACTTGGGAGCTTGACTTGTCGGAGCAGATTTGGGAGCTTGACTTGTGGGAGTGGACTGGGGAGTTTGACTCCCAGGAACATACTAGCAAGCTTGACTCATGGGAGTGGACTGGGGAGCTTGACTTGTCGGAGCAGACTTGGGAGCTTGATTCGCCGGAGCAGACTTGGGAGCTTGACTCGCCGGAGCAGACTTGGGAGCTTGACTCGCCGGAGCAGACTTGGGAGCTTGACTCGCCGGAGCAGACTTGGGAGCTTGACTCGCCGGAGCAGACTTGGGAGCTTGACTCGCCGGAGCAGACTTGGGAGCTTGACTCGCCGGAGCAGACTTGGGAGCTTGACTCGCCGGAGCAGACTTGGGAGCTTGACTCGCCGGAGCAGACTTGGGAGCTTGACTCGCCGGAGCAGACTTGGGAGCTTGACTCGCCGGAGCAGACTTGGGAGCTTGACTCGCCAGAGCAGACTTGGGAGCTTGACTCGCCGGAGCAGACTTGGGAGCTTGACTTGTCGGAGTGGACTGGGGCGCTTGACTCACAGGAACGTACTGGGAAACCTGGCTCGCACGAGTAGACTGGGGAGCTAGACTCACTGGAGTAGGTTAGGGAGCTTGCCTCACAGGAGCGAGCCGGGGAGCTTGACTCGTGGGAACGTATGAGCTGAAAAGACATTTAATAATTTTTAAAAGGATTTCAAATACATGCTGTTATTTTGCTTAAAAATCATTCCAACCCCAAACTTTCTAATAGTAGTCTATATTTGTCTAAAAACTTTAGATTGAAGATCATTAGAAATATGCTTATCAGGAGCAATAATCAGCTCATCTAACTGCAGTAGAAACCGACAATCCGCCTTTTGTTGATGCTATTGGGTTTTCAGTTAGTGGACAGAGTTAAAGTCTTGCATTCTAATCACAGTCTAATCAGTCCCGATTAGAATGGGTACAGCGTGTGGACAACATCTTCTCTGAAGATGATGGTAACAGCTGGTTGTCTCTGACTTTTGAAGGGCAACAGATGTAGAGACACGGAGAGATACCACAACAACAGTCAGGACAGAATCCCAAAGGAATCATAATGAGAAGTCAAAAAGCTGTAGCAGATCTAGAAGTTAGATGAATATTTCCATTGTGTTCAAAAAAGGAAAAATAAAGAGAAAAGTCTCTAAGCTATTTCCTCCCCTAAAGGTAGCAAATCCCTCCCCCTGTGAACCATCAGACAGGCCCATCCCAAAGACAGTGGCATCACAGATACACATGCATACTGCACTGATGACATATTTTTGTGGGCTAATCCGAAAGTTCACATCACCCTGGTTTACTCATGCAGAAAATTAGTGTGGAAAATATGTTATATGACTTACAGACATACACTTTTTTTGTTTATCATGATAATCTATACAAATGAGAACAACTTCTCATTCAGCCACTTGTTAGTACCTGCCTGTTTTAAGACAAGAGGTATTACTGATATATTTTATGATGTAGAATAAAATGTGAATAGCTTGTGTTCACCATTTAGCAAAAATCTCATTGACTTCACAGTGATGTAAGCAGAAGTGCTATAATGCTAACTTGTTTCCAGGTTTTGGCCTTCAAAAATACGTCATCCGTGCAGCTCTCTATTAGTATTCAATTGTCCATAAAGTGATCAGCGCGTCAAAACAATGGAGCAGTTCACACCACAGGCGCTCAGTGTTGTTTACAGTAATGATCTTTTGGTGCTACATCCTCGAATATCTCTATTCTTAGAGTCAAACCCTCTGGAAAGAGTACTTTATTTTTGCATCCTCATTTTTTTCTAAACTGTTTCTAAATATTTTTTATTCTCACCCTCTATTGATGATTTCATTTATTTTGTACCTGTGGGAGCGATCTGTGATTGTTGGACTCTGTGGTGACTAATGAGGAATGCATTAATTAGTGGCTTAGGACCAATCAGGCTGTGGAAAGCAAACTAGAAGGGAATCTATCTTTCCCTTCTTAATTCAGATGTCATAGGGGGTCTCAGGGTATTTCATGTTTGCATCCACCATTTTACCAGTTTTTATTCTCACCTTTATTGATCTTTTTTTAATCATTTTAATTCCGTCTATGTAAAGTACTTAGAAGTTGTGTAGGAAATGGATCTAACCCAATTTATCCTTTATTTATCCAGGAAAATCCCATTGAGATATCATAATCTCTTCTTCCTGGGTGACCTGGTCAAAAAATGGCAGCACACATCGTTTCAGACAAATAATAAAAACACAAACAATCCAACAAATCAAATAGGTCAAAGTTCAAGAAAAGCACTTACAAGACGCTTTGAAAGCAGAATACAGAATACATTTAAAAGTGCTCAAAGATGGCAAAAACTCTAATTTCAGTACAGTTTTTAAGTCATTCCAAAGCCTAGGGCATGAAAAGAAAGACTTTTAAACAAAGATGCAGCTGCGATCTAGTACCACAACCATTAGTATAAAGTTAAAAATGTTGTAATATGAGATAAGGTAATTTACCAAGAAATGCCTTTGCAATAAATACATATGCATATTTATCCTATGATGTAAAGAGAACCATAATAAAGATTCATACAAGATGAAATGATGCGCACGAAATTCTGCACCACATACAAAACGTATCGCTGCATGATAGACAGTCCAATTTCCTTAATACAGATAAATCTGCATGCATGTAAACACGATCATCATAATCAATTATTGTTAAAGTACTCTCAACCAGTTTCTTTCGGGCCTCAAAGGGAAAACAATTTTTAAAACAGTAGAAAACCCCCAATTTTGGTTGAAGCTTCTTCAGCAAATTATCAATATGAACATTTAAATGCTAATTTTTTATCTAGCCATATACCTAAATATTTATAACAACAGACTCTTTCTATTTCTGTACCACATAAAGTTGAAATTGTTACATCTGTATCCTTAAGGTTAGTGCGGCTAAAAGTCGTATATATTCCAATGGATATAAGTATTATAAGGAAATATAGAGACCAGAACCCATGGAACTTTAATTGAATAGCCGTGTATATGTGATGTGTCTAATGGTTCACTGGGGGAGAGATTTGCTCTACGCCACTAGCTCATTGTTTCCACACCAGAACATACATCTTTGTCAAGAGAAGATCAGAGGTGCTGACACATTAATGTAAAATAGTCCAGGAGAGCAGCTTCTATGACCCAGTGTGGGGGAGTAGCACTCCATGTATAAGAACACCTCCAAACACGCTTGAAGCACCTCTTCTGAATGCTACTGATGTGTCTTTGATCAAACTATAATCCCCTTCACTTTGGCGTTGGCAATTTTTTTTCTTTTCACTTTAGTAGTTTTTGGTGAAGTCTGACAAGGATTCATTAAAAAATCATTTTTAAAGTAGCATTGAGGGAAAATCATATTCATTTGGAACGCCGTTTCAAAAAGCTCAGATTTTTGACGAATTTATGGCACTAATCAAAGGGTGCTCTGTGAGGGTTTTCAAACGTGCTGATGCCAGGAACCCCAAATGCACCCCTTTCCTAAAATATAAAGGCAGCTGTAGACTACTGTTCAAAAGCATGGTGTCACAAATCAAGTCCAAAGATGATGAGGAAGGCAGATTAAGTGGTTCAGAATAACAACAAGGTTTATTTAACAAGAGCAAACAACCGGCACAAATAATACCGGACGAGGAACGAAAGGAAATTATGAGCTTAAATAGAAAAGGTGATGAACTAAATACAGACAGGTGTGCTTGTTCATGAATGTCCATGACAACTAAGGGAAACTACAACAAACAAAACAGGTAACTGAAGAGAGACGACTAAAAATCTATGAAAAGGAAGCTAAACAGAACATAACTGTGAAACTTGGGGTCAGTAAGTCAAAAAATTTATAAATTTTTATAAAGAAATTAAGACTTAATAGCAAAAGGAACTAATAGCAAAATTAATTAAATTGATCAAACGTGATAGTAAAGACATAATATTAGAAAAAATATTTAAAATAATTATGTTCTTTGCACTTTCTAAAAAATATTAAGCAGCGCAATTGTTTACAACATTTATGTTCATAGTAAGAAATGTTTCTTGAGCAGAAAATCATCATATTAGAATAATTTCTGAAGAATCATGTGACACTGAAGACTGGAGAAATGATACTGAAAATACAGGTTTACCATCGCAGGTATAAATTAATAAGTTATTTTAAATTGTAAGTAATATTTCACAATATTACTGTTTCATTGTATTTTTTATCAGAACAAAAAAAACTTTGAACAGTACTGTATTTTAATGTAAAAAGACTTTTATTGTGTATGTAAAATAAGAGTGTTTTTATAAACAAAATATTATTATAGACCAGATAACTTTTATCTGAATTACATTTAATGCATTTGGCAGACACTTTTATACAAAGCGACTAACATTGCATTCAAGAAACACATTGAACCCCTTCTTGCTTTCCCTGGGAATCGAACCCATGACTTTGGCATTGTAAACACCAATGCTCTACTGGTTGAGCTACAGGAAAGCTGTTTCCTGTTAACTGGATTAACTCGCTGTTAATCATATGCACATTATGGCCAAACAAAATTGTAATCTTTTAGACAAAAGCCTGTGTGGAGCATTAGCATTTCCCTCACATTCTTAATGGATTTCTGTTAACTGAGCTCTGTTTACCATTTTCTCAATGCTCTAAATAAGAAAGTGGTGAAAAACAATTTCCCCGTTTCATTTTTACCATGACAATCAATCAGATTAAGGCTCTCTCTACAAACTGCCAGTGATTACTTCAAATACACATGAAATAAATTAGAAATTTCAGTGATTCGACTATAAATGCAGAGAACACCTGATGAAAATCTCATAAATATGTGTAAACCTATACAAGCACTTCTGTTTCCTCTCCCTGATCAGTCATCAGGTTGCGTTTGAATGGAAGGGTTGAGAGAGAGGATGAAGATACAGATCCGAGCAGCTCAGGATGTATTAGTATGCAGACAAGCTGTATGGTTTCAGTGTGTGCTGCACCATGTGCATGAGAGAAGAGGCTGGAGAGACATTGCTAAAGGTCAGACTGACCTCTGAACTGCCTCTGATTCTCTGTAGATTGCTCTATTTAAAGCACTAGCAAGATTTTAAGAGTAGAAGCACTGCACAAAGCTTGTTAAACCGTACAGAGTAATTCCTGTATTTATTTATTTATTTATTTTTAAGTATTGTATTTGATTTTAATCTTGAAGTTGAACTGGCTTTATCTGAATGCTGAAAATACAGCAAAAGGCTGTAGAGTTTATGCAGGATGTACAAATTCTGTTGGTAGCTAAAAAAAAAAGAAATAAGAGTTTTGCTGCTCTTTCAATAGACTTGAAATTAAATGATCACAATTATAAAACTTTTTTCCCCAACTTGATTTAATTGTGTGCACTATTTAAAATCTGTAAAATTAACTTTTACTTACTGTGATTGTGTTGGCAGTACGTAAATCGTTTTAGTTGGCATTAATAAAATCTGGCCAAGGATTTCTAGCTTCCAGCGTGTTTTGAATGGAACTGAATGGAAAGGTTTATATTAAAATTAGGTGGTATTTTACTCTAAAAGTAAAAGTTTGGAATCATTAAGATTTTAAAACATTTTTGAAGGAACTTTTTAAACCAGAAAAAAGTTAAATGGAATTGTTGTGAAATATTATCACAATATAAAATCACAGTTGTCTATTTGAATATCTATCCATCTACACATACTTATTATGACCATCATATTTCTTAAGACCTTGGATTAGGTAAGAATGCCAATTGGTTATTGGTCATTTGCATGTTAATTTATCTAGTAGACACTTGATTAATCATTTAACTCTTTACTCTTATTGCACTCGTTCATTCAGGTACCAATGTTGCTCATAGTATCACGCCTTTTTTTTTATGCGGATCTCACGGTCACAGACTCTTCAGTCCAATCATTAGTCAGAGGTTATGGCTATCTTATCATTAGAGGTTATGGCTAATGATACTTAATAGGCCATCCATGCTTTCTGTTTAGCCCCCTACAGTCGCCTATATAACAACTTAGATCAATTTAAATCAATAATCAGAGGTTATGGCCAGAACCATTAAATAACGCAGTTCAATGCTTGCTATTATTGTAATAGTACTTTTACCCAGTCCCCTTTAGTTATTAATAGAATTACTTAACTTGAGGACTTCCGGTTTGAGCATGTAGCGGGCAGACGTGTGAGAAGTGGCTCTCGAAAACATTTTATTTTCTACCTCTTTTTTTTGGCATAAAGTTTGGCACCCTTTGAGTTTATTACGTGTACATTAAGACTCAACTTTACACGAGTAAATGAGTCCAAAAAGACGTGATCGACGGCAAAAAACGACTGAAATGGACGAAGATACCACAAGTGAAGACAGCATGGCTAACGCTAACGCTTCACAAGCAAGGCCAAGCTCGGAGTTACCTGCTGATCTTGCGAAGTTACACACGTTGCTTCTGTCGGACCTCGCACAGCAAACGGACTCCCTCCTGAAAAAAGCACTCGGCGAGGCACTGGCACCAATTTCAGCATCCCTGGAACTGGTAAAATCGTCTCTTGACTCACACGAAGAACGCATTCGTGAGATGGAGGAAGGGCTAAACGGCCACAGCGACAGGATCGAGGCTGTCGAAACGACATGCACCACACTTCTAGCTGAGAACCAGAGGCTGAAAAACAAAGTGGATGATCTGGAAAATCGCTCCCGTAGGTCCAATCTGCGAGTCGTCGGTATCCCGGAGCATATGGAGGGGCCAGACACAATCAAGTTCATGACTGATTTTTTCGAGGAAGTGCTGGGTAAAGACTTCTTTCCGCACCCCCTCATTATCTCCCGTGCACACCGAGTGGGACCCAAGCCGACCGCCGATTCCGGCGCCGGCTCCAAACGGCCGAGGATATTCCTGGTTCTCTTCCACGCCTTCCAAAACAAACATCGCATAATAACGAGGAAACGAGAGCAGCTGTTATTTAGGGGCCATAAGGTATTTTTCCACGAGGATGTCAGCGCGGAACTTGGGAAGAAACAAGCCGCCTTTAAAGAAGTGAAATCCCTCCTGTACAAGAAGAATGTCAGGTTCGCTCTCATCTATCCCGCCCGGCTTCGCGTCCTTCACGACGGGCAGACGCGGTTCTTCGAGACTCCGGAGAAGGCCAGAGAGTTTTACGATCTTCATTGGGGAGAGTAAATTACCGGTATGCTGGAGCACAACCTATATGAGAAGGTGAAAGTAAGCCTAGCTTTTGGCTCAGACACTTTGATTTTGGGACTATTTGTTTGCTTGACTATATAAACGGGAAATAACAAGAGATATTTTTTTTTCTTCTCAAGTAAACTTCAAGCTTACGCTGTGATATTTGCATTAATGTGGTTTTCTGATGCAGATTAAGGATATTTTATATTTTCAATATTATTTGTTGACTTAGCTTGGTCCCTGTTTTCAGTTTTATTAAGATGTGCCAAATAGATAATTGTATATAGGTAGAACACAAATCACTCACTGAGAGAGGAGCCACTCTCAGGTTAGGATAGGAGTTATAGACTACGCTGGATTTCTTGGAAGTTTTTCATTTGGGAATTCCTGCGGTTTTCTTCGTTTGGGGAAGAAAATCTAGGTTTGGGGTGTTCAGGGGTTTTTTCATTCTTTTTCTTTTTTTACTTTTCTTTTTCTTTTTATTATTATTCCAACTTAAGTTTAATGAGAAATGGGGAACATTCTGTTTACATGATAAACATCTTAGACGTCTTCTATGATAAATAATGCAGGGGGTATAAATCCAGTAGGGGGAGCTCCAGTTAGGTTTCTGTCCTGGAATGTTAAAGGGTTAAATGGTCCTGTGAAACGTACTAGGGTTTTTTCCCATCTTAAACAACTGAAAACTGATGTTTTGTTTCTACAGGAGACACATTTACGGTTAGAAGATCACAACAGACTCCGTAAAGCATGGGTTAATCATATCTTCCATTCCAAATTTAATAGTAGATCACGAGGGGTGGCAATTTTGATTAATAAACGAATTCAGTTTTCACTAAATGCAATAATAACAGACCCCAATGGTCGATATGTCATTGTCTCAGGCCTCCTATTTCAAACACCAGTTCTCTTAGTAAATGTGTATGCCCCTAACTGGGACGATACTGAATTTGCCAATAAGCTTCTGTCATCTCTCCCTAATTTAGATACACATAGATTGATCCTTGCAGGCGATCTTAATTGTACAATGGACCCCTTGCTTGATAAATCTAGCCCTAAATCTACCTCTCCATCTGCAATGTCAAGGGTCTTCTCAGACTTTATGAGACTAAATGGCTGCCAAGACCCATGGAGGTTTCAAAATCCAACCTCCAAACAATTCTCTTTCTTTTCTCATGTCCACCAGTCTTTCTCAAGAATAGATTACTTTTTTATAGATAGCTTTTTTGTACCTGCAGTGAAATCGGTTGAATATTTGTCCATCATAATTTCAGATCATGCACCACTTATCTTAGACCTTTGTTTCACTCTGAATGTTAGAGAACAATCCTTCTGGAGACTTAATTCCCTGCTGCTTTCAAATGAGAAATTTTGCGAACATGTGTCTACTAATATAGATACTTTTCTAGAAGTAAACAAGAAGGAAGGTATATCATATTCCCTACTTTGGGAAACCTTAAAAGCGTACTTAAGGGGACAAATTATCTCCTACGTAGCACATGTCAATAGGGAGCGTCGCAAACAAATAGAAGACCTGACTGATTTAATTTTTAAGTTAGACCGCAAATATTCGGAAAGCCCCTCCCCAGAATTATATAAAGAACGGATAGCTTTACAGTCTAAGCTTAATCTTCTATCCACCAACCAAGCTGAATACTTATTAACGAGGACCCGAGGCACTTACTACGAGTATGGTGAAAAAGCCAGTCGATTGCTAGCTCATCAGCTGAAACGTCAGGCTGCTTCACGGCTCATACCCCAAGTGAGAGATCAAGATCAAAATATAGTCACCAACCCAAAGGAAATCAATAATACTTTTGCTACATTTTACTCTACACTTTACACGTCTGAATTCCCATCAGATGTTACGAATATGAACAGTTTCTTAGATAATTTAGAATTGCCTACTATTGAGCCGGGAGACAGGGAAGAGTTAGAGCGACCTCTCACACAGTTAGAGATCACTACCGCCATCGGAGACATGCGAACTGGGAAATCGCCAGGACCTGACGGTTATCCTCCCGAATTTTTTAAGAAATTTAAAGATAAACTTGTTCCTCTTATGCTAGAAGTATTTAATGAATCATTGGGAAACGGTTACTTGCCCCCAACCCTCACACAAGCTAAGATTACACTACTCCTCAAAAAGGATAAGGACCCTACCAACAGTGGCTCTTACCGGCCTATTTCCCTCCTAAACGTTGACATAAAAATTTTAGCCAAGGTGATGGCACATCGTTTAGAATCCGTTCTCCCTAAAGTCATCTCTGAGGACCAGACTGGTTTTATAAAGGGTCGTCACTCTTTTTCAAATATTCGACGGCTTGCTAATGTGATCTACTCCCCCGGTCCGTCTTCGACTGCAGAAGCTGTAATTTCTCTGGATGCAGAGAAAGCCTTTGATCGGGTAGAATGGAAGTACTTGTTTTCTGTATTAGAAAGGTTTGGGTTCGGGGACGTGTTTTTGGCATGGATTCGTCTGCTTTATTCGTCCCCACAGGCATGTATTCAAACTAACCAATCCCTTTCCAATTTTTTCCCCTTGTCACGTGGGACACGTCAAGGATGTCCTCTATCCCCGCTCCTATTTGCAGTGGCAATCGAACCTCTTTCGCTTGCTTTAAAGTCGTCATCTGTGTTACGGGGGATTAGGCGCGGGACTGAGGAGCATCGCGTCTCACTGTATGCGGACGATCTCTTGATTTATATAAGCAATTTAGAAACCAGCGTCCCTGAGATTGTATCACTACTGAACAATTTTGGGTCTTTTTCTGGCTACAAACTTAATTACCAGAAAAGTGAATGTTTTCCCATTAATGATTCGGCAAGGCAAATTAAACAAGAAGCAGTCCCCTTCCACTTAACATACTCTGGTTTCAAATATCTTGGAATAAACATTACGCGTTCCTTCACCTCTCTTCTGGGGGCTAATTTTACACCTCTAGTTAACCAAATGAAAGCTGACTTTCAAAGGTGGAGCAGTTTGCCTCTGACTATAGCAGGGAGGGTACAATCAGTGAAGATGAACGTACTCCCAAAGTACCTGTATTTGTTTCAATGTCTACCGTTATTCCTGACAAAATCATTTTTTAAAGCAGTTAATACATCCATTACCTCCTTCATCTGGAAGAATAAAGTTCCAAGAGTTAACAAACGCTTACTTCAGAGGGGTCGCGATGTGGGGGGACTAGCTCTCCCCAGTTTTATTCACTACTACTGGGCAGCTAACCTGCAGAAAATTTTATTTTGGCTCCATGTGCCAGACGCCGACTGGTGTACGCTTGAGGCACACTCTTGTCACTCGTCGTCCCTCCCTGCTTTGGTGTACTCCTCCCTGCCCACAAAGTGGTCCAAGTTTACCTCTAATCCCATAGTACTGTCCACCCTTAAAATCTGGGCCCAGTTCCGAAACCATTATAAATTCACCTTTCCCTCCCCCCTAGGCCCTATCTGTAAGAATCATCTATTTCCAGCATCCTCTCTTGACTCAACATTCACTCAGTGGGACAGGAAGCAGCTTTCCTGTTTTAAGAGCTTGTACTGTGAAGAAGGGTTCGATAGTTTTGACAATATATGCCAGAAATATGATCTTTCACGCAATAACTTTTTTAGATATCTCCAAATACGCCACTGTGTTAAAGCACTGTTCCCCTCTTTCCCGGTCCTCCCTATTGAAGCAGCATGGGAGGAAATGACCCTTTTCCGTCCGAAAAAAGGACTGATATCACGGCTATATTCTCAGCTAATGTCTCTTGAAAGTCATGACCTTTCAAAAATTAAGAACGGCTGGGAAGGCGAGTTGATGGTTGAGCTGTCAGAGAGAAACTGGGAAGAGGCACTACAAAGGATTAACTCTTCTTCATCCTGTGCACGCTTGGGACTCATTCAGTTTAAAGTGGTGCATAGGGCTCATTTCAGTAGGGCCAGGTTAGCAGCTATATACCCAGGAACGGATGGGAGTTGTAACAGATGCTCCCTCTCTCCAGCTGATTTAACACACAGTTTTTGGTTGTGCCCCCATCTAAATCAATACTGGTCATCTGTTTTTCAAACTTTATCCGAAGTCACAAAAATTAAAATTAACCCCTGCCCGCTAATTGCAATATTTGGAATTTCAGATGAGAGCTTAACCTTAACCCAGGATCAATCGGACATCATTGCTTTTACATCACTTCTAGCCCGTCGTAGAATCCTATTAGTTTGGACATCCGCTACTCCACCAGCGGTGGCCGAATGGTTAAGGGATGTTTTATTTTTTCTTAAACTAGAAAAAGTTAAATTCACGTTGAAAGGGTCAGTTCAGAAATTTTACTCAAAATGGCAGCCTTTTGTGACATATTTTGAGAATCTTAAAGTATTGCCTGAAGTATGAGGTACCTTTTTATTTTATATTCTTTTCTTTTTTCCTAGGGGAAGGGGGGGTTTAATCAAATCAGTGTGCAGCTACCTCCATGGGGTAGGAACTGAGTAGCCTGATCAACAATGGTGGAAATAATTATGTAACATACTAAATGGAGGATAGAGGAAGGGAGAAGAGGGGGAAAAGAAAAAGGGAAGGTGTTCTCCCAGAATGTGATTAAATATAATTGTGAATAATATATTTTTATTTTTGTATTTTTTTTTATTTTATTTCAATTATTATCATTTTTGCTGTTGTTGTTGATGTGGTTGTTGTTTTCTTTGGGGGGGGGGGGGGGGGGTGTTCTAACCGTTTAAGATAAAATGAAACTGGAGAGCTGTTTTACTTCCTGTAACATGTTACATCTTTGATCCTCCAATAAATAAAATTAAAAAAAAAAAAAAAAAAAAAAAAAAAAAAAAGAATTACTTAACTTGAATAAAGCTGAAGCAGAAACCAGAGGTTATAGCCAGAACCACTGAGACAATGCCGCCAAAATTATTATCTCAGTAGTATTTTTTATCCAACCCCTTTTAGTGAATGCGACTGCATAACACGTTAACTAAAGTCAAGCAGTTAATCCGAAATCTAGTCTGAGATCTAACCCTAGACATAGATTTGCAGTAACAATGGATGCAACTTAATCTACTAGAGTTAATAATTTCAGAGTAAGTCAGAATAAAATCAAATGTAACTATTTATTATTAGTCAGGTAAATGTATCATGCCAATTACATTACATCAATTCAAAGATATTCAATATAAAACATCAAATTCTCAGAAATAGAGTAAAAGATGCACACCAGACCAGAAAAAGACACTCAGCATTACCGGCTGATCTGGCTACAAATTGCCATGAGACTCAGACCAGGACAGAAACCTTTTTTTAAATAGAAAAATGAGCTATCAGTGGACATTTGGTTACTCAGAACAGAAGGTAATTTGCATGAAATACCCTGGGAGAGGGCAAACCCACCACAGTGAGCAAAACATCTCTAAACTCTTTTTGGTTTACATCTGTGGGAATGAGACCTTTATACCAGTTGCATTGAAACTGTTATGGTACAATAAGGGGAGGACTCATGGATGCGGGTAACAGCAAACACACAGGGATTAAATAGGGAGCACATGAGGAAGGTAACAAGCAGAAACAGTTGGGATCAATGAAGGGAAACAAGGGAATAAGATGGGTGGGGTTACACAATACAAGACACGACAAAGGGTCAGTGTCAGAGCTCTGTCAACCACCACACTACAAATCCAAACTGAAGTGACAGAACGCTGACAGAAACATTTGAAATGATACCAAACATTATAAGTATATATAATGTTATAAGCATAGTCACTTATGGTACACTCTTAAAACTACATAGACTTTGAGTGTGTTTTATGTGACTATGAGAGAAGAGGGGGAACAGAGGGTCATGGAGAGAGTTAGGGTGAGGGAGAGTTAGGTGTTTGTAAGCGGGGTGCATCTGAGGTGGGGAAGCTACTTTTGCAAGAGAGAGTTCAAATTTGTATTTCTCGAGAGTAGACTTTGTCTAAGCCAGGTGGCTCGGCATATTCCAGCAAAAACAGGTTTACTAATTTTGTACATAACTTTATTGAAAACTATAATGAGTGGTGAATCTTAAATTATTTGAGATGAGTTAAAACATGCATTTAATAATGGTTCATGGGTTCAGTTGAAAACAAGTTAACAAACCTTGCTAACTCTGTTTGGTCATAAATATAGAGAGACGGATTTTTGTGGCTATTTAAGGATTATGTGAGATGAGGATATCCTGTAGTCCAGTAACAATTACTGTATTAGTAATATACTTTTCGCAATCTTAAAAATGACCTCTGGCTACAGTGAGTTGACCAAAAGCGCACCAGAGTGTGTCTCACGATTAAACTCTTACAGGCAGGAGAAAGCAATTAATTGGGTTCACCATGGGTTCATCCGTTCTCTTCTAGTGCCAAAGAAAGTCAGCTGATTACAGCCATGCACACTCTCTGAAAATGAACTCTTATCTTCAGCACAGACTGACAAACGCCTTAATTGTCTCTATAGGAAGAGACTTCGGTTTTGTTGGGAAGAAAGTGCTGCTAATGACGTTCAGGTCCTGAAATCTGACGAGAGGCATTCGAAGTGTGCTGAAATACACTTGGACTTTATACTGTATGTATTAGACTTTGTTTGTGCATTACAGACAGAATGTAAGTCTGTGTATTCATGGTTTTTCAGTGACTCATTCTGAATTCTTACACTAAAGTCAGAAGTGACTTAACATTAAGTGACTTAACCATAGAAGTGACTTAACCATTAACTATAGGGGATTTACAGTTAGAGACCCGAGGACCAGATATGATGAATAAAGAGCAGGAGTCAGAAGTGCAGTCAGTTGAATACATTTTAGTGAAGGTAGTTTGCAGTTTCATCAGCAGAAGACAGCTTCAATTCTCACAAGGATTTCGTAGGCCGGCTTTCTGTATTCCTCAAGTTGTAAGTCGCTTTGGATAAAAGCGTCTGCTAAATGAATAAATGTAAACGTACATTAAGTATGACAACCAAGGGTCTTTGAGTAAGACACTGAATCAATCATTTGTTCAGAAATACTGATTTATTTATGAATGAAACAAGTGTGAGTCATTGAATCATTCATTCAACCAAATTGTTTAAATATGCTGGTTCATTCATTAGACAGATATGCTTTATCCAAAGCGACTTATGTTGCATTCAAGGTATGGGCTTTTTATTAGTTCATGTCCTATCAGAAGCTAGTGCGTTTTCAGGTGTGCTTTTTAGTTTTTTGGGCGATGACATCACCCGCTTATGACATTCCATCACACCATTGAACTGATTTCACATGTGCTTCATGACGTAATCACAGAGACGTTTCCACAGAACTTTGATGCAGCATCTCGTTCCCTATTCAGGGAACTAAGGTTACATATGTAACCGATGCAATAATTCAACACTGTACAATGGAAATATACATCTTGACATCCCATAAAATATGTTAAGAGTATGTAGCACTTCCCAAGATCTTCAATAATAATTTTCCCCCCTTTGGTCCATTAAAAATCTCTTTTACCTCACAGGAAAGGTTTTAGTTTCATTACAGGGGAATTACATTTATTTCCATTTTAATCCATTTTTAAGATTCAATCAAGCGTATATAAGAAACTAATTGCTATCTTTCCCTTCTCTAAAACCCATTTGATGTCAAAAGCCTTCTTACATGCCTTCTAAACTTTCCCACAGCTCAAGCTGTCCTTGTCCAAATTCATTTGATACCATATAATTTGGCTGTAAGATGTGATGGTGCAGTATAAATGAAAAGTTTCTTCTTTTTTTCATAAAATATGTAAAGGCTGGAAGTGGGATGGATTTGTTGAGTGGAGAAATCGGAAAAAAATTAACTGCATAAGAGACGAGTTGAAAAGCAAAGTCAAACGTGGGTGAGGAGAAGGAATGAACAATTATAGAAGGAATACAACTTCAAAACGTGTGAGACAGAGAATCAGTTCTCATTTCTCAGCTCTTTCCCTGTTGCTCAGATTTCCACAAACCTCCTCTGAGATCTCTCTCACTTTTCAATTTCAAAGTACTTGAGTCTTTTATTGCAATAATTGTTTTAATTATAATATTGCAAAGGAACACACACTCATATATGTTCATACAGAACAGCATAGTGTAAAGTCAAAGGCTTGGTCAAAGTCTGCTATTGTAACACACCTTTCTCTTTCTCTCTTGCAGATGTTTGTATAAAGGCACAGTCATTTTAGGTTGCATAGGTCCACACAAGAAAAATTGGGTCCCGTTTATAAAATGCTGCATAGAAACTGATCTAAGATTCTTTCTCAAATGCGCATACGTGTGATTCTCTTCCAGATGTGAAATCTATAATTTGCTAATAATTTTGCGCAGCTGAATGGTTTCAATTCTTGAGTTATTTTGAGTAAGTGTTGGATTTTAGCGTTTGCACACTCTTCAGAGCAAATCAGCGCATACTCATGTTTTATAAATTATTAATAATAATAATACATTTTATTTGTAGTGCGCCTTTCTCAAACTCAAAGTGCAAATTATAAGTAATACAAGATTGCAAAAACAACACAGAAGAAAAACAACAATAATAAGTTATACATTGAAAACTTGCTTAAAACAATCCAAAGAGTTTACATTCCTGCCAGATGCAGGTAATGAATTCCACAGCTTGGGTGTATTGTAGGAAAAGATAGACTTTAGTTTCCAGCGAGGCTGATACAAAGTGAGAGAGCCAGCGGAGTGGAGGGAACGAGAAGGAATAGATGGAATAACCAAACCACAAATGTATGCAGGAGCCAAACCACGTACTGCCTTGTAAGTTAAATCAGAATTTTAAAATCAATACGTAATTAAACTGGTAGCCAGTGGAGTTGCTGGAGCACAGGGGTGATGTGATGGCATGATGAAGAGCACGTTAAAACACATGCGGCAGAGTTTTCATTAATGTGTCCGGTCAAACAAAAGGCACATAGAATTGCACCTAAACGTTCATTGTGAAAACTCTGAATATTATCAACATTCTATTCTGCCCACCTCTTTTAACAAGCATCTCAGATAGTACATGGTACACTTTGAAAAGTAATCCTCACATGTCCTCCCCCAGCAGTGATTTGCTCCTGTGAAGTGAATCTCAGCAGTGCTGATGAATAAATGAACAGAAATCAGTGGAGATGCTTTGAAACTGTAGCTTTTGCAATATCACATCTACATGGCAGTAGGAAATGAGCAAAGATGATAGAAACTCAATGTGGAGATGATGATGATGATGATGGTTTCTGATGCAGTATGGGCCTGACTGACCTGAGAATGTGAGCAGGGGGTTTTAAACTTTAGGGACCCCCAACAAAAGTCTAGTTAAGATTTTCACTGTAACACTTTGTAATGTTCATTCAAAAACTATGATTATGGCATTAAGTAATGCTCATTGGTTAATTAGATCATGTTCATTCAAATAGATACAAATTACACCAAAGTTTAAAACAATTCTATTTTACATACCCTGATTGAAAATGTGGGCTATTAAGTTTTATGGGACTTTTTATGTTAATTTAACCTAATTCGTGAAGCACGAAAAGAATGAACTTCAGTCTAAATCTTTCATGAAACCATTTTTACACTAATTTAATGTGATTTTTAGTGAATGAGGCATTCAATCTTACATTTTCCCTTGAACTGTGGAGACCGTGGAGGAAAATGTCAAATTGTTTGTGTAAAGGTTGTATTGTTATTATTTGTTATATACATTATCCATTGTTACTGCTTCAAAAGTGATTGATTTTAGACCTAAAATAATCTTTTCCATGATCAATGTTGAAAACAAGTGTGCTGATATTGTTTATATTATCAAAATAGCTATTTGTTTTGGAAACGTAACATATTTTTTTCCCCTTTTACTAAATGACAGAAGCACTTCAGCTTCAATAAAATGATGATTACATCCTCCCGTATAATCTGAGAATGTCCCACATAGAATCTTCTGCTTCAGAGGAAGCAGGAACATCAAGAAGATCGTAATCTGAGAGCACATGATCTTAAAACAAGGGAAATAAATTAAGGCCATGTGCACAGCAACAGAATACACTCATTGGTCAGCAAACTCAGCGCATGCGCAGTGAACTCGGTACCATCATTAGTCACGAGATAACCATGTGAAGTGGCGAATTTATAGAGATATTAGGGTTCGGCGACATTAAAGAATCGACATAACCCATAAGAAAATACTAAGATAAATAGGGAGTTTGGCGGTTCCACTTCAAAAATGTCGACATAATAGGATTGGCGAGTTAACCGTGAGTCGAGATAAGTGAACTCCACTGTAGTTACATTTTGAGTTGCTGTGATGAACATTGTGCAAGTTGTGCAAGCCAATGTGTGATTAAAATGTTTTTAGACTTCAGATTCATTCAAAATGCATGAATGAACAAGAATTATCATTCTTGCAGTCAAAGTCTGGCTTATCATTATAAAACACAGAAGAACAGAGCTGGTACAAGGGATGTGTATGGAAAAGGAATATGAAGAGCTTCTGTGTCTTTGCACCAGGGAAATTAGCACTGAAGCTGTGAGTAATAAATCATGAAATCCTGCAGTGGACTGATGAGATGAGGATATTCTGTGTGAGTGGAGAACAGTGTAGTGATACATATCAGTTCTGGAGAAGCCAGAGGGACTGAACTGCTGGAATGGGGAGGTGACACAGATTTTCCTCACTATTAGTTTCTAATGATGTGATTCAAAGCAGCTGAGAGAGCGGATGGGAGAGAGACACTCTATTGCACAGCTGTAATCTCAAAGGTGACTAGATGAAAGCTGTAATCGCAAAGGTGACTATGTCTAAATGGTATACACAAGTTATCATCATACTTTCAGAGTATGATATTCAGTGAAGTATTTTTAGGTGTGCAGGTGTATATGTATATGAATACGGCCAACATCAAGGTAAATGACCGCTCCGCCTGGTGTTTTGCTGTCAGACAGGCGCTCAGAAAGCAGGCGAGAAACACAAACCTTGCTGCAAAGAGAGCCAGGAGGAAGCCGGACGGATGCCAAATATATATATATATATAGTAATACCTTGAGATATGAGCGTCCCGACATACAAGTATTCCGAGATACAAGCAAGCCCTGAGCACATTTTTTGGGGACCACTGTTTTAGAGGGCCGGAACGGAAAATGTTTTTTTCTGTTATTCTTAGGGGAAAAATGTTTTGGGATACGATCAACTCGAGTTACGAGCTCTGTCCTGGAATGGATTATGCTCATATCTCAAGGTATTACTGTGTGTGTGTATATATATATATATATATATATATATATATATATATATATTTATATTTATATTTATATATATATATATATCGGTAGTACATCAGCGCAAATCGTCTCTCTCTCTCTCTCTCTCTCTCTATATATATATATATATATATATATAGAGAGAGAGACGATTTGCGTCAGTTCCACAGCAGTTTTTCAGCATCCCTCCCAGGGCTCAGTATTGACCTAAATTTCACAATTCACAAATTTCGATTTACAAGCTTTTGATTCAGATTCCGTTTGATTTGATATTGATTATTTTGGATATCTACACATGGGAGTTAGTTGGTACTAGATTACTATAATATTGTTTAAATTAATATTATAGTAATGTAAGTAGATTCTTGGGATTTAAGAATCGATATCACAACATGTCAAATTTGCAAGTACGAACTAGCGAATTTCTTATTGTGACGTCCAAGGGAAATGGCTTCTGGAGCAAGAAAAAATGTAGGGTGGGACTTGATTTTGTTCATTGGGAACTGATTGGATGGTTTGCTTTTGTTGGGATGTCATATGAGTGACAGGTTTTCCGGCTCTCACGACAGCAAATTATGTCATCAGAGGATGTCGCTGAAAGTTATTTTGACTGACAATTATTGAGCCACATTAATTTTAAAATAATAGTAATATTGATGTGCAGGGATACATCACTTAAAATAAATACTGCAGTATTCCATAAAAATTGATTTTATGGAGACTTCAATGTACAGTGCAAATTGTGTTCCTATTTTACATTTAATTAGGTGGGATTTGATTTAAATCGAAACTTATGCGTATATGCATATCTACTATAATAAAACACTATTGTGTAACATTAAGAAATATTCTACTTTATCTTCCAGAGCTGAACATATTCTAAGACTGCGAGTCTATGAAATAATTTTATATACAGTACTGGAGTCTCTTAAAACGTAAGCCTGAAGCATTTTCATCTATTTTTAAAAAGTGTCATAAAACAGCTCTTACTGTCATCTCTACAGCTCTTACACATTTCATTTTCAATTCCCAACATTATTTGAACCTGCATGTGAGAAAAGTATTTGTCGCAGTTTTAATCTGCTATGATTCTATCTAGGAGTTGTTGCATATATTGAGTGAATGAATATAGTGCTTCCTTCTAAACAAAAATGATTAACTTTATTGCCAGTTATGAGATTGTAACATATCTAGAAGTACAATCAAAATATAAACACGTGTGTGTGTGTCCTTGTAAACCCTACAAACACTTGTAAACCCTATGGATACCCTTGGATAGCTAGCAACACCTTAGCAACCACCCCGGATACCCTAATAACCACTCTGTATAACCTAGCAACCACCCAGAATACCATAACAACACCCAAGCAACCACCTTGGATACCCTAGCAACCACTCCGTATACCCTAGCAACCACCCAGAGCACTTAGCAACACCTTAGCAACATGTTAGTTTCTGATCATTCATGGCAGCGACTTCGTAGTTAATGTTAAATCGTGCTACCAACATGTTCAATTAAAGTTTCTGGTCCGACGTTCTCAAGCCAATTTCTAAAGTTTGTCTTGACAAACTTTATTCTCTTGTTGTTGAACTATAATTGCTCATATGTTATAGATATAATAAAATTATATAAGATACAATTATAGGGGTATAATAGTTATATTAATCACATAAAATAAATATAATAAATAATCATTGCTAAAAGCCAGACATTTGTCATGTAGTGACCTGTAATTTAGAGTAGAAACAGAAGGAGTGTCTTTCTTTGAGATTTGAGATCTCTTACCTAGAACACAACCTGCCCCGGAGCAGGTTAGCCATGGATCATAAGTTACTATGGCGATGAACACTGCTAAAAAGCTGAGCCACTTTCATGGTACTTAAAACCCAGGGTTGGTGCAAACTAAACTGAAATATAGGCTTTCCTACCCATCCACCTAAAACCGGCATCATGAATCATGGTATAGGCCCCAGGAGAAAAATAAAATGCAGTTTGGCTATAGGTGACAAAACAGCACATTTTATCTCCAAAAGAAGCCAACATATTCTGTGAAGTGACCTTCACACTCCTGGTGAGCTATATCAGCTCAGCGATGAGTAATGGGGCTTGAGTGCATCCAATCACAACATTGCATTATTAATTCAGAATCTCTCCACTGGCAAAATAGCCTTGGATTCACATCCTCCCACTAAACATGCCAACACACACACAGAAAGACGGATACACATGGATACACACTCTCCACTCACTCCATGTCTATCTCTTACTCACTCACATATATTTCTGTTTAATATTATATATAATACATATATAGACACACACGCTATAGGTGTGTTTAAATGTTTGCCGTCGGTTTCACATAAAAGTATTTTATCAAAAATACATTCATGCATACATTTGATAAAAAAGTAAAAACTAGGAAATATTGAATTATTTGAATTACTTAAACATAAAAAACTTAAATATAGTAGAATATATTTTAAAATGTAATTTTCCTCTGGCGCAAAGCTGAATTTTCAGCATCATTACTCCAGTATTATCACAGTGTCTTCAGAAATCATTGTAATATGATGAGATTACGAAACATTTCTTAGTATTATTAATGTTGAAAACAGTTGTGCTGCTTAATATTTCTGTGGACAATGTGATAAACGATTTAGAAATTACAAACGTTTTTTTATGTTCTTTTTAAACATAAAAGTCTTTACTGTCATTTTGGATTAATTTAATGCATCTCTGTTGAATAAAAGTATTACATTTTTAAACTTCTAAAGAAACTTTTAGCTATCATCTTAAATCAAAATCATGTAACAGACATTATCAGGTTCATGTAGATTTATCAGAAGTCATGTAGTCTAAAGTTACAGTACTCTAAAACTCTTTGAAATGTAATAAGTACTGTAACTATTTCAATTACTTCAGTAAAGTAATGTAACTGATTACTTTTTGATTACCTTTCAAAATATCAAACGAATGTTCTTAACTGTGAATTATTTTAAAACATCTAAACCACACAGGATTAACCTTGAATTAAGATTATAATCATTTAATTTTAAAGCGCATTTAATCAGACATTAGCACATTCTGTTTTTACTTTGAGATCCTTCTGAGGTTAAAGACAGATTTCTAGATGAAATGTTTTCATTTTGGCTGCAAATTCAAACAAGAGAGTCCATCAAAAGCAATAGCCTTGCTTTATTAAATGGCCTTTAAATGGAAGGAGGTGCAAAGCAATAAATTAATACTACTTTGCATATCTTAGTTCTTTAGACGCAAGCCTCTTTGTAATCGTTAACATTTTCATCAGTAACTGAAATTTAACTACACATTTTTTTCTCAGTAACTCTAATTGATTACAGTTACATTTATTTTTGTAATTAAATGATGTAACACTGTTACTCCTCAAAACTGATTATCATTATGCATGCAGGTTTACCATAGAAGCATGTCCTCAAAATGCTTTGGTGCTTTTTTTGACTGAATAAAGTGTGCGAAGAAGTTTTGCAGAAGCTAAAGTTTTGAAATCTCTATGAATGTGATCAGTATTCGAGGCAGCCGGGTGGGCTAGCGTTCTTGATCATGGCTTATATGCAGGGTGGGGGTGATCCATCAGATTCCCTGTGAGGCAGAACCAGCGTCCTGCATCTCAGATTTACTGCTACTGAGGGCCGGCGCTCAGAACGAAACCGAGACGTGAAGGGAAAGGGTCGGCAGGCTGAGCACAAGCATTCTGGATGGTGCATATAGATATAATTATCTTTCACAATGTGTAAACAAGCAATGTCTGTAAAAAGCTGATAATATTAATATAATTCATATTATATCAATATAAAGGGAACCCATTGCACTGAGGTTTAATTTGTTAATATTTATCGTGAGCTAATGAGGCGGCCACATTTATTAATCTCAGTTCATATTCGTTTCTAGTTCATTTACTAATCAAAGTTGAAGGCTATCTGTTAAGTTTAGTCAATGCTGTTAATATATTGCACTGTTAGTTCATGTTAATGAATGAGGCCTTATTGTAAAGTGTTACCGATATTAAACATGGATAGGCCCTAATAGTGGTGTATATGGATCTTTTGGACTCGCTCTGCATTGAACTGAATGCAATCTACAATTTGATAATGTATGCAGAGTAAATGAACGATTCTAAACAATACGCGTAAGAAGCTGTAATGTTGGGATTAGAGAAAAAAGCTGTCCGTTTTCAATCCCCAAACTGTCTGAAGTCTTTTATATCCTGGTATTAACCTGTCGGACTCAAGTTCCAGATAATTGTAACATGAAGAGCACAAAAAGCTCAATCAATCTCCCATTGATCGGTAAAGCAGAGAATAAATGGAGCAAAAGGCTAATCAGACGGTAAGCCTGTGAAAGAAACTTCTGTCACCTTTTTGTGCTCCTCATTTGCATTTACTGGAAGGGCAGAGAGTGAGACTGGCTTGACAATCGTTTAGGACGAGTGTGTGAGTGTCACCCAATGCATAGACACACAAACGTTGGACAGCTTTTTCCACAGAAGCAGTTGAATTGTGGAGTGTGTGTGTCCCCTGGTGGTCATATTCGGATCTACACATTCAATTCACACAAGGGCACATTGTTCAAAAAATATTATCTAATTAACTTAGACATTTTAAACATGATTTAAATATCTTCTCGACTATAAGCAACTATTAAAATCTTAAAATGTAAACAAGTTTGACCATCAGCCCATTTAAGTTAGGAGATGAAAAGTCCAAATTATGACATAAAAGCTCATAATTATGAAATTAAAGGTCGAAAGTATGACAAAAGTTTGAAATTCTGACATACTAAGTTAAAATTCTAGCATTAGAAGTTGACTAACTACTTAAATTTTATAATTACAACATAAAAAGTCATAATTTGGACTTTTGATGACATCTGGAAAAAAGTAAAAATCTATGACATTTTATCATGCTAATATATATTATGCTATACCAGAATATTCAAGAAAATATATAAAACAATATTAGCACTTCCTAATGCCTGGAAAATGCAGAATTTTCCCTTAAACTAACCTATTTCTCATAAAATCACATGGGCAAGTTGAATTTTGTTGATTACTCATTTATGGTATTTATTCATTTATTTAGAATCATTTAATCATTTATTAGATCATTGTTGAGGCCATTGAGCAAATCAAGGGCCACATTATTATGTGATGAACAGCATTATCTGCTCATTTTAATGCAGACTTTATACTTTGTATTTATTACACTCAATGGAAACTATAGATACTGTTATGAGGCACTAGACACATCATCATAGAGACTCTTCAGCAGTCGGGGAAAGTTACTTTTAAAGTATTGCATTACTCCGAAAAAGTAACTCATTTTTGTTACTTAGTTACTTTTTATGGAAAGTGATTTGTTTGTTATTTTTGCATTATTTTTGTCAGCTGGACTGGGTTTTCTTGTCTGTTTTTCTAATAACAACAACAAAAAAGTTATATTTTGGCAAATATACAATGAAATGAATCTGCGTCAGGCTGAAGGAAATTCGACCTTTGAAAGTGTTGACATTGAAATGCATGAATTCGAGCACCACAGGTTTCCATCTCTTTCGGATTGCAGTATTTACGGCGTGAACGCCTCATAAACTGGTTGTTTTTGTTCAGGGGAAACTGTGAAAGGCGACTGTGACATCTGTCTAACCCTGCATAGCCAGAAATGCACTGATGGCGTGTGATGTCTGCGTGCGTGAGCAGGATGTACGGAGGAATGAAAATACATATTTTGACAGGCAAGTACAACATCGTAGGACATCGAACATTTTATGGTCCTACTGTTACAAAGTTGGAGCGTGTGCGATGCGGGACCAGGACACAGAAACTGCAAGATACAACTCAATCTTGCCTTATTCAAACAACGGAAAACAAAAAACTTTAAATATAAACGATAACAGCACACTTGTTTCTAGGGGGAAAACTAGGGGTTTCAAGGAGAACTAGGAGACAGGAACAAGGAGGCAGTAAGACACACACACAGTAAGACAGCGACATCAAAACGTCAACAACCAACAAAGACAAGGGGAACACAAGAGGGATTTATACAAGAGGAAATGGGCAACACCTGACAAGACTAACAAAGTAAATAATGGCAAGAAGTGCAGGAAGACACACAGAGGGGACCCGGAAGTGAAACATGACTGACGGGACGTGACAAATGCCACACCAGACAGGAAGTGTACAATTGACCTTACTGACAGGAAGTGACAAAGAAGACCCGACAGACAGGAAAAAGGGTAACACCTACGTCTTCTACAGATGATATAAATATATACATTTAGACCACTTAACTGCTATCAGGATGTGAAGAAACTTTCAACCAGCATAACCAAAAATATTTCTGGAACAAATGGCCTACCCTGCCTTTAAGAATTGTTTTACTTATTAATATGGTTGAATAAAGACATAGCATAATAAAGTGATATTAAATACATAAAGTATAATTGTGTAGTTTAACATATTTATTTATTACAGGTTTGTGTAAATATTCAGAGTTTGCATTTTGCAGTTTTATTAATTTTGAGAAATATTTAATGTTTCTGTGCAAGTCAAATTAGTACCGGTAAATGCAGAATCACATTTAATCTGGAACTGCAAATATCATCATGTTTAGACAGTGCAAACAACACCTTTGCACTTACGATTCTTCTCAACATGAGGACAGGAGAGCTGTCAGTCAATAAATGGGAAACATTTCATTTACACTTACATTTATGCATTTGGCAGACACTTTTATCCAAAGCAACTTATTGCATTCAAGGAACACATTGAATCAGTTCTTGCTTTCCCTGGGATCGAACCCATGACCTTGGCGTTGTAAGCACCAATGTCACTTGCACTACTTATTTCAAAAAGTAACTCAGGAACTTGAAAAAAGGATTCTGATTGCATAACTCACCATCACTGATTGTTTTGAGTTTGATCACATCAGGCACGAATACAAAGTACAACGTTATTTCACTAGATGGCAGCAAATTCCCACACAATGGGAGATATCTTATAAACAGTTTTGAAGTTTTGAAATCATAATGGAGCAATGCAGTAAGAGAGTGACCTTCTCTATGGACATTTGGGGAGTCAAGAGTGTTTCTGTGGATTGAAAATATGTATTTAATTCTTAACACTTTAAAATAAGGTTTCATTTGAAAATGAAAATTACTTTTTTTTCTTAGTTGATGTTAAGTTCAACATTTACTAATGCATTGATAAAATCAAAAGTTGTATCTGTTCATGTTATTTAATGGACCTGAGCTAGCAATTAAACACAGTGTTTTTCATTCATATTAGTTAATGCATTAATGCAACCCTGTTGTAAAATGTTATCATAACCACAATAAAATTTCAAATGTGTTCGATTCTTATTGTGAGTCTTTAAATGATTACCCATAGTGCGGTTATGTTATGCTTAGAATTATAATTGCATAAAATAGATTAGACCAGATCCAGAGTTTTAGAAATATGCTTTCACAAGCTCTGCTCGATGAATCATCACTTAGATTATCAGTGATTAATGCAGAAGTCCAATCAGAAAACACGCAAACAGCTGCTGCAATGGTTACATAGATGGCTTGGGGAATTAAAGTGGATTTACAGTCATGATTTGGGATTGTGTTAGAGCTGTCATTTACATGTCATTTTGGTATAATCAGCTGACTGATTTTGAGTCTGACACAGAGAGCAGATGTGAGTCGGGGAGGAAGGGGCTGCAAACGTGTAATATTCCTACTCAGGCTTAATCCAAAGCTCCTCTTTGAATTAAGCAATCTCGTGTTTCATTTGCAATCACATTTTCACAGGTTGCTATAAATGGTGAGCTGTAGGTACAATAGAGTTTGCATTCACATGCAGGGTGTTTGTTGGTATTTTACCCTTGCATTCCTCCTGAAATGCCTTTTGAATGGGTTTGCCTGATAATACTTCTGACAATAGCAATTTATTCCTGGCTTTGTTCTCATGAAGGCTTTGTTCGTTGTGTTGATAATTTGAAACCTGTGAAAGCTTTTCAGATGTCTGTGTTAATGCTCAGTGTTTGATTAGCTCAGCTATTTAGAGAAACACTAAATCTTTGTCCATTATAAAGAGAGAAATTAATGTTATTTTTGATTCATTAATGGAGTTTGCCAAGGCAATTATAATCATTGTGGTGTTTTATTGTGTGCATGATTTAAACAAATCCTTAACCATGAGTATTACAATTCGGTACATAACTGTGCTATTGTTTTTCTAAGCAATCAGATATCAAAAATAGTCATGCCAGTGTTATTTATATACTGTTTATAATACTTATATTTTATTAAATATTTTTTATATATGTTCTGTTTTCAGTTTAATTTAATTTTGTTTTGTTTTAGCTACAGTATTATTTTATTTTCATTTATTTTAAAATATGAAATATCAGTGTTGATTTCTTCTGTTACATTTTTACAATAAAGCCATTAAAGCTTTTAATGCAAATTAATAGTTGAATTTAGCTTTCATTTAATTTAAGTTTTAATAACTTTAGTACTTCAAAAACTAGAAATCTTGTTTTAATTTAATAAAACAAGATTTCTAGTTTTTTTTACGTTTTTCATCTAAAATTTATATATGATTTTATTTCAACTTAATTTAATGATCATTTATCATAGTTTTAGATATCAATCACAACACTGAGACTTACATTGAAGGAAGAGATTCAAGCCATAGGGAGCATTTCAGGTACGTTTTTTGACTTGGTCCTCTACAAAGTCACCTAGCAACCACTCAGAACACCCTAGCAACAACATAGAAATGCACTTAAACCGCTCAGCACCTAATGCACTTAAATAAGTTTCTTATTTTCCAGGCATTACAAAGTGAGAGTGCCTTTAACACAATCCACAGCTTGCTAAATTTGTCCTGTGATAAAACATTGCTCTAACCACATTAATCATTTCCTGCTCCCAGAATCCCAATTATGATCGGTCTGTGCCTCACATTAACCTCTCTGTTATTACTCAGCACTGTACAGCTAAAGGAGCCCTGTTAAAGGGAGTAGTTTATCCTGCAAAGCATTGTGGGTAGGACCAGACCGTGCTGCAGTCTCTGCTGTGATGTTTTTCTGTGACTTCAAGACTCTTTGGGCTTAAAAGCAAGCTAAGTTCCGCCTGAAGTCTTGCTTTATACCAATAAAGTGTTTCTGTAATCAGTATCTCATTTCCTTTTAGGGACAGTGTTCACGACCGTCTTGTGGGCTGAGGGTAGAGTTTAAATCATCTGAGAAGGTGGCGTTTTAACTGCTGGGCTTATAGTGCAGTTTACAAGGACTTTGCACAGCACTTTATCGCTGACACTGTTTACACTTTGTATAAAGATGTTTTGCTTTATCTGGCCTCGGGTGAGGAAGTATACAGTACTAAATTAACGGAGAGTAAAATCTTGTAGCCTATGATCCGAAATTGGATTGGAGCCTTTAAAAGTGCAGATTGAGAGTTATTTCTGTTCATATTGTCATAGTGTAAATAAACAATAAAAATATAATATGATTCATATAAACAGTGTCTAATGTTAAACAAAACATATTGCTGAGAGTCGAATGTACCCTTTTTTGTATTGTATAAAAGCCTCCTTATATTACAAACATATCTTTTTTTTTTTCTTTGAACATTACAAAGTAATGGGAGTACCTGGGGGTTCTTTGCATTGGAATTAATTCACTGGATGTTCATCTGTTTTGTTAAAAGTGGTAAAATGATCCAAAAAGCTGATCCGAGCCTTACAGCTATAGCAATGATTTTAACCCTCATCGGTCGAATGGCCGAGAATGACCATCATTGAGCACCTCTTCCTGAGGCACTAGAGAAATTGCACTATTCATTTCAGTCTCTGCTGAGCGCTCACATTGGCTCTGACATTAGTCCATTCAATTAGTCCTGTCCTGTCCTCATTGCCTTCCTCTGCCTTTCTTTTAACAGCTGAATGTGGATCAAACATTTTTCTACAGGGCAGTTGAATGCTTGAATCTGATGAATTTGACGATAATTTTTATGCAATTATTTTCAGGGAAATACATAGATCCAGGCAGGTCTTGACTGCATTACATACCCATATAACTTCACCAAATGATTTCAGTTATTTTAAAGGTCCTAACAGTTTACATCAGCCAAAAAACTAAAACCCACAATGACACTGTCTGGCCAAAAAAAAAAAAATATATATATATACAATCACCTAAAGGAATATTAGGAATACCTGCTCAATTTATCATTAATGCAATTATCTATGGCGGCTGCTTCAATGCATTTAGGGGTTGGTCCTGGTCAAGACAATCTCCTGAACTCCAAACTGAATGTCAGAATGGGAAAGAAAGGTGATTTAAGCAATTTTGAGCGTGGCATGGTTGTTGCTGCCAGACGGGCCGGTCTGAGTGTTTCACAATCTGCTCAGTTACTGGGACTTTCACGCACAACCGTTTCTAGGGTTTACAAAGAATAGTGTGAAAAGGGAAAAACATCCAGTATGTAGCAGTCCTGTGGGAGAAAATGCCTTGTTGATGCTAGAGGTCAGAGGAGAATGGAGCGACTGATTCAAGCTGATAGAAGAGCAACTTTGACTGAAATAACCACTCGTTACAACCGAGGTTTGCAGCAAAGCATTTGTGAAGCCACAACACGCACAACCTTGAGGCGGATGAGCTACAACAGCAGAAGACCCCACCGGGTGCTACTCATATCCACTACAAATAGGAAAAAGAGGCTACAATTTGCACGAGTCACCAAAATTGGACAGTTGAAGACTGGAAAAATGTTGCCTGGTCTGATGAGTCTCGATTTCTGTTGAGACATTCAGATGGTAGAGTCAGAGTTTGGCGTAAACAGAATGAGAACATGGATCCATCATGCCTTGTTACCACTGTGCAGGCTGGTGGTGTAATGGTGTGGGGATTTTTTCTTGGCACACTTTAGGCCCCTTAGTGCCAACTGGGCATCGTTTAAATGCCACGGCCTGCCTGAGCATTGTTTCTGACCATGTCCATCCCTTTATGACCACCATGTACCCATCCTCTGATGCTGCTTCCAGCAGGATAATGCACCACGTCACAAAGCTCGAATCATTTCAAATTGGTTTCTTGAACATGACAATGAGTTCACTGAACTAAAATGGCCCCACAGTCACCAGATCTCAACCCAATAGACCAGGGGTCGGGAACCTATGGCTCGCGAGCCATATATGGCTCTTTTGATGGCTGCATATGGCTCTTTTGACGCCGCCGCCCGTCGACAGTTACTTCCGCGTTCGGAGGACAGAGACATCGCGCCGCACACCTAAACAACCCCCCCCCCCCCCCCCCCCCCCCCCCCCCCGGTCGACAGATCGATCGCTTCGGACTATGGCTCTTCACAGCTTCATATTTAAAAAAAAAAAAAGGGTATATGGCTCTCTCAGACAAAAAGGTTCCCGACCCCTGCAATAGACCATCTTTGGGATGTGGTGGAACGGGAGCTTCGTGCCCTGGATGTGCATCCCACAAATCTCCATCAACTGCAAGATGCTCCTATCAATATGGCCAACATTTCTAAAGAATGCTTTCAGTACCTTGTTGAATCAATGCCACGTAGAATTAAGGCAGTTCTGAATTAGTATGCTGTTCCTAATGATCCTTTAGGTGAGTGTAGTAAACAATAGGTATGCGAGCACATGGGATGCTCAGAAGGTTTGGTTAAGTACTAGTAGATGTGATAGTGGGAGTTTCCAAGACATTGGAGTGAGAAAGACAGTGTCCCAGCTGAAGGATTGCTTTTAGCAACAATAAAGCTACATGACATTTCTCACTAGTAAGGTAATCACTGTTCTTGAAGCAGATAAACTTACAGCTGAGATATTAGTAGAGACGCACAGACAGAAGTAGGCTAATTTACACATGCTTAATCTCTCTCTCTCTCAAAACTGCATTACCGGTAGTCTGCTATCATTTGTTTAAGCCCCTGTTACTAAGTCTAAAATTACAATTTGGAATTACCAACTGAGACTAGGGATGAGATGTGTAAGCAATTAGTCCTACACACAATAGCCTTTTAAGGACAAGCGCCAGACTGAAATGTCTTGAAATACAACATCTGAACAATGTGGTAGCCAAAACATAAGTGGAGTAATTGGAATAATAATAGTATAAGTGGAATAATCGACTCCGATCTGTCGAATTATTGGAAAATAATGCACACCTGAGGTGGTATATGTCCCTACATATACAATAGTTCAAAAGTTCCCTTCTATTTTGCATATGTCTAATACATCTGCATAATAAATAGTTTGAGTAAAAAGTTGCTTACAATATTGGTTATTCTTTTTGTAACAAGGAGTTTTTGTTACACTTTCTTGAAAATGACGAATAGATGTAATAAAAACCACAAATGGACTTTTTCTCTCTTGAAATAGCAGGAACATTAAAGAGTATTCCCTCTGAAGGTTTAAGGCCATGACTGACTGAGCATGACCTGAAAAGATGAGGAAGAAAATCAGTCACATTGGCCCTCAGGTAGTGCACTTGTTGACAGGACTGTATACAGAAGCGTTCGGCTACTTTGGACACGTGCTGTAGGAAATTTGCAGTAGAAGAGTGAATGAGTAATCACCAGTTGTAGCGTAAAAGAAAAGAAGACTGAAATAATAAATCTGACTTGGGTGATCTGATCAGAAGTGGTCAACCACACATTACCGATTACACCCGCACACATTTCCCATGACCACTTGTGATCATATCTGAAGCTGACATATCTGATTTACATGTTGTAACATGCATTTTTATCTTCCTCCAGCAGGGGTTTACGCAGTGATGGCAAAGGACCATTTTGGGTTTCCCAAAAAGCCTTTCACTTCTTAAAAGAACCATTTTTCTTATTTTCCATTTACCTTTTCTTGGCTATAAAGATATTTTTATAACCTAAAGAACCCAATTTAATTAAAAAGATCCTTTTCTGCAAAATGTCCAAGGATGTTAAATATCCTTCAAGCAACCATATGCCAATAAAGAACCATTATTTTTAAGAATGATATCTTATGTTATCAGCTTGAAATTGTATCTAATATATTTAAGTTAATATTATGCGTTTAATATTTATCCAACACATATTATGGGAGTACTGCACACTAAGTACATCTGTTTAGTATTCCATTAATAATTGGCCAACATAAACAGATTTCTCTAACAGCACAAACCTCCCTTTGAACTTAAAATACTGGCGAAACGCTTTCTTTGAAAATAAAGTTTGCATTTTTCAAATTTGTTTCTTATTTTGTAGTTCTTAGATGCTGACTTAATGCTTTGTGTCTCTGGAGACTCATCAGAGTTTCATCGGGATGCAGAGCAAAGCTCCAACAGTTGCCTTTAAGCAGAAAAGAGCCTGTCACCCCATCAGCCCGCTGTTTGATGCTGTGCCAAGAGGAATCACGTGGACAGAACGGCAAGTGCAAACGAAACATGAATATGTATGACTTAATCCAACCACTGCATGTCTGTTTGAAGGAATATAAAGTTATTTACCCTGTAACCAATCACCTTATGCTTACTGTAATATTAAATTTGCACTTTATTTTTGTATACACTCACTGGCCGCTTTATTTGGTACATCTTATTAGTAGAGCTGTCAAATTGATTAATCACTTCTAACATATAAAAGTTTGTGTTTATATAATAGCCGTGTGTGTGTATGAAATACAGTGGAGTTCACTTATCTCGACTATGAAGTGGAACCATACTCATTGGTCGGTAACGATGAGAACTATTATCTCTACCTGTAGCTGCCTTAAATCTTTGTGGCATAGATTCAAAAAGGTCCTGGAAACATTCCTCAGAGATTTTGGTTCATATTGACATCATGATAGCATCACACAGTGGCTGCAGATTTGTCGGCTGCACATATTTGATGTAAATCTCCCATTCCACCACATCCCAAAGGTGCTCTGTTGAATTAAGCAAATTCATTGTCATCTTCAAGAAACCAGTTTGAGATGATTTGAGCTTTGTGACATGGCATGTAATCCTGCTGGAAGTAGCCATCAGAAGATGGGAACACTATGGTCATAAAGGGATGAACATGATCAACAAGAATAGTCAAGTAGGTTGTGGTGTTTTAACGATGATCAGTTGTTACTAAGGAGCCCGAAGTGTGCCAAGAACATTTCCCCTACACCAGGGTTTTTCAAACTTTTTGTGTGTGTGGACCACTATTTGTAATCAAAACAATTTGCGGATCACCTCATAACACGCATAATAAAATGTCTACACACAGTCTTACCTGAATTAATCCGCACCTCTAAATAGGCTTACTAGCACTACTATAACTAGTCATCACATGACCAATCAATAATCTCAACAATTTTGAATAAAATTAATGATAATTAATTTAATAATTAATTAATTATCAATTATTAAAATAATTTATAATAAATATTTCTTGATATTTTTCTCAAGATTGTCAACAATCTCAAATATTTTGACATTGGTCAGTAATTAATGCAAATGTTATATCAATATAGGCCTACATATTCTTTAAAAAAAATTATGGGAATTTCCTGGTAAAATGAAGGTAAAATATTATTTTATTTTGCCTTTCCACGGACCACCTGCAGTACCCTCATGGACCACTAGTGGTCCGTGGACCACAGTTTGGGAATGACTGCCCTACACCATTACACCACCACCACCAATCTGAACCATTGATTCAATCGAGGCTGGATCCATGCGATCATGTTGTGAACACCAAATTCTGACCTTACCGTCTGAATGTCGCAGCAGAAATCAAGACTTGTCAGACCAGGCAACGTTTTTCCATTCTTCTATTGTCCAATCTAGATGAGCCGTGCGAATTGTAGCCCCAGTTTCCTGTACTTATGGCTGACAGGAGTGTGTTGTGTTCTGCTGCTCCAAGGTTCATCATCATGTGCGTTCAGAGATGCTCTTCTACAGACCTCGATTATAACAAGTTGCTATTTACTGTTGCTGTTCTATCAGCTGAACCAGAATTTTCAGAACTGCCACTCACTGGATATTTTCTCTCTTTTTTTATCTGTAAACCCTTGAGATGGTTGTGCATGAAAATGCAGTTTCTGAAACATTTCGACCAACCCGTCTGTCACCAACAACGGCATAGCTTTCCAGTAGCTCAACGAGTAGAGCATTTGCACTTACACCACTAAGGTCATGGGTTTGATTCCCAGGGAAAGCAAGAACTGATTAGAATGTCAATGTAAGTTGCTTTGGATAAAAGCGTTTGCCAAATGCATAAATGTAGACCAACAACCATGCCATGTTCAAAGTCTATTAAAAAAAACTCAGCAAACCATCTCCACAGTGTCTATGTGCATTGAAGTACGTTAATGAGCATTTGAGCAGCAGGTGTGCCTAAAAACATTGCCTAGTCAGTGTAAGTAAATGATGGTGAGTCAACAGTTATTTATCCAACATCTACGTGTAGAATGAGAAGATTCCAGCTGAAATTGGACTTCATATTGGATTTGTTTTACCACATTCGGTCTCAGTAAAGTATGCAAATCAGCACAGAGACTGCATTACTTAAGTATAAAGAGAGAACTGCTGTGCCCTGTTGCACACCGACAACACTGACATCATGCATGATGTGTACTATAAATCAGCATTATAAAATATACAGCTTACGCTTCTCATGAGACTAACCCCTCTCTCTTCTCCTACTGTTTAACTTTTAGAAATCCCAAAGCCCAGCAAAACATATCATGCGATTCTAAAAGTATTCAAAAGACACTTTACAATAAGCACTAATACTTCCTATTGCAAATAAATCTTTTGTATGTTTAGTAGTGCAGAAATGTAATCCATTTGTTGAAAAAATGTGAAAAAAAATAAGCTTTGCAAGCCATCAGGGAGTGTTTTCAAGCAAGCAGAAAGATAGCAAGTGAAAGCAACGTAACCCTATGAAGGCTGACATCTGAAATAATAGTAATGGTAGTGAAATGATTAAAAATGGAATAGCTTATTGAATTATTATTAGTGGCGGTTAAGGTTATTAAAATGCTCTTCACAGTAAGAAAAAAAATTCAAAACAGTTCTTCTATGGCAGTGGTCCCCAACCCCCGGTCCGTGGATCAAATGGTACCGGTCCACGATCCGATCAACAATCGAGTATCGTGCTACAACCCCCCCCCCCCCCCCCCCCCCCCCCCCCCCCCCCCCCCCAAACAACCCCAACAATCGAGCACCATGCGACAAAACACCCCCCGTAAAAAAGGTTGGGGACGAACTGATTTGGACTTTACACGACGTGATTTCCAGTATGGATATATTTCAGTTCTTCTACTAAACCTTGATCAGCATTGGGATGAGCATGCATCTGCATCATTTAAAAGCAGAAATCCCCTTCACAGACCACCCGAGTCTGAAAAACACATGCCTCAACAAGGGGAACCTGCCCTGACAGGACTCCAGGAATCCTGCTTTTCTGGGACTTGTATGTATAATGTTTTCTTGTGCACAAGATAAGCCTCATGGTGCTCAGCATGAGAACGTGAGCAGCAGGTGGAGAAGATGACTGTAGATGAGGTTTTTACAGCTTTATTTCTGTAAAATGAACAAAAGCTTACCGTAGAACCTCTATAGTGTGTCAGGGTTCTGTCACTTCGGTCTAGTTTTCTCATGTTTTGTGACAGAGCTCTGGCATTGTCTTTGTTTCGGTTTTGTTTCGGGATTCGGACCTTCATGCTCTGTGTGTTTGTCTTCAGTTGTGAGAGCATGAGATGAGTGTTCGCTCATGCTGGTGAACTTTGTCATGCTTTGTCATGTTTTTCGAGTTCGCTCACGTCGCCACACAGTACATGTTTACATCATGGTGATTTCACGGGCTACATGGTATCACGTCGTCTAGTTTTGTGTGGACACACGGCTTATGAGTTTATCATTGACTGTGTGTCCATGTCATGTTTTGCTTTGTCCTGTCATTGTGTAACCCCGCCCGTCTTGTTTCCTCGTTATTGGTTCAATTTACCCCACCAGTCCTCCCTCATTACCTGCCTTGTGTGTTCGCTATTATTATCCCTATGTTTGCTGTCCGGTGTTGCTTCGTTGTCGCTGAACTGTCGAATGTTGATGTCAAGTTGTGTCATGGCCTGTCCAGTCCAGTCAGTTTTGTTATATTTTCCCCCTCTGAGTAGTTTTTGTTTGCATTTTAGTTTTATTTTTTGTTAAATAAAAAGCCCTACACTCCCTGCGATTGAGTCCTCCCTTCACCATCCCTGACATATAGACAGCATTTTGCTGTAGATCTGCAAAAACACAATCAAAATTTAATGGCAGGTAGATTATACAGTAAATATATTTTCTACAGTTATTTCAGTACAGTAATTTTGAGCAGGGTTATTTTCAGCAGTAGAAACCGACCAAGTTTCACACTTTCTTCAGAATTTGATTTCAGCAAGGTATCTTTGCTCATTTGCAATATTACATTAATTTACAACAGTTATACCACTTGTAGCGTTACCTGTGTGCAAACGAGTTACACCCTTCTTATGATTGCATATTATTGCACAAATAAACTATTTGTTATTCATCATTTTGGTGGATAAAAATGAAATTGGAATTTTGTCTGCACATATTTTTGTGGATAAAATTCTCATTCTGAGATTATTACTCTAATAGAAATCACATAAACAAAATATTTACCATGATGTAATTGACGGTAAGGATACTGTGAAACTTGCAAATTGTTGCTTGTAAGTTTCTGTACATTTCACAGTTTCACATTCAACACAGTGTGTTTCCAGAAACCAATGAAAAAAAGCAGCAGGAGAATTGTCATAGGCTTACTCTTACTTATCTCTTTCTGCTTACGTTTCAATCTTTCATGGACAGACTGAGAGCTTTAGCAAGTCATTGCCTAGCAACTCAACTCAACTGAATGCAATGTCCTCTGTGCCAAGGACTGTGCTTTAAAAGCTCATTTGTGTGATGAAATAGTCAAACAAAGTAGTCTACCATTAAAATTAAGCTTTACCAGTAAATATGAAGATACATTTCAAGATACTCTGACTGATTTTAGATAGTAATTTTGTCCATCCCTGAAATTTTCACCTCAGCTGTTCATTTAAATACACATAATAAAACTGCCCTCATTCAGGGATGTGCATTTGGGCGATGAACATTATGTTTAAAATGCATATACACAGTTCAGTTGAATTATAACATTTGCCCTCTTTAATGCTGTTAAACGCTGAAATAGGAGCACACGGTTTATCTGTCCTTTCAGCAGTTTTTCATTTAATTGCATATGAATATACATACTGTTGCCTACACACTGTACATAAATGCATCATGCCTTTTGTCTTTAGAAATCTCTGAACTGACCGAACGCGGCTGGTCGTATTGTGAATTATTAATCGTTGAATTAGAACAAAAGGTTAATTTTGTAACAGAAAACTGTAGGCTTCTGTAAGAGTGATTTATGTGAAGCCCTTTAGTGATTAAATATTCATATTTGCACACAACACTCTGCAGTCAAACAAACTCTGTGTTTCATGAACTGCAACATTTATTTCTTTGTGTACTAGTTCTAATTTTCAGTATATTACTTTTGCATTTCTCATTTTCGTTTAGATTATGCATTTCTCAGTGTGGTTCCTATCTCAATGCAAAAGAGAAACTAAAGTGTGGCAGGGCAACGTTTTTGCCAGCGATGTGCAGTCAGTCATATTTAATTGAGCCCGGAGGATGTTGGACTATAAGAGCATTTCCATTTGCTTTTTTTTTTGCCAAACATTTGCATAAAGTGTAAAATAATAATAATAGTTCAATACTTTTGAGGTTAGTTCATTTGGCATTCTGAATTATCATCTTGGCTTCTTGTGAGACTTTTTAACTCCAGTAGATGCATAATCAATACGAGAAACACAACCAAAACAATGCAGTGCTTGTATGGGTGCTGAAATCCAGCTCTCTCCACGGGCTCTGCCATGCAAGGCTATTTGGAGAATAACAATAGCACTCCATTTATCACTTGTCTTTTGTGACAGTACCTGCTCTCCCAGGTGATTCATTCCTTGGACCATATTTTTCAGCCATCTCAACCATAACCAGAGGAGGAAGTGGCTGAGAATGATGAAATGGGTTGTGCGGTACCTGTGCAATATTGGTAGAAAAAAAAGGAAATGTCTTAAAATGGCATTCAGGCCTCTGTTTGCATGTTGAGAAATGGTTAAAATATTTGTGTGCTGTAAAATATCCTTATAAAAGAATCTAATTATTACCCCTTTCTACAGCATATGGTCCTCAAACACGGTTCTAAAGGCCCACACGTATTTTAATTGGCTCATGAATTTTAGATGCCTCAAGGAGGCATGCAGACATTTTTAATATCCAGCACAGTCTATTAAGAGAGATTTTAAATAGGTGTAGTCCACATTTGATTGTAAAGGAATGTATGAGCAGATTTTCACATTTCTCAGAAGCGGAAGTTGTCGTAGTTGGGTAAACTTTTATAGCGCTCAATGAGAGACGACAACACAATGTTGTATTTCAATTTGCTCAAGTAGCTAAAGAAGAATCCATGATAGAGTTTCCACGAAATGGAAACATATAGAGCGATGGATGTCAAATTTGCTATCACTCCCTCAGCCGTTGTATAAGAAACATTAATTTACTATAATATAAATGGCATTATAAATGTGTATTAAAATAAAAAAACAAATATGACAAACTTTACTAGATTTGGAGTGGTGATTCCTTTAATAATGCATCCCCACAGTCTGAAAAGGCTTCATTATTATTATTATTATTATTATTTCAAATGAGCTAATGAACTTAAATGTTCTTAAACATTTTACTCTTTCAAAGTTGTGTGTGTGTATATATATATATATATATATATACAGTGGAGTTCACTTATCTCGACTCACGGTTAACCCGCCAATCCTATTATGTCGACGTTTTTGAAGTGGAACCGCCAAACTCCCTATTTGTCTTAGCATTTTCTTATCGGTTATGTCAATTCTTTAATGTCGCCAAACCCTAATATCTCGAGCACAAAAGAGGGACAAATTCGTCACTTCACATGGTTTTCGTGACTAATGATCGTACCTAGTTCACTGCGCATGCGCTGAGTTCGCTTTGCACGTACAGTGCCGTGCAGCCGCAGAAGAACGTGTCGACAGAGTTGCCAACTTAGTGCCTTTGTCACTATATATAGAGAGTATTCAGACCACTCCAGTGACACATTTTCAAAAAAGCAACTAGCGACAAATCTAACGACTTTATCTGGAGTTATTGGAGACTTTTGGAGACTCTCTGAAGTGAAAGCACATATCGTTCTTACTCTTTTCAACGAGCAGCGAGTGCTGCTGCATCCCCATCCCAAAGCACTCACAGTTGTGTGCACATAAAGCCCGCCTTCTCTGATTTGAATGGTTTACTCAAATATTTTGACATTGATGAGCGGTTACCGACCAATGAGTATGAGGTTTAGATAAAAACATGCACATGCACACGCACACGCACACGCACACGCACACGCACACACACACACACACACACACACACACACCTGCTTCATTTCTGATGTGCGCTCTGCTCAGCGCCGGTTATCTCAATCATCGGTTATTTCGATGCTTTTTTGCAACCCCTGAGGCCGTCGAGATAACCGTATTACACACACACACACACACACACACTATATATATATATATATATATATATACTGTACATATAACCCTAACACACATATATAGGTGTGTGTATATATATATATATATATATATATATATATATATATATATATATATATATATTATATGAAATACATAGGTGTGTATATATATATATATATATATACCTATATATTTAATATGTAATATATATACATATATACACCAATATATGTGTGTGTGTACATATGTACAGTATATATATATACACACCTATATATGTGTGTGTGTGTGTACATATGTACAGTATATATATATATATATATATATATATTTTTTTCTCTTTTAAATGTGATGTATTTGATTTGCTATATATATATATATATATATATATATATATATATATATATATATATATATATATATATATAGCAGATAAAAATCAAGAGTTTACATGTGCCTAAAGCAAACCTATTTTAAACACGAACGCACTCAGAAACAAAAATAGAATAATGCTTTATTTTTAGCTCCTGTCCACCTACCCGGACGTTTTCAAAATCACCTTTTGCATTACATCACATTTAAAAAAGAAAAGAGCAGAGTGGAGGAGAGACAGGAGGTGGAGATCAGAGAAAAGCGTGACGGACGGAACTGACGTCACTGGCATAATGTAAACTGTTGAGGCGATCCATGGTAACAGAGTCAGTGCAGCAGCCGCTCGCACGGGATCCGACAGAAATGCCTCGAACCCGGATCGCACCTGCACCGGCTCCCGCTCCCCCCGCACGCGCCGTCCGCCGTTTACATGCGACGCACCTGCCAGGAATCCTAAACATTTGATGCACCCCTCCTGTAAACCCACTGTCAGCTAACAAGAAAAGAAGAAACCGATTAAATGTGTGGTTAAACTCTCTCTCTCATCTAACAGACAGGAGCAGATGATTTTAATCCGGATGAAATAATGACTTCTGTGGATTAACGCCTTCACTGTCACTTTGTTTTGGATCGAAGGATCATCTGCCTTTACCATTTGCCATTACAGTCTTTATATTACTGGCATAGTAATATAATATCGTGAAGATGGCGACCGGAGCGGGCTGGCAGCATTACTACAACCCCGCTGGCAGCGCTTCGACAGGGAAATATAACAGCACCTCCACTTCAACATCCACCAGCACGACCTTCCCGTCCGGTTTAACCCTCGAATACACGCAGGACCTCCACCTGAAGATGAGCAAGAAGATAGCGCAGCTGACCAAGGTAATTCTCTGCGCGTTTCGGGGATGCGCGATGCCCGATGCCCGATGCCATGTGTGTTGTTTGCTGGTTGAGCGATGCGCATTGGAAGTGCCGGAGAACATCCAGATGACAACACACTGGCCTTCAGTCTCAATGAACCACACAATGCGTAAAAGGGCTCAAAAAATATATTTGTAATAAAAACAGTTCATTTTAACCATGACAGTCCATGTATTTCTCAAAACTGTAGAATAGTCTCAGAATCATCACATTTCTAAGTTGTAGTTATTAAAGCTTCAGAAAATTGCCTTATTTTGTCAATAATATTTAATGTCAATAGTCCTAATGATTACTCAAAAATACAAATATTGTTTGTGATTGTCAAATTAATATTTTATGTTATAAAGCTACTAGCGTTTATAAAATAAGCAATTTAATCTTTCTTTAATCTTTTAATCTTTAATATTTTAAGATTTTTGTCCATTATGGCTTGAAATAAAACAATATTCATATGTGTTGAATATTTGTTAGTGTAATGACTGGTTCTCTATTAGTGATTGCTTGGAAAAAATAAGAAATATAATATCTTCATGTACTCAAAGCCTCTCTTCTATGAAAGGTTTTCTATTTTATTTCTAAGTTTCTAAGCTTCAGAAAATGTCATTATTTTGTCAGTAATATTTAATATCAATAGTCCTAATGATTACTCGAATACAAATATTGTTTGTGATTGTCAAATTAATATTTTAAGTTATAAAGATACTAGCATTTATAAAATAAACAATATTTAATCTTTCTTTAAACTTTTAATCTTTAATATTTTTTTGATTTTTGTCCATTATAACTTGGAATAAAACAGTATTCAAATGTGTTGAATATTTGTTAGTGTAATTTCTTGGAAAATAGAAGAAATATAATGTCTTCATGTACTCAAATACTACTATTTTATTTTATTTATAAGTTTCTAAGCTTCAGAAAATGTAATTATTTCGTCAATAATATTTAATATCAATAGTCCTAATGATTACTCAAAAATACAAATATTGTTTGTTATTGTTGAATTAATATTTTATGTTATAAAGATACTAGCGTTTATAAAAGAAACAATATTTAATAAAATATTTGTGTTCGTTATGGCTTGGAATAAAACAATATTCATATGTGTTGAATATTTGTTCTCTATAAGTGATTGCTTGAAAAATATAAGAAATATAATATCTTCATGTACTTATAGGCTCTCTTATGTGAAAGGTTTTCTACTTTATAAAAGAAACTATTTAGTCATAGATTTTTGTCCATTATGGCTTGAAATAAAACCATATTAAAATACTTCATAGGCCTTTTTATTAAATACAGTGCTGTGCCGTTCAAAAGATTTCAGATCATCCAAAAAACTATTTTGGCCTTATTCTTAAATGCATTTTTAGAAATTAGTTTTAAAGACAACAATACAGTGTGTGTGTGTGTGTATATGTATATGTATGTATGTGTGTGTGTGTATATACATATATATATATATATATATATATATATATATATATATATATATATATATATATATGGGCCAGAGCATCCAACAAGTGTACAGCACACCTGTAACTCCTTAAATACGGCATAAAAGCATCCCAGTCATGAGATTGGAAAAGAGAAACCTGTCCCAGAGTGACTTGAAAAGATGTTTTGGTTTATTCATATTTTTAGATAAGCCCCATTTCATAGGTTGACCATGGAATGGGATTAAAAGTATTAACAATGGTAATAATATTAATAATGAATGTGCCGGTGTTACAAATGTCCGACTGGTATTACTCTCGTTCTCTCAAAAGAAAGTCCTGTCCGGTTCATTTCTACATAATCTGCAAAGCCTACTAGGCACATTTCTGAAATAAGCACACATTAGTAATAGCTGAATATTATTTTTTATTGTATATGTACATGGAAAGTGAACTAATGAACATGACTAAAATTTGTGCATGTACATTCTTTAATTAATTAAGCTGAATCCACTTTTGACCCCCTTTATGCATTCATGTAGGTTTTTGGGGCGTGCGTTTTTGGCTTAAAGCTTCCTTTTACATTTGATTTGCCTTCATGCCATAGTCGTCTTTAATTCAACGCATATGATTTGTCACACATTTTTGCAAACTATTTGTTAAACTATTGCTTAAGTTAAAGCATACTAAGCGTACTTTCTCTTCTTTACAGTAAGCATGGCTTTTTTAGGGTTGGTTTGGTTGCAGATCATCCTGATTCGTACATTTACATTAATATTTGTATGTTATATCTGTGGTTTAATCTGTGAATATTATAAACACCTGCTTTTCAGTATGATCCTCTTAGCCCAGGCTGCGATATGGGAATGGCATGTTTCCAAAGCTTGCTTCAGATATTAATTTTCAGCTATTAGAGACAATGTCTAATCATGATTAACCTGGAAATATCAGTTTTTTTGCAGCCCTGGAAAAAAGGTATTATAATTTTATAGTGACTTTTTCTTTAAAATATCTCATGATCATCAGACATTGATGATGTGTAGAGTTAAGAGACATAGCAATGTACGATTTGTGAGTCACTTGTTGAGGTTTTTTTTCATATATTTTTTTATGAATTGGTCAAAGTAATAATAAAATAATGGTGTGACTCATTATCTGTCTTGAATCATTTCCTGATCAGATCTCTGGAAGTGTTCTGCTTTGAAGACTAGTATTTTTGATACTAAACGATTCATTAGCAAATATGTGTGGAATATTTGTTAGTGTAATGACTGGTTCTCTATAAGTGATTGCTTGGAAAATAGAAGAAATATAATATCTTCATGTACTCAAAGCCTCTCTTCTGTGAAAGGTTGTCTATTTTATTTAATAATTGTAAAAAGCAAGGTTTTTGATCTGTGATTGCTGCCTAACCATTAGTAAAGAAACTGGATCAGGAATACAAAGTGAGCAGCGAAATACATATTTTATTGAACCTGAGCCTTAACATTAATATGCGCAACCATTCATATTCCATAATCCATAAAATGATTTAACTCAGTCTCAGCCTCCAGCAGATCAGTAGGTTTGTGATTGCTGTTCTTGCGCATGCACAGTGAAGTTCATTCGTCATTTCGGGAGCTTGGGCTGCGCCTTATAAATGAGATTACTAGTATTGATGTACCTGTCCGACTATCATTAAACACGGACACCTGGCTCATTGCTTTTCTAAGCACTAGGAATTTATGTCATCAAAAGAGTGTAATTTAAGTAAGGATTATATGATATTTGCATCACGTGACATTTCTTTATATTGGAATTCTGTCCCATTTTTACCTGGTTGTTGATTTGCATTTTAAATGGGACTGTATGGATTTAAAAAAGAAGAAAAAAGAAGAAATTACATGTTAATGCTCTTGCGTTGTCCTGCAAATGTTTGTGATCTCCCAAGAAACTTTGCACCTGCTTGCAAAATGGTTCCAATCCCAGAGAAAAAGCATTTTTTCACACGGGGCCTGGGCTTGGATTGTTTTCTCTTAATAATAACATTTAAAAAATGCATTTTGTGTTTACTTGTGTTATATTTAAGTGTGACAAAAAATAAGAAATCAGGTAAACTCTTTTTCATACCATTATATGTGTGTGTATATATGTGTATATATATATATATATATATATATACACACTATAAATTATATATATATATATAAACATAATTTTTATTTTATTTACAAATTTGTAAATAATATATTATTTTTTACAAATTTGTAAATAATTTGTAAATAATATTATATATATACACACTATAAATTATATATATATATAAACATAATTTTTATTTTATTTACAAATTTTCAAAGCCTTTCCATACATTGAAGGTTGTACTCACCCCCCCCCCCCCCCCAATAACCCTTTCAACATAATTTTTATATAAACATAATTTTTTACATTGTTTCAGTTAATTATAATAACCCTGAGCAAAGTGACTAATTATTTTATTAATGAGCCATTCCTTTACTGTTTGGTTCAAAACTTTGCATAGGTTGCAGTATTATTCTAGTAGATAAACCTTTTTGTGTGTGTGTGTGTGTGTGTGTGATTTTGGCATAACGGCAAATGTTTTGCAAAAGTTTTATAGTAGGTTTCAGCAGAGCTGTAATGAGATCCCAAGATCCCGACTGCAGTGTTTTAAGAAAAACTCGTTCTTTTGTATTTTGAGCATTTTCACAGTTAAGTGCATTGTGCATTACTACTTTGTCAGTCCCTTTCTCATGCAGTGCTCAAGTTGAATATTTTAATTTCAAATGTAAATAAATGTAATACCTTTCTTGCTGCCTCAGTTGACTCTGTCTCTCTGCATAAGGTTTAATTTGACATCCACCCCTCCCAGTCTCCAGATGGGCCCGGTCGAGGTCTCACAGCCTCCTGATGGGTATCAATAAGTTCCAGAAGCATCACATTGCAATTCAATTACCTCCCACAGGTTGTTTGTGCAAACGCACTCTATGCTTCTCACACAAATATGTGTTCAGTAGCTGGCCTTCTGAGTTTCTATATCTAATTATCATCTTTACTGAGCTGTTGAAGTAATCTTTACTGTCTTTCTTACTGGCTGATCAATCTTTTTGCTCTACACTTGAGGAGATAATAAATTATCCATTGATCTTTTTACAAAGTTCCCATTTTTTGTCATACTCCAAAAGACAAAATAATAATTTATATATATATATATATATATATATATATATATAAATTATTATTTTGTCTTTTGGAGTATGACAAAAAATATATATATATTTATTATTATTTTGTAATAATAAAATAATTTATATAATTATTATTTTGTCTTTTGGAGTATGACAAAAAATGGCAACTTTGTAAAAAGACCAGTGGATCATTTATTATCTCCTCAAGTGTAGATTTAATTTAATTTATAAATTTAAGTTTTATAAATATACAACTTAAATTTATAAATTCTGCAAGGAGACAGAAGGGGTCTGAAAAAATATCCACTCAACTGTATGTATTAAATTTTAATGCCCTATAATTATACAGATGTGCCATATAAACTAAATATAAGGATTCACTGCCACCATTAAATGTAGCTATAATAGTACTAGGAAGAAATTTTCCTCAAACAACTGTTATGATTCCATAATAACTATACAACTGTCAAACCAGTACATTTTCTAATGAAACTAGCTGTGAAAAATGTTGTCCTGCGTGAGGATTTTTAATCAAGCTACTATTCAGAATCTTAGAGCGTTTTCTGTATTATTAGAGTATAATACAGCCATCGAAATTCAATAACTCTAATATGATTTGCCAGTTGAGACAAAAGTAGTGCAAGCTAGGGTTTATCATTTTAATATACATTGCATCACAACCATTACTAAGATGTATTCTTGTATGTTATATAACATAATGACATTATGTTCACACTGAAGCTTATGCACGATTGTAGGATAAAATATGAGTTGCCATAGGAGTGCATAAATAGGTCATTCTCTTAATTCACCAAGTGCTTCTGTTTTGCTTTCCTGTAGTGTTGTATTTCACCTTGTTTTGAGAGATAATGTTCTTCTTAAGCTTTAGTTCTTTCCGTCAGCAGAATACGCATTTGATTGTTGGGGATCATAGTGGCAAGTGCTTCCCTTCCATGTGGCCTGACATGTGAAGTCAGTTGTAACCTCTGTGTGTGAATCATGGCGTGAGAGGAGGATGTGCGTGTGTCATAATCCAGGGGCGCAGGCCGCCTGCCGCACGGCAGATGGTGGAAGCCCAGGGCACAGGGGCTTAGGTGCAATAGTGAGTGTAAGGACTATAACAATGACTCCTTAAGGGAACAGCTTGCTTTCTCTGATAACACAGAGAAATGTCTCTGAACGCTTACAGTAGCTTTTAAAAACATTAAGCAGCCATGTTGTGAAATTGTAACTGTATTACTTATTTAGTTTTCCTTTAGCTCAATCAGTAGAGCATTGGTGTTTACAACGCCAAGATCATGGGTTCGATCCCAGGGAAAGTAAGACCTGATTCAATGCATTTCTTGAATGTAATGTAAGTCACTTTGGATTAAAGCATCATGCATAAATGTAAATGTATTACTGCGTTAGGGTCTGTTGACACAGTTTGCAATGCATTCCACTGTGCTACTTTTCCATTGTTTTTCATGTAAACACGTGCTAGACGGATGTCTTTAATCAATCTGCGAACTATAATTCAGCAAATATGAATTTTCACTGCAGAACACTTCTTGGATTCCCACAATGTCTGGTCTTACGTCATTAAGATAAGCATGCACCTTCTGGATAAAATCAATTCAAAACATATTAGTAAAGATGTGAATGTCATAATCAGATTTTTCGTCCATCCAAACACAATGACTTTATATTGTACCGACTGTATATTATATCCCTTAAACACAGAAAACGTTCAGCATTTTAGATTTTCAAAAAACATTTCTACACATACAATCAAAATTGAATGTTCATATAAAATGAGTCCCTTGTGAAACTGTAATTATATATTAAAGTAGTTTATAATTGTATATTAAAGTATATAGAATCAGAATAACTACAGATGACTTGTAAACATTAGACAGTTTGAAAATGTTTCACAATGTTTGTGGTCACGTGTGACGTGACTGTCCTCTCCCTCACACACTTCCATTCATGTCAGGCAATAAAATCATTGGAGATAATCCACTAAAAGCATGGATCTTTTATCCTCCATCTGCATCATTTAGCAACCTCATTGTAATATTAAAACACCCGTGTTTCATGCAAGTACAAGCTTGTTTTCATGTGATCTTATAAATGGCAGCTGTGATCCACTTTAAAAGGCCATGTAATTAGTGTTTTTGCAAAGACTCTGAAATGTTATGTGTGTGTGTCTTGTATTATGTGTGTGTGTGTGTGTATATATATACACACACACACAGAAAGCGCACTGTAAAAAAAAATATCCCATTAAATTTATAATAACAAATGATAGCTGTAGTTGCCAGATATTTTCCATAAATAGTACAGTGACAATCTTTCCAGTTTTATAGGATGTATAATTTACAGCTTATAACCATAACATTTCATATGTTTCATTAAGTGGTATAATGTTAATTAACTATCAAAATTTGCATTTTTACCTTAAAAAAGTCTGCCATGCATCCTGTGGCTTTACAATAGAAACCACAGGATGCATCTGAACCTGTTCATATTATACATGGGCGGTGCACAAAGTTATACACACAACGACAAAACCCCATCAGGGTAACATGTCTGACACAAATAATTTGCATTCTGCAGGTTTGGTTGTTTAATTGATCGTGTGTCAAATGAATGCACTCAATGCATGCACATACACCACAAAGTTTTTATTAAAATAGGTATTCGGCACATTCAGATGTGACAATGTCCCACTTGTACCAGATAAAAAAAGGCATTACTTGTACAACATAAAAAAGGCATTAGTGTGGGCAACAAGATGATATCAAACAAACTATATTTTTGCCAGAGCAGTAGACTCGCTGGGTTTTATTTCTGTGCTGGGAGATGTCTGGGGGATAAAGACGCTGTGTATGCATTACTGTAGCAGGTCAGTGCTGACAGGAGAGGAAGGCTATGCTCCCTAAAGCCCGGCCCTGTTGAGGCCCGCAGTCTTCGCTCGCTGCATCACCCTCATTGGGATAAAGTCATCGAAAACAGTCGAGGAGGGCGGGGAAAACTCGAGATAAAAGAATGTTTTCATCGTTTTCACTCCTGGCATCAGATTTGTTTTGATTTCTTTATACAGAGAAAAAAATAAATAGTAGTTTTGTTGAGTTTTCTGTGAGGGTTCTCTCACCTCAGCCAGACCACCGACTGATCGGCAAGGCTCATTGGACTGCAGGCTTCACTTTTCATTCATCTGAGCCGTCTGGCAGATTTCCTGTCTTTCTTTTTACACATAGACTTCTCTTCCCCTGTGCTTATACCAAGTGTTAGAGATTTCCCAGTTATAGGATGTGAGGGACCCAATATGTCTTTTCCTTTCACATCAGAAGGTGCTAATAATTGTTGACGTCAAGACCTCACGCTTTCAGACCATTAACCGCCTCCATCTTTCTCTCTCTTGTGCTGTGTTTTTATCAATACGCTTTCGTTCAGTTTGAGCTTGGTAATGGGCTAAATCACAGTCATAGCAGTGTTTTAATGCATGAAGATGAAAGTACAAACTACCATACACAATATTTTTGTCTGCTACAATGGTTGCTGTGTCAGATTATGTCATTTTGACTCCTAAATTCTTGTTCTGTTGTGGGCAAAAAACATGACACACTATTTGTTGCTTCCCGACCAATCATCGGTTGCCATCTTTAACACCATGCGTGATGTCGTTGAGAAGGAGCCATTATTGTTAGTCAGTCTTTGTCAAGGTAGTACCACAAGGAAACGTCTTAAAAGCAGGAGAATTGTTGCCATAGCTCCACAAACCTTTCCTCCATTGCATAAATCTACCTAGCAGCACAAATACCATCATCTCTCTTTCGTTTTGCCATGTTTGAAAGCTGTGTACGGAAGAGGAACCGAAAGAAAGAAACGTAGTAACCTTTCTGTCATTACGTCATTGGTTGTCGTCCACTTTGACACACCATACGAGATGAAACGATTGATTCTTGCATCTCAACGGCCATTGTTGGCCATCACCACGACACTCTATGTCAATTGTGTCATGCCAAAATCATGCTGATATTGTGTTGTCTGAATCTGGCATAAGATAAGTAATAGTGTATGTTAAAAACTTGCTAGTATGTTTCAGTATTGTTTTAATACATAACCAAAAGTACCTTTCCATGAATGGCAGTACACGGTTTTAGTGTGAATTAGAAAGTTGCAAATTGAGATGCAGTCCACGGTTTCCTGCAAAGTTAATATACCGAGCTTGTTATTGAATGTAAGTTTCAGCCGTTTTGACCTAGGGCAAGTTTTGAGACACACAGTTGCACGCGTTCATGCATACCGTGAGCCAGACGGCTGCAGGTTTCACCTAGACCTTGGCTCCCTTTCTCTTCTGAGAAAAGTAGCAAAGGTCATGCCTGTGTGAAGTGTACTGTAGTGTAAGGCCTGCCCAATGACGATTTCCGATAAGCGGGTGAAGCATCATTGCGTTTTCTGTCTTTTCAGTTTGGAAAAGTAGTTTAATTCCAATGAAACCGTTATCTGACTCCATTATTTTCATGACATCAAATTTAGGTTGGAATTCCAATTGGTTATTGGTAATTTATATGATAATTTATCTAGTAGATGCTTGATTATTCCATTTAACTCTTTACTACGTTGGTAACTCTTTACTCGCTCTTTATATCCAAATAAACAAGAATGAGAATAAAGAAAGAGTAAAGAGTTACCAACATCGCTTAGGATCTCACGCCGGCCATTTAACACGGATCAACGATCACAAATTCGTCAGCCTTGGTCACTCGACAGAGGTAATTGACTTGTACCGTCTAGAGAGCTGCTGCCATGCTTGCTCTGTCTCTCTCGCTCTCTCTTAATTTAATTCAAGTGTATACAGATATATGGGGACTAAATAAAGTGATACTATCTCTATTCAGAGGTCATGAACACTACTTCTGATTTAAGCCGACCAACATTACTTTCTCTGATAGCAGCTTTGGTTTAGTCATGCCATGGTCCTGCACGTACACTTAGCTAGAGTAACATTTTATTAAACCGAGATAAGACTCACCCTATTTTGGTTGGACGATGAAAATTTTGTCGTCCTAAATGGAAATTCCTTTTATTAGCCTTTACAGTTTTTTAACCAGTCTTTTCCAAGCCTCTAAAATCTCAGTTGATGTGCCCTATGCTCCACTCAAACTAATCTTTAGTCCGTTATTAACCTGACACAATTTTGCAGTAACAATGGACACAACATAATACACTAGAGTTTATCATTTAACAGTAAAAATCAAATGTAACAATTTATAACTAGTCAATTAAATGTATCATGCCAATTACATACCGTATTTTCCCTCCTATAACCCCCAGATTTATACCAGGTTATACCGGGGGGGGGGTGTTACACAAAAGTTCATCAGTCTATGGGTTATATAAGGGTGTATATTTTTCTTTTGTTGTTGTTGGTTTTTTCACAAACCCCCAAACCCCGCGGGCTATGTGAAGGTGCGGATTATCTGCGTCTGCGGGTTATATCCAGGAAAATACGGTAATCAATATAAGGTTATCAGTATAACACACTGAATTCCCAGAAATGGAGTAAAAGATTGAAATTCAGCATTACGCGCTGATCTTGCGCTGAGACTCAGTTGAAACAGTTCTTTAAATACTCAAACCAAGACAGAAACCTCTGTCAAATGGAGCATGAGCTAACAATAGGAATTTGGTAGTTTACACCTTAATGAGTACAGAAGTTTGCATGAAAGACTCTGGGAGAGGCACACCCACCAAAGCAAGCAACATATCTCCAAACTCTTAAACCATTAGTACTTTTTGGTTTACTTTTGTGTGAATGAGACCACACTGAGAGTCACACTGAGACATTTCAAATGATACCAAACATGTATAGTATTGTATGATAATTGTTCACTGTGGTGATCAACTGATTGCGTCTCGGATGGGAATGCAAATTTAGCAAGAGAGAGTTCAAATGTTAATTTCCAGAAATGTCCTTTGTTTACTCAGAGAGCAGCCCTTCTCTAAGCCAGATGGCTCGGCATCTTTCAGTTTTTCCCGTCTTACAGTAGCAAGCAATCTTGGCAAACTCTGGCTGTGCTCTCTGTAGATAAAGCTCTCCCACTTCTATTATTTCATTTGGCCTCTGAGATGACTTCCCAATTCACTCAAATCAGCTTCTAGCAGGCAATCAGCGTTCCAGCGCTATCGTGTTTCTGAATCGGCTGAGCCTTCAAGGTAAACGCTCAATCAATGATAAGAAGCTCATTCAGCTTTCTCCAGTGAAGCCCCCTCACACATTTTTAACTGATAGGCTCTGATGAATTGAGACTAGAATGAGAGCTATTTTTAGACTGACGTCAAGTTGAAGTCTGGTAAATAGCTTTGTGTTGTCACTATGGGAATTGAAAAGAATTTAACTATTCCAGTTCTGTTAGCTGATAACGATTCGGTTTCCTTATAGTTTGACTACTGATTCTTTTAGTACTGTTGTGTGGAGATGAAATTACTTTTTTTACATGATGATATAATTTAAACAAATACAGTAATACCTTGAGATACGAGTATTCCGAGATACGAGTAAGCCTTAGAGCAATTTTTGCTTTAAAATACGAGTAAAGATTTGAGATACGAGCAGCTGAGAGATGCTGACGCTTGGGTGTTCACGCACTCGGAGCAGCTGAAGCGCCTCACTCCTTCACTTCACGTGTTTGTTGACTTCCATACGCGTCTCCTGCGAGTCTTCCTGTGGTGTGTGTTATATACATTTATGGGTAATTGCATATGATCTCCACTAGAGCCACCTTGGTTTTACAGCGGGTGGTTACCGGGGGCGACGAGTGAATCACGAGTCTATCCAATACACTATATGCGATACACTATACACTATATATCTACGTAATTTACATAATCCCTCCCTCCTCCTCCTCCTCCTCCTCCTCCACACATGCCGCTACTGTATCGTCTGTCTCGAAGGTAAGAACCACATTTTATTTTATATCACAGGTTTCCTTATATACTATAATTTTCTGTGTGTGTATGTCTCTATAGCAATAAAAAACATGTTTTTTCCATTGTTATTAGCACTAATAAGGGAGTTTTTTAGAGGGACGGAACGGATTAATTATTTTCCTGTTATTTCTTATGGGAAATGATTTGAGATACGAGCGATTGGAGTTACGAGCTCATCCTGCAACGGATTATGCTCGTATCTAAAGGTACTTCTGTACGTTTTAGTCATATTTTCACTCGGATTCATTCTAATACCGTCTTCAAGAACATCCTAACACAACAGTTGTAAGCTGGATGCGTTTGGTCATTAGGTAATCGTACAATGGTCATGTATGTGTCTGAGTTACTAAAATGATCCGACTTATAAGATTCATTTGCATGGAAATTGGATTAAACTGATAGTGTTGTAATGTTTTGATTTACAAAAAAAGAACTGACTCAAACTTGTGGAATAGGACAAAAAAAGAAGTCAAATAACAGTTACTACACTGGTCACACTGTTTTGACCGGCTCATTAGGTATTCACTCAGCACTTGGACTAAACTGATCACAATGTATGATTATGATTATTTAAAACTAATCAACTTTCAGATGCAGCCCATGTTTGTGCAGTGTCCCATCAGCATTAGTGAAATGGTGCTTGTGTCAGAATCATTAACTGGCAATAAATGATTTCAGTTGTTTCTAAAAAGTGAAATAAAGAAAAGTGACAAAAGTAATGGAACCGGTTCTTCAGTTCTCATTTATATATCTAATGTGCTCACCTTCAGTGCCTTGGATTTCTCAAAGACCTTACCTCGTTTCATTGACCTTTATCTTGAACTCATTGTGCCTGCTGATGTTCCAAGCTGAAAAATGGTGCAAAACTCTTCAAAGGTTCCCTGCTGGAGTTACTTGAGACACAGTTAGGAATGCTAATGAGGTGATTTACCCTGAATATGTGATTGGAAGAGGCGTCCAGCAGTTCCACACTACAGGAGACCTCATTCATTTGAGGAGACAGTTGATCAGTCTGCATATTTTATATTTTTTATATTCGTTGATTTAATCCCAAGCTAATTGGTTCAGTCTTTTTTTTATGCCAGGGACATTTCAGCACATAATGAACAAGGGCTTTGTCATAATATTTCCTGTGTCTTGGAACTTCAGCAAGTCGCATCTATTGCTTATGATCTTGCACATTTAGCTGTGATGATAGCTGAATAATAATCCAATGATGATAATAATAATGTAAAGCTGATGTCATTTTATAAGCAGAAGTCCATGGTGTAATGGTGTTACCCTTACACACAAAAGTTCATCAATCTATCGGTGCGGGTTATATAAAGGTGCAGGTTATGTAAAGGTGCGGGTTATATAAAGGTATGAGTTGTGTAACGGTGCGGGTTATATAAAGGTACGTGTTATACAAAGGTGCGTGTTGCACGGACGATTTTTTACACAAAACCCCAAAACGCGGCCTATATGAGGGTTCGGATTACCTGCGTCTGCGGGTTATATGCGGGAAATGCGGTAAAGATTATTTCTGCTTTCCTCAGGTGTTTTGAGGCAGAGCGAGCGTAATGATGCTGACCAGAGAGAAGCAGCAGGTGAGTGTTTCAGTGCTGTGGTAGGCTCCACTTAAATGAAGATCCATTGATTCCACAAGTGAATATGAGGTTAAAGAAATGTGCCTCTGTGGGCAATTTCAAAGCCACTGTGATCTGTCTCCGCTCTCGTGACTCGTCCCTCTGGATGTCGAGTCATGCTATTATCAACTCTTTATTTCTTTAATGAATTCTCAGCATCCAGCTAGCCACAATAGAGGAGCATCACCCCGTGTCTGAGGTGCCCAGGATTCCATTTGCAGGTGACACCCAATTCAGCTGTTGGCCTATGGGTGTTTTTCTTTTCTGGGAAAGGTCTGCACAAGATTTTGTGTCCACTGACATTGCAGTGGAAAGCAAGGTAATTTGTTTTGTATTCTCTATTTGAGAGGTGAGACGTGGAAAGGGTTGCATGGTTATCAGGGCTTGAAAAGGATGGAGGTTCAAATTAGTTACAATACCGTTAAAAAGTTTGGGGTCAGTTTAATTTTTTAATTTTTATTATTTATTCAGCAATTTTTAAATTGATTAAAAGTGACAGTACAGACATTCATAATGTTAAAAGAGATTTCTAATGTAAATAAATGCTTTGTTTCATGTTTTAACTTTCCGTTTATTGAAGATTCTTGGAGAAATAAAAAAAATATAAAATTATAAATATTTCTCGAGCAGCAAATCATCATATTAGAATGATTTCTGAAGGATCATGTGACACTGAAGACTAAAGTATTGATGCTGAAAATACAGCTTTGACACCACAGTAATGCTTTAAATTACATTCAAATAGAAAACCTGTTATTTTAGATTGTAATAATATATTACAGTTTGTATTGTATTTTTAATAAAAAATAAACTTCTATCAAAAAATTTAAAAAAGCTTACTGAACAGTATATGTGCAAAATGGCCACTGATCTCTATATACAGCATTTTATTAATGTAAGTGTTATTCTGTTATTTGTTAAAGATCAGTCGTAATTTAATGTTTAACAATTTAAGAGTTCCTTTTATTTAAGAAAGCATTCTTGTGCTCCAACAACTGGGCGGAGTGCTAAGGAACAAAATGGTCTGATTTTAAGACGCACTTTTGACAGTTTATTGTTAAGTCTGTCTGTTTTCTTTTTCTGGAAAGATGCTCAAAAAATAGCAAGACATAATGCTGTGGCCAATGACCTCTATCTGAATCTGTTAAATAGCTGTTAGCACACTATTTAAAGTAAAATTCTGTAAAAAAAACAAAACAAAATTGTAAAGCTTTCCTGTAACTCAATCAGTAGAGCATTGGTGTTTACCACGCCAAGGTCATGGGTTCGATCCCAGGGAAAGCAACTGATTCAATGTGTTTCTTGAATGCAATGTAAGGTACTTTGGATAAAAGCATCTGCCAAATGCATAAATGTAAATGTAAAATATCAATCTAAAAACAAACGTACAGGTATAAATAGCTGTGTTGACCTCACTAATTGACTATTTGTCCGTGATCCCATTGTGGCTTTTAAACCAAGCGCACACTAAAAAGACAGAGGCCTATCACACTTTTGCCGTTTTTTGTTGTGTTGGTATGCATTAGTTGCATCACAATATCATTCTCCTCACTGACTGTACAGTTTTTACACACATATAGCAACGGGGTGGTTTAATCTTGACAGCCTGTCAACACATATCATGGAGGAATGGCTTGGGGTTGTTTTTACACTGATTTGAACAAAACAGGAAAAATACATAGAGACATATGGATTAGACCGTTCTTTGAGAGATGTGTTTGTTTTTGTTTCCCCCCCCTTTCCCAACAAAACATGCATATTGTCTTATTTTACAGTGAATTAAAATGAATTCCAGTCAAGATACACAAAATTTGTCTTTATCTCATTCAGTATTGCTTCAATTAAACAATTTAAACAGACTGAGAGTAGTATGAAGACAAGTCGGACATGCGGTGTGACCATGCCCCTGGTCATCTAGCTCATTTTGGCCCATTCAAACAGTCAAGTGCCTGAGCTAGTCAGCTTTAATCCTGCATGATGATTTTTTTTTTAATCTTAGATGAGAAGAGCAATAAGTCTGCTCTCATTAAAAGGCTTTCCCAATGAAAAATCCAGTCATTTAGCAGACGGTTTTATGTAAAGTAAAATATAGTATTATTACAGAGAGCTTGTAGCAGTGTGGGATTACGTTTGATGTAATTTAGCCATGTTAGAATACCATGCTAGATGCTGGTCCAGGAATGATTTGTCAGTTTTGCTTGGTCATTGTGATTTTTACCAAGCAGGTTTGTGCTATTTGGATCAGGGATGCCTTTTATGTATCAGTTCAGTTTCTGGTAGCAAAAAGACTTGCAACTTACTGGTAAGTTTGAATGTGGACATGAAAAATGGTATGAAAATTATAAGACATTCAAATAACAATTTTTTTAAATTAGTTAGACGGACGGATGGGCGGACAGGTATATGATACATAGACAGACAGATCGTGAAATACAGACAGACAGATAGATGGATGGCTGGAAGGATGGATGAAAGATAGTGCTGAAAAAGATAGATAGTGCTGAAAATTATATATAGATAGATAGATAGATAGATAGATAGTGCTGAAAAAGATTGATAGATAGTGCTTAGATAGATAGTGCTGAGAAAGATAGACAGATAGATAGATAGATAGATAGATAGATAATGCTGAAAATTATAGATAGATAGATAGATAGATAGATAGATAGATAGATAGATAGATAGTGCTGAAAATTATAGATAGATAGTGCTGAAAAAAAGATAGATAGATAGAGAGATAGAAAGAACAACAGACAGATCTTGACAGACAGACAATTGTTCCCAACCAAAAAGGAATATTGATCCAGGAACATTTCCTACATAGAAAATCATGTTAAATGTGTTGGATAGTTTTTCTTAGAGCCAGACGGGTGAAAGTATACGATAGCTTTCAAACTCAAACTTCCAGCCTCTCTCTCAGTCAGCAGCCCACTCTACTTCCTTCTGAATCATGTCTGGGCTCTTCTCATAGTTCTCATTGTCTGCCTGCGGGATCCTTCTTGCTTTGTGTTGAATTAGGAACTAAAGTTAGAAAAGGGATTCACTGGATTCACAATTCTTCTGTCTGATGGAGCACAAAGTGAGGAAATATTGAGAACTTTCCTCTGTGCTCTACATAAATCTCAAGCGATGATTTGATCGCATTTCTTCCCTTCTGTTCATTCTTTTTGAAGACTGTGTATTATCTGTTTGATACTGTATGTCTTATTGTTGCCTCATGATTTTGGGATTTATGTGAAATCCTCTCCACCATCTCTACGCATGCCTCTGACCTTCAGTGAGTATTCGTACTAGATTATATTGTGCTGATTAATGCTATAAGAACAGCTGCGCCTCGTGCCTGGAGCAGAATCGTGTCTTGCGCACAATTTCACAAGCTGTCAGCCAGAGAAGAGTGATGAAAGGGCCCATCCATCACGTCCTCTCATTGAGACCAGAATGCTGCGCCTGTGAATGTGTTGCGGACACAACCCCTGAGCATCAGCCAGTCGTATTACGCCTTGCTTTGTGATGAATGAGTGACATCACAAACCTGCCAGACAGAAATGAAAGTGTCATATCACATCAGATAATGATGTTTACTCCTCGGATAGCAAAACAGATGGAGAGATCTGGCCATATTGCACCATGTAATTAGAAAACGGTGCGTTCTGATGAATTTTAAAGATTGTAACCAACTTGTTGGTTCTGCCATCAAATACCTGATATTTAGTTGCTATTTCCGCTTTTATAGACATCAGTGTGTATTTTTCAAAGTATAAATGTATCTTTTTGCCAGTACTTATGAGTATTTAAATGTTTGAAACCTAAAAGAAACCTTATGTGGTAGAAAACACTGAGTTGTTGTGATAAATGACAAGTTCTGAGCGCGTTTTTCTCTGGATCAGTGCTGAATATCGCGTAAAAACACGTGAATTTTTACGTGAATCTAACTTCAGTTCACGACCTCACCATTTGTGTTGCCAATTCCCTTTGTCTTCAGAATGTGCGTACGCACAGCTCAAAGTTTGCTTAAAGATTCACACATTCTCCCAACCAGTTTGTTTTTTATAGATCACAACCTTTGCGTGGAAATTGGCGTACGTACAAAACGGGGCTGGAAACGTGCGTACGCCAGTTTCCATGCAAAGGTTGTGATCTATAAATTGGCGACACAGATGGTGAGGTCGTGAACTGAAGTTAGATTGTAGAAAATAAATGAGGAGAACGATTATAAGAATTAATAAATTAATTTTCACTCCATTTCATACGTTATATCCACATTATCATGAGGATTATACCCAACAGTGTTATTTGTGCAGATTTTGTTAGACTATATATATCTAGTAAAATCCAACTTTAGGACGCTTATAAATGAGACCCCGGGACCTATATGAGAAGTTGTGTTGCTTGCTCAGTTAGGAAAGCCCAGATCTTCCTGATGTTGTAAAGTGCAAACCTGCATGATCGAGCTGTATTTACAATATGGTCTTTAAAGAGGTCAGTTGGTCCTCAAAAATTACTCCAAGATTTCTGGCCGACCATGATAGCGTAATCGTTGATGAATCTAGCTGGATGATGAAGTCGTGCTGTTGAGTTGGATTGACAGTGAAATTGAGAAGCTCAGTTTTTGCCAGGTTGAGCTGCAGGTGATGTTCTTTTCTCCATGCCGAGATCCGCCAGACAGCTTGTGACTTCTGGTTGAAACAAAAGTTAGAGCTGTGTGTCATCAGGAGAAACCTTGTGCCTGTTTGATGGGTCCCAGTGATGTAGTGTATATGGAGAAGAGGAGGGGACCAAGAACTGAACCCTGAGGAACCCCAGTGAACAGTTGATGTGCTTTTGGATACCTCCCCACTCCAGGCAACCCTGAAAGACCTATCTGTGAGCTAGGATTCAAACTGTGAAGTGGAGTTCCTGTGATGCCCATTGATGAGAGGGTGAAAGAAGGATCTGATGATTCACAGTGTCCAAGCTAGCAGATCCAGGAGAATGAGAACGGATGATTTGAAATCGGCTTTTGCTCTCCACAGGGCTTCAGTGATTGACGGTCTCGGTTGATATCCAACTGGTTATTCTGTGAGAGGAAAGATGACAACTGGTTGAAAACAACTTGTTCAAGTGTTTTTGCTATGAATGGTATGAGAGAGACAGGTCTGTAATTATCTACAAGTGACGTGTTTAATATGGGTTTTTTTAAGCAAAGGGGTTACCCGAGCCTGCTTGAACGTGGTAGGAAATGTTCCAGTGTGAAGAGATGTGTGTGAGTGCTGGTAAAAATGTAGGAGAGATGGCTTTTAGAAAGCGCGAGGGGATGAGATCTAAAGGCAAGGTGGTAGGATGACCAGAGAGGAGTTTTAGATACTTCTGTCTCAGTGAGTGGAGAGAAGGAGGAGAGAACATTTCTAATGACTTGCACTATTATTAAAACTGCTGTGCATAAAAAATTACTGTATGTAATACCATTAAATTTTTTTTTATATATAATTTCTGTCATTATTACTATTTAACATTAGCTATTTATATATCTTGTGGTATGCAAGAAAAATTTACATAAAGAAGGAAAATTAGCATGTAATTTAGAGTTCTAAAGAGGGGGGTGGGTAAATATAGACATGTTTGATGGGACCCAGTGAAGTGTGTGTATATATATATATATGTGTGTATATATAAAGATTTGTAAATATACACATTTCAGTTCCCTTCTATGAAATTTTGACAAAATGTTCAGGAATTGTTTTGTATCAGCTCATTTTAATTAACTAAACTGAACTAGTTGCAAAAATCTATATTCTTTTCATTCATATTGTCACGGTCTGGTCTTGGTGTTGTCACAGTCTCGTCATGTTTCACTTCCGGATCCCGTCTTGATTAATCACTTACCTTGTCAAGTCCTGTCAGGTGTCCCCAATGTGTGCTCTCTCTAAATACCCTCCTGTGTTCCCATGTCTTTGTCTCTGGTTGACATTACTTGTAGTGTGTGGATGCCCGCTCCATGTTTCTCCGTGTCGAGTTCGTCCTCTCGAGTTTCTCTCGAGTTTTGTACTGTTATGTGCCGTTTATGTTCTTGTTCGAAGTGTTTTGTTTTTGTTTTCAATAAAGTGAAGATTCTTAGTCACTGTGTATTTCCGCATCGCACACCGTTGCATGACACATATTCACACAGATCTATCGTCTCTCACTCTCTCTCTGCGTCTGTAGGTTATAAAATGTAGGCCATTTTCGCATGTGACAGTGAATTATAAAGTTTTTCTTGCTATATTTTGTGATATAAAGCAAAGCACAAATAAAGATTTATAAGGACTCTTATAGTTCACCCAGAACTAAAGATTCTGCCATCATTTACTCACTCTCATGTATTTCCAAATCCAGTTTCTTTCTTCATTTGAACACAAAAAAATATATATTTTTGACAGACAGATGACGGTAGCCATTCCACAGTATTTTTCCCTACTGTCTATTTTATGATTAATATGACATGACTATTTTTTCAGCAGTCTGGTTACCAACATTCTTTAAAATATATTATTTTTTGTTCAACAAAAAGGCATTCAGTCAGAAACTCAGAAAGTCATTGAGGTTTGGAAAATTTTTTTAAATTTTTGGGTGTTCTATCCCTTTATATGCGAGTAATATTTCCCATCATTGGTGTAACTATATTAACAGTTTCCATGTCTTACGTTTTGCAACGTAATTCAGGATAGCTCTCTGGGATGCGTTTCATCTTTGCATTAAGTAACAGATACATTATTGATAATATGCATACAGATTTTAGCAAATGTGTAATTATCGGCTGCAAAAATATGATTCCAAAATCAAAGCAGTTGAAAGCAAGTGAGGTAAATTACAGTGGGAGAGCGAGACGAGTGGCTCTGTTTGTACACAACATTTCTATCACTGAAGCAGCTGTGTCTAGTTGCCACGGTAACTGGCAACTTTTTATTTTCAAGTTAGTAACTATGCCATTCTGTACAATTAGCTGGGCTAAATATAACACAAATACTGAACGTGATGTGATTTTATCTAGCAAGTTTACTCTGTATGTTTTCAATATAGCTAAGAATATGATTACATGTGCTTTGCTTTTGCTATATTAGACATGACATTATTTTTATTGATTGGTGGAATCCGTTGAAATGGTTAATTTAACAGAATTGTTCACTAAAATGAACATTTACAGATTTCTGTTCAGTTTGATTATGATCTAAATGTGACACCATATCATTATCTGCTCAAAGTTTGCTGTTACTGCAAAAACTAGTGCTTTGAAACACTAGCTACTGAAAAATATATTCAGTAAAATCATATTTAGTTGCTTTATTATTGGCGAGTAGTTGTGCTTTCTGTCAGTAGAATGGGAATGGGTCATTAGAGTTCACAGAGCTTTTATTCTCAGCTCTATGCTCTTGTCTTCCCTGAAAAATCACCTCTTTATTATACATATAAACAATCTGTATTGTATAAAGTGCAGTTTACAGTGATAACAGGAAAAGCACAGTTCATTTGGGCTGTACAGCAGCTCTAAAAGAAAACAGTGTCATTGCTCAGCTCAAGTCTGTTCAGTGTTGATTCAGTTCTGTTGTAAAGACCATCAATTATTAAGTTGGTTCATTTAATCCATAAAGCAGTTCTGCAGGAAACAGTGATGTCATCGTCCAGCTCGGATCAGTTCTCATACAGCAGCGTCAGTACAGTCAGATCAATAATGGTGTTGAATATTAAGTTTCCACAACTAAGCAAGCCAGAGGCGCCAGTGGCAAGAAAACCAAAATCCATCAGGTGACAGAATGGAGAAATAAACCTTGGGAGAAACCTTGATGGTTTCATAAATATGAGTCAGATTGTGGTAATAACTCATGCGGTAACATTCAAATATTTCATCCTTTCATCATAGGAAGCTAGTGATGGGTCTGTGCGGAGGACTTGTCTAATTCTTGTGGTCTTTGCTGTGATCTGTGCCGACGGCTGTCATGTAGACAAGGCCTTCACAAGGGATTGTCTAGTTGACTGGATTTAGGCAAAATACATGTAGTGGGCACTAAGTAAATAACAGCGCACTCAAGGCTGTTATTAGAAACCCCGTGAAATGATACAATTTGTTTACTTTTTTTTTGCTTTTAGTTGAGATCTGACTGATTTTAGCTGACTTCACAGCTTGGCAAAACCATAATGTGATGCTTGCCAATTCAATACAATTTACTTTTTATTTTATTTTTACATTTAATGCTTTTTGGAGATGCTTTAATCCAAAGCGACTTCCATTGCATTCAAGGAACACATTGAATCAGTTTGCTTTCCCTGGGATCGAACTCATGACCTTTATAAAAGGTAGTTGTAAATACCAATACTCTACTAATTGAGCTTCAGGAAAGAACCCGTATGAATTTTTTTCTTGTGCAGAATACATAAAAAAATACATTTTGTTTAAGACTAGATATCTATTGTGTTTGACGGGATTCAAAAAAAGTAATGCAGTTTTAAAATGACATGAGGGTGAGTAAATGAGAACGATTTAAATTTGTGAAGTTGTCCAAGGCTGAACCTTTTTCACATTATGTTACCTAGATGAAATGCGATACATTAAATATGTAATGTAACATTTACATTTAATGTAAATATTAAAATTTTAAAATCTTTGTCCGTCAGAGAAAACAGGACCCACAGACATTTTAACCCCCAATCTGAACTAAAATATTCACTTCAAAGACAAATGCCAGATCGTCAGATCTTTAGCTCTGGGCCCCATAAATAACGGCCAGGCAGAACTCTTGGAGACAATGTCTCTTGTGATCTCGGCCCAGTCAAAAGATCCCCAGACAATCTCGTAGTTTCCTTTAAGAACCATTTTCCCAATTGCACCCTCTATAAGAAAAGCAAATCTGCCCTACTTTGCAGCCCACTATATTGTGAATCTTTTGAAAGACTATGATCATGTACTGTAGTTGCCATGGTGATGAAGGATGGTCACAGTGCTTCTACATGTGATGGTGCTGCTCATGCACTCCTGAAGGGATAGATTCTGCTTTACTCATTGTGTACGGTTAGGGTAGGGAGAAGTTTCAGTTGAGTGGGCTAGTTCTGAGCGCTGAGAGATAATTAGTGTTGGTCAGGCAACGGATCAGTTGATATGCATTTTCGAGTTTTCAGAGGATTTAGAAATTCCTATTGTATTCCTACGGCTAGCATATGTGAGTTAAACTCTATTCTGTGACTGCAGGGCGGTGCAATGTGAGATGAAAGTATAAACAACAGGTACTAAGACTGTAGAAAACTATGACTAGTACAAAAATAAATTGTACTAAAATGTTCATATTTTTGAAAAGCTCAAATAAGCTTGATTTGTTGCTGTTGTTCCAGCCCGATGAGTTGTAAAAAGGACTTTCAGTGGGGTTAGCAGCAATGTTATTGGATGATTCATAGTAAAAGAAAATGCGTACTAACACAGATATGTCTTGGAGTCTTCAGTCTATTGGTCCTTCAGAAATCATTCTAATATGCTGAATTTGTGCTCAAGAAAAATGTCTTTTTAATGCTGAAAACCGATGTGCTGCTTAATATTCTTTCTGTAAAGTGTGATTAAAAACAATTCATGATTCTTTGATGAATAGAAAGTGTGTAGTCCTGAAAATTTTGAAACAAATATATTTTGTAAATGTCTTTATACTGTCAATTTAATGCATCCTTGCTGGAAAAAAAAATTGTATTTTGTAGCGGAAATATTATATATTATAACATATAATTTTAAAAAAAAATGCAGTCTGTTTTATAATAATAATAATAACCTTTATTTTCTATAGCTTCTCTAAATGTAAATCTCAAAGCGTTTTGCACAAACCAGTAAAACTACAAAGATACAACCCATAATATAAAGATTAAAAATAAAGCAACAATAAAGACAACAATAAATTTCAGTTATAAAATTAAAAGCTACCCTAAAAAAAATTGTTTTAAGCTTAGATTTAAAAATGCCAAGAGATTTAAGTTGCCTTATCTCAATCGGTAAAGAATTCAAAGTTTTGGAGCTAGTGAAGACAAAGCCCTATCATATCATATATCATATCATATCATATCATATCATCAATCTTAACCGAGTTAATGGAACAGTTAAAAGACCAGTTTCAGATGAACGAAGGTCACGAGTTGGAGTATAGGGAATTAAAAGCTCATTAAAAGTGTTGTGCAAATTGTATAATTAAAATAATTTATTTTTGTTAACTTTTTTGTTTTGACTTTCTTTGGAGGGTCAGACCACCCCAAACTTTTGGTGAGTGGATGCAACATTTATGATGTCAGAAATAACTCCCAGAACATGAAACACGGTCTTGTCTCGCATTGTTCCCTTCCAGGTCCCTTTTTGTATCTTCCAGGTCCTGTACGCTCCCGTCAGTGTCTAATCACTGCCCAGGTCCCGTCAGCTGTTCCCAATCCCGTGTTTGTCATTTAATACCTTCCTGTGCTCCTTCTTATGTGGATGTTGCTTCATGTGTGTGGGTGTTTCCAGTGTTCCTTGGTCTTTCCGTGTTTTTGAACAAAGAGTGTGCTGTTTTGTTTTCATTTATTAAATAAAGTATTTTCAGTTGTATTCCTCATCTCCTCGCACACCAGCATCGTTAGTAACAATGAGACCCTAACGTAACAATAAACCACGAGAGATTGAATCTATTTTTAAGCGCTCCAATCAAACGGTCAAAGATGTTGTGAAATAACCGTATAACTTTGTGACTCTTTATAGTGCAGTTTACTCGCTAAAATGATTCTGTGTCTCTTCCATTCACTGTTCTTGCAGGGTTTTGTAATGAGATTCAGTCATTTGTGAGTCCTGGGGGTTTAGATAGAGACATGGCTGGCAAACAGATGCACAGGGCTGAAGATGCACCTGTTGCTGTACTCTGGGACATGACCTTCATAGCTCCTGCATTTCAGATTGTTCTGGGCTTTGGGAAGCACCAGAGCAAATATATGTCGTCATTTTCTGCTTGGTTTGTAAGGCTGTCGTCGCCAAATACATCTTTGGATACAAAGTTTTCCTCCTCTTGAGAACAAAAGGAGCAAGGATTCCTGCAATGACAAGACGGATATCCAGTAATAAACAAATTGTTTTTGGTAATTCACATTTCACAATTAACTGATTTATTTGAGTCCCTGTATATTTTATTAACCATGTCAATTTTGAAAGAAATGTAATAAATAATTCATCCATCCAATTAAATATTCCATCACTAGAGGTAATGAGATATTGATAATGATTCAGTGAATACTCTGAAGAATTGTGAGTCTTTTTAAATGATTAATGGAAAAGACCTAAAATAGGATTCATTTGTATGAATTGGGCTACATTGATTACAGGATGAACCTGGTCATCTAACTTAGATTTGCCCATTTGTTTTGTTTGTTTTGTTTTTAAAGATGAACCAGTTCATAAGAATCATTTGTTTGTGAGTTGGATGACACTGGTTAAATGGGTTAGTTCACCCCAAAAAGAAAATTAGCATAATTTACTCATCCTCAAGCTATCCTAGGTGTATATGACTTTCTTCTTTCAACCAAACACAATCTGAGTTAATATAATAGATAAATAATATCCTGACTCTTCCAAGTGTTATAATTGGACTGAATGGTAAAAAAAGATTTGAAGTCCCCAAAAATGCATCCATCCGGCTCCAGGCGGTTAATAAACGCCGTTTGAAGTGAATCGAAATGTTTTTGTGCAAAAAATCCATATTTATAACTTTATAAACTATAATCACTGGCTATAAACCCTCTAATCCAGCGCATGACGTGTGGATGAACGTGGACGCACAGAGGATAGAGCAAAACAAAACACTGGTCACAAATTATAACTTCTTAAGAGAAATGTCAGAGGAACTTGAGTTTGTTTTCTAGCCCTGTTTGTTTGAACTTTGCATATTAACCCCTTGCAGCTGTATGGATTACTTTTATGGGTGGATTTCATTTCTCGATGAACTAAACCTTTAGTCTGCGTGCCTTTGATTCACTAAAAAGAACCAGTTCATAAGAAATATTTGTTCATGAATCAGACTACTGCTGTTCAGGAACAAATGACTCTCATGTGATTGCTTGCATCCCACAAGGACAGCTTAATAGAGTTATTAAATTGCCAATATTTTGCAGCTTATGTTGCAGCTCATCACATTCAATTCCTATTGCAAACTCAGGTGAAATATTATTTGATTCAGCCATGCATGAAACACCAGCATAGAGTACAAGATCAATCATGGGGCTTTAAGAATTGATACCGGTCACTCAAATGAAAAAAAAAAAAAGATCCTCATTTTTTTCCCCAACCCGATCTGTAAATAGATTGGTAGACATACTTGTTCTTGAATTCTCACTATATGTAGTGGTGTCAGCCAATGCAATGCAATAATTGCTAAGCAAAAGTATGAAAGCATTATTGGGTTAGTGAATGAAAGAAAGTAACCTTGTCCAATGTCATTCCTCCTCATTGCCAGTGGGACCGTGCAGGTGGACAGATGGCATTATACAGCCTGTTGGCACGAGGCAAGAAGAATCCTCAGGATTGCATCTTAGAGCACCATGCTGGAATAAACCCTGGCTAAAGGTCCTCTAAGATGCCATACTGTTCATTTTGGACTGCAATTTGGCCACCATCCTGTTCCCTACTTTATCTCCAGTGAGTTCAAAGCGAGAGTGGCACCAAGGGTGGCCTTCCCGATTGTTTTGTTTGGGCCTTTGGAATCATCCGAACTGCTGTTCTTCCCTTAGCAGATGACAACATTGAAAAAGAAGCCATTACACTCGCATATCGCTAACAGCTTGCTGCACACAATGAGAGATCTGAGCCGCGTCAGGCAGTTCAGTCTGCTCTGGCCTTTCTTTCACAGCACGCCTGTGTTGTGAACAGTTCCCTCGGGTACCTCAGGGCAACTCGGCACCTTCTCCGATACATAATGCAGTGTTGTAGCAGTGGTGAAAAGAGTACTACAAATTGTACTTCAGTAAAAGTATTGCTACTTAAGAAATCATTTATTTGAGTACAAGTAGAAGTACTTGAAAATATGACTCAAATAAGAGTAAATAAGTAGTTTGCTGAAAAAATACTCCAGTTACTGCGCTACAAAATACTTTTAAATACAATAATACCTTGAGTAATAACGGAGTATAATCCGTTCCAGGCCGAACTCTTGACTTGAATTGCTCATATCTCAAACTATTTTGTCAGGAAATAAATTAATCCGTTCCAGTCCTCTAAAAAACTCCCTTATTAGTGCTAATAACAATGGAAAAAACATGTTTTTAATTGCTAAAGAGACACACACACACACACAAAAGGATTTCTGTGAAAAAATTTTTAAATGTTGTTATAGATACAGTATACAGTACAGTAGCGGCATAATGACCATATCATTATGATACAGTAGCGGCTAATGATGGCATGTGCAGAGGAGGAGGAGGAGGATAGAGGAATAACGTTGATAGTGTAGTGTTTCTTTCCATGTTGTGTATTGGATAGCCTCAGAAGCTCATTTTTATTATTATTGAACACACATAACTCGTGCTGCTCCCAGCTTAATATACCCGGCTCCCGTGAGTTTGTTCGTTCGCGGCTCCCCTGGGTTCGTTCGTTCGCGGCTCCCGTGAGTTCGTTCGTTCGTTTGCGGCTCCCGTGAGTTCGTTTGTTCGTTTGCGGCTCCCGTGTTCCGCGTCTTTCACTCTGGATTATCACTTTGTTTGTTTTCTGTACTATTATAGTAAATTCCCTCATTTGCTCTCATCCTTGCTTTCCCCGCTCCCCCTCCTTCCTCCTCTCTCTCCTCCACGCACACTGCTCAAACCTGAAGTACATTACAGTAAATTGTCAAGTGTTTTTAGAGTTTGTCAATTATTAATTAGTATTTATATGAGATCTTAATGGTTACAATTTTAACTGCAATTAATAGGGTAAAACAAGAACAAAATTATTCAAAATGGGCATTTGTGGTCATGTGGAACGAATTAATTGATTTTTAGTGCTTTCTTATGGGGAAATTTGTTTTGGTGTACGAGCATTTTGGTTTATGAGCTCGCTCTTGGAACGAATTAAACTCGTAAACTGAGGTACAGTAGAACCCCGACTTACGAAACGCTCTACGTAAGAAAAATTCAACATACGATAAAAAATGTTGGTGTTTTTTTTCGCTCCGAGTAACGACAAAATGATCGAGATATGAAAAAACATTTCCGAGTTTTGTTTTGAAATTCGCGCTGATTTTGGTTCGGGTTGAATGAAGGCTACAGTTTGTCCGGTCAGAACAATGATGTCTTACTCAGGAAATAATCCAAAACTGGTATTTATTAAAGGTGCATAGATGTGTGGTTACGCACGATCAATAAAACCTCAACGATTGGCACTAATTTCCTGTATTTCACTCAATAAACTATATATACAGTCTTCAGCTGATCTCTTTTACCTTAATCATCCGTCAGCTCTCTCAGATGGAAAGTTTTGGAATAGTCCATTTCGCACTGAATGACAGGGATGGCTGGAATAGTCCATGTAAGAAGGGGAACACTTTTTACAATCCTGCTCTCCTATTGGTCAGCATCGCTCCCACCAGCATCTGCATATCCTCTCCCATATCGTCTGTGCTATGCTAACGCTAAAGTTCTTCCGTTCTTTTGCATACAAGTTTTGTTTTCATCGTGCTGCATTATCGCGCATCGCCATTATTTTGTGCCCAGTTAACATAAACTTTTTTTCTAATCACTCACCATGGATGTGAAGATTGTTGCTAAAGTGCAAATGAAGAATTGGATGCTTTACATTGAGTTGAAAAGGGAGATAATAGAAAAGCGTGGAGCTGGGATGCGCTGCAAACTGCTTCTGTCAACTGAGTTTTCTGTTTACTTCAGCTGCTGAGTGCTCAGGTATCAATGGTATTACCCTTTTTAGCAGCTGCCAAAACTACAATTTATATTTCATTTCATTTGGCAGATGCTTTTATCCAAAGCGACTTTCATTGCATTCAAGAAACACATTGACATTCTAATCAGTTCTTGCTTTCCCTGGTAATCAAACCCATGACCTTGGCGTTGCAAGCGCCAATGCTCCACTGGTTGAGCTACAGGAAAGATTTATTTAAAATCTCTTGCTGTCCAAATACTAAAAAGTTATGAATACTGATTCAAAACGCCAAAGCACGGTTTGAATGCCCTCCCCCCCACTGAACTGGAAGTTTTGATTTGTGTTGCACTTGAGTCAGACCTGTCTGAAGTTATTGTCTGAAGCTCAGGGCTTCACCACAGGAGTTTGAAAAGTGCCCATTGAACGCCAACTCACCCCGTTTCTCCATTGGCACCGTTGTCTTTTTTGTACTTTTGGTGAAAAATAAATGTAGGAAAGTTGAATACCTTTATTTTTCATTCAACTCAAGTAGAAGTTAAAGTACCACAATTTGATTATACTCAAGAAAGTACAAAGATTGGAAAAATGTACTTCTGTACACTTAGTTACCGTACTTTCCGCCACTCTGTTGTTGTGTTCACCAACTGCTATGTAGGCCTACTTGTTGGGGTAGATCCAAAATGTGGGACAATTTTCAAGGGTCCACTTGCATCTTATTTGCAGCTTCCTCTGAAAGACAGATTGGCAGGATAATATCTGTCGTTCTTTTGTTTATCATTGCAACTTTCTATCTATCTTTCTATCTGTCTAGCCAACATTTAATACTAGTTGAATTTACAGTTTTACATTTCAAATACAAAATTATGGTATGCAAATGATACAAGTTCAAATAGCAATTTTGCATCCACTTTCCTACATCAGTTTAATTCAAATTGAAGTGTTAATTCAATTCTACATGATGCACAACCGCGCTAAATTGAGCACTAAAGACTTTTTCTCACCTTTATTTTTAACCCATGTCTGAGTTTAAAGTTCATGTGCTCTCAGATATGCCTGTGATGTGAACTGCAACTGCTCACTGGTTCTCAAAGGGTGTTTTAGAGATGGAGATGTGGATTTTTAAGTGCTCTGAAGTCTGATTTAAAATGTCTCCTGCAGGTTTAAATTCCACCAAGTGCAAATCTCAGCCTGCAAATAGTTATTTTTTATTCTTTCTCATGTCGTTACTGCCCGTCAAAGCTCTGACCCCACTTGCTGAGCTGTCAGAGTTGGCTTGCCTGAACCTCTCTCATGCCCTCATTTAGTACTTTGCCATTTCATAGAAGGAAACTGTCAGTGGTACCTTTTCTTCACATTGTGCTTGCTTTTTCCTTATTCACCAGGTGTTTTTTTTTGTTTTGTTTTTTTTGGCGCAGATTCTGAAACTTAGACTAATTAGTAGCTGTAATCTTCACTCTCTAGAGGAACAGTGTCAGTAGTATTGCATAATACCCTCTGGAATCTGTGGTTTGATTGCTGGTGAAAGAGTGGAGAAGATGTATAACAAGTATGACAAAATTGAAGATGATGAATGCTAACGTAGGAGGCATCTCACCCTACAGTTTTCCAGCCTGGATTCTACATGAAGCTAGATATCAAGTCAAAATTGGTAGATCTAAAGCCTTTACAAGAACTAAAGTTGCATTTACTCTGAGATGGAAATGCATCCACAACACGGGCCATGGGGTAGCTGATTAATGAAGCTAATGTAGTCTCAAGTTTGTCCCTGACTTGCTTTCAAATAGCCATGTCTTTTTGATTTATTATCTTGCTCAAGAATGCCATTGTTATGTACAGTATGCTCTGCCAATATCTATAACTTGAAAACTTAAGCCTGCGTTAGTGTAACCCAAAGCTGCTTGGTGCAGCAAACTTTCCAGGGCATTGAACAAGCACCGCCACCCTGTCTAAACAAACTCTATTTCCTTTTGTCCTCAGGGGTGGCATGAACCAAATCGGCTATTGTGCAGAAAGACTTTGTCTCTCTAGATTGCAGCTTGGAAACTCTGGAGTAACCTACCTATTTTCCATATAAGTACTAAGAAACCCATTTGTTATTCCAAAACTGCAGATTGACCCCTTTTCCTCTTCCAAAGACAAAACAAGCAGAGAAGACAAGCATTATCTTAAAGGTGGATTATTGGCTTTGTGTTCTGATTGTTCTTAGTGCACAGATCAGATTTAAACTTAAGCTAATGAACCTACTGCAGCATGCCATTTACACTCACCAAAAGAATTATTAGGAACACTAGGGTACCACTCATCTTCACTACAAACAGGAAAAAGAGGCTACAATTTGCACCAAAATTGGAGTTGAAGACTAGAAAAATGTTGCCTGGTCTGATGAGTCTCGATTTGTGTTGAGACATTCAGATGGTAGAGTCAGAATTTGGCGTAAACAGAATGAGAACATGGATCCATCATGCCTTGTTACCACTGTGCAGGCTGGTGGTGGTGGTGTAATGGTGTTGGGGATGTTTTCTTGGCACACTTTAGGCCCATAGTGCCAATTGGGCATCGTTTAAATGCCACGGCCTACCTGAGCATTGTTCCTGACCATGTCCATCCCTTCATGACCACCATGTACCCATGGTGCATGTGTCTCCTGTCCTGTCTCCTGTTCCTGTCTCCTCTCCACCAATAAGCTGGTGTGTGGTGAGCGTTCTGGCGCAATATGGCTGCCGTCGCATCATCCAGGTGGATGCTGCACTCTAGTGGCGGTTGAGGAGATTCCCCCTTCCATGTAAAAGCGACTTTGAGAGACTTTGATAAAGCGCTATATAAATGTAATGAATTATTATTATCCTCTGTTGCTACTTCCAGCAGGATAATGCACCATGTCACAAAGCTCGAATCATTTCAAATTGGTTTCTTGAACATGACAATGAGTTCACTGAACTAAAATGCCCCACAGTCACCAGATCTCAACCCAATAGAGCATCTTTGGGATGTGGTGGAACGGGAGCTTCGTGTCCTGGATGTGCGTCCCACAAATCTCCATTAACTGCAAGATGCTCCTATCAATATGGGCCAACATTTCTAAAGAATCCTTTCAGCAGCTTGTTGAATCAATGCCACGTCGAATTAAGGCAGTTCTGAAGGTAAAAGGGGGTCAAACACAGTATTAGTATGGTGTTCCTAATAATCCTTTAGGTGAGTAACTTTTTAGCTTTTTCTGAGTAACTGCTTTGGAGTAACTTCTGAAGTTAGTTGTACTTTATTAGATGCGGCAGGCCTATCTCACTTAAGGAGACTTTATTTGGTTCTTAACTTTATTGCCCTTGAAAGCGGACATGAATGGCAGTTAAACTGAAGTATGAATATTCATGTTGAGCTGAGATTCAGAGGAAAGTGCAAGATAAAAACAAACACTTGACGTGGATTGCCATGCTTCACAAAATTGACAACGACCCATCCGACACAAGCTAAATGCTTCTGCCTGGGAACTTTCTGGTTCAGTTTAACAAGAAAATTCAAGTAAAAAGTAAGTCGATGGTACCATTTGGAATGGTTAAGGGCTGAGAACTGCCATACTAGATCATACAAAATTGTTATTATATAAAATTGAATTATATAATATGTAGATCAATCAGTAGAGTATTGGTGTTTACAACGCCAAGATTATGGGTTCGATCCCAGGGAAAACAAAAACTGATTCATTGTGTTCCTTGAATGCAATGTAAGTTGCTTTGTATAAAAGCGTCTGCCAAATGTATAAATGTAAAAGTAAAATGGGTGTGTGTATATATATATATATATATATATATATATAAATATATATATATATATATATATATATACATTTATATATGGACAGTTATCAAAAGGAACAAAGGGTTATCAAAAGGATTCTGCTCTTTTGGACTTTCTATTCAACAAAGAATCTTGAGATAAAATGTATCAGTTTCCACAAAAATGTTTAGCAGCACTGACACTAACAGCAGAGCTGTTTTCAAAAATAATCATAAATGTTTCTTGAGCAGAAAATGATCATATTATAATGATGTGTTAAGGTTCATGTAACGCTAAAGACTGGAGTAATGATGCTGAAAATTCAGATTTGAAATCACAGGAATAAATTACATTAGAACATATTTTACTGTTTTTTTTAGATCAAACAAATGCTTGTTGAGACTTCTTTCAACACCTTAAAAAACACCAGACTTCAGAATGATGTACAGTATAATAATCGAAACACAGAAATTATGATAGATCTTAAAATCTAGCTTTTTCAGTTTGTTGTATTCAGCAGTGTGGCGAGTAGATTAGCCAACTTTTTTTTTTACTGGGCATTGGTATGATTTCTAGTGGACAATTTTTAGACTTTCAAACAAAAATGAAGTGTTTCTTTTATAGACCTTTTTAATCATTTGTGTACGGGGCTACAGAAGAGTTTTGTTTTAACTTTACACTTCTTCTGAGATTCCACAAGTGTTGTAGAGATGCTCTCACAGCCTGCAGATTTGATTTCGAACGGGCCTGACAGCTTTCGCTTCTGGCCATGGCACCCAAGGCAAAGGCTGTACGTAGAATTTAAAGTGAGCTTATTTTCAATGCCTCTGGCAAAGGAAGTGTAGCTTGAGACCTTGTTGTATGACTCCTTCACTGAATGTGTTAAAAACACTGTAAACGTCAAAGATATTCTATGAATCTGCATGCAGACTTTCGGTAGACATGTTTTCATGAAATGACCTCATTCAGGCCGGCATATTTCATCACAGCCGTCCATCTCTTCGATCTCTGCATTCATACAGCAGATTAGTAATATTTTCCCTAAGGATTTAGCGTTATTCTGCTTGTTTTGGCGGAGCTGCTTTCACGCGTGACTGTGATGCACATATGCATACTAATAATTTGTACGAATATATTGTCATATGCTCACGTGCAAATGGAAGAGAGGGATTATTGAGAGATGTTTTTCATTCTTAGTTCTCTAATAAACTAAAGTTATTTTTAAGCATTTATTTGACTGTAGTAAGATTGCTTGTGAATCTACATTGAGAATATGACGATACTTCACCATAACTGGTTTTCCCTGAGAGGTTTCACATTATGTCATTGCAGCATTTAGTAGGTATGGCAAGTGACCTTGAATAAACTTGCACTTCTTTTTATTTTTTTTACTTTGTTTTTCCAAGACAGTTGCCCTGTCGTCTGGTGTTCAGCTTTTTCCGTTTTCCAATTATGCATTTGGCAGACGCTTTTAATCCAAAGCGACTCACATTGCATTCAAAGTTCACATTCTAATCAGTTTTTGCTTTCCCTGGGAATCGAACCCATGACCTTGGCGTTGCAAGCCCCACGCTCTACTCTTTGAGCTACAGGAAAGCTTTTCCAGGTTAACCTACCATTTCTGTTTAGAAATTAGGTGAATTACACTGCATCTTGATCTTATATGTATGATGTTTAGCTATTAAATATGTTATTAGATGTAGTCTGTCATGTATGTAACTCATTTTTCCAACATGTCTAGCTTTTATTGATAAGGTAGGATTTACCTGCCTAAAGAGTTAATCCACATTTACTTGCATAACATTGTATTTTTAGTACTGTTAATGTTACTGACTCTTAGAAACATTCTGCACTCTTACTTCCAGTCAATTAAGTTCACACAGATATCAGAGTAACTTATGTGATGGGGTCGATACGTTGCTTTAAAAAAAAGCCTCCCAAGGCTACATTTTATATGGTCAAAAATACAGAAAAAAAACAGTAACATTGTGAAATATTATAATTTAAACTATATGAAGGAATTACTCCAGTCTTCAGTGTCACATGATCCTTCACAAATCATTCTAATATGATGATTTGCTGCATAATAAGAAATATTTTGTATTAATATCCATGTTGAAAACAGTTTTTGCCACTTAATATTTTTGAGGAAACTGAGACCGTTTTTCTTTTAGTTTTATAAATATAAAATGCAAAGGAACAGCACTGTACTGACCACAAACTTTTGAACTAGTAACAAGGAATACAGTTTTACCTTCATAAAGCCGAGTACTTTTAGCAAATTTAAATCCCCTTACCTTTTGCATAATGAAAATTAAGTTGGCATTTGTGAAAGTTGAAGAAACACTTTGCTATGAAACCAAAGGGGCCGAACAGAAATGTATTTTACACCTGCAGGTTCACTGCAGCCAATGCCCATTAATGTAGCAGGAAATTACAGCTACAAGCCCTTTTATGAGCCTTTTAATCATGATTAATGTACACAATGTAAAGGGAAGTTGTTTTCGTTTCCAAGTTTTTCCTGTTAGAGCAAACTGTTCTTTTTCAACTGCTTTAATTACTCCTTCGTTGAAGGTGTGCCTTGCAGTTTAGTAGATACCATGCATATAATTACACTAATTAGCACTATCTCTCAACTTCATTATAACCCATTTCCTTACTTAATGAATATTCATAAGCCTACCAATTACAAACAGATCCCATGTGCCAAAGAACGCAGAATCTATTGAAAAAGAGCTGGCGTGAATGATGATATATTCATTTTACATTGTCCATCATTCTTTAAAACACAGAATATGTTATATATAACAGGCTGAAGATTGAAGCCAAATCAATAGCTGTGAGGAAACCTCGTTGCACGTTATAGACCCATTTTAATCTCCAGCCGAGGACCGTCTTGTGAAACGGACTGTAATTGAAGCCGCACAATAAGTTGGCCCCATCATCTCCCTAAAAGTGATCTTGAACAATTTACAGACAACCTTTATACACTGAACAATATGGTGTTCACTCTGCACTGCAAATGACTGTAATTATCATTATCACGGTCTTGGTCTTATTGACTGATGTTGGAACAGTTGTAATGACTCTCAGATTCAAGTACAAGTGATTAAGACTTCCCAATGTTGTGGGAGTTAATGGGTTTTCTCATATTCCAGTTCTGAGTGGGCCGAAAACTCATTGACTGCCAAATTTACAAGTCTAAAGAGTGAGCCAATGTGGCAAATCAGAAAAGACCTATAAAGTCTTGTATGAAACCCCTCGTTACAAAGGCTGTTCTCAACCCTTAAGAGCTGCTAATCTACAAATGCAGGCATTATGAAAATTGTATATTTTATGTCTGTGCAAACCTTTCTAACTATTCTTGCTCAAATATTTGTCAACTCAATTCATAACACAAATCAAGTATATGTTAGTAAGGGATTATATAACGCTCACTGTCTGTGTTATTTTTCAGATTGACTACTATCATGACAGAGAACAGTTTAATGAGGACACTGCTGATCAAATTACACATTGATTTATATATTTTGATTTGTAAAATAATAAAAGTATATGAATAATAATGCGTCATGTACCAGTATTATTTTAGTATTCTTTATAAGCTATTATAGTTTTTATTCATATTTTGAGATTTCATATTTATATTTTCATTTCAAATCGCTTTAGTAATTTGTGTGCTTCTGTCAGGTTTGTTTTTTATTTCTATATACTGTATAGAAATATATATTTTTAGCTTTTAGCTGCTTTCTTTCTGTAACTTATGCTATTCATTTCTAATGTTATTTTTAATAATTTTAGATATTTAAACAACATTTTTTTAAATTATTTTATTTTTTTATTTCAATAACCAAAAACTATTCTTAACAATTGCTAGCACAAGTAAAACTTTGGAGGTTTGCTAGTCTCACAGTAACAAAAATACAGTCATAGTAAATATATACCGGTAAGTGTGTTGACAGCCCTAATGTTTAGTATGTATAAAGCAGGATGCCAATTTAGTTGTATGTACAAATATTGTACATCTATATTCTATATTCATAAAAATACCCAGATGACTTACTGTTTGTGCCGAGAATTTGAAGTGTACTATCCTATGATGCCACAGCAGAGGATTCACCATATTCGTAAACAGCTTTGCGGCTGATGATACAGGTCACGTTTATGCATACTTATAAAATGTTTTTAATTAGTGGCTTAGAAGTAAATTCTCTTTTAGATTGTACGCACTCTGACAATATGTATGAAGAAGGAAATTTCTAGCTAATGTTCACTGCTGATTCATTAGTGTGTAACATTAGCAAATTGCTAAGCTAACGACACAATTCTCAATATTTACATTTATTCATTTAGCAGACGCTTTTATCCAAAGCGACTTACAATTTGAGGAATACAGAAAGCGATTCATCCTGAAGATGTAAAAGTACACAAGAGTGCTTACAATACAAAGATTCAAACATTACACATACTGTCAGTACAAGCCTGGAGAATAGAGGACGTTTTTTCTTTTTTTAGTTGAGGTGTGTGTGTGTGTGTGATGTTAGGTGTTCACAAAAAGGGTTTTTAGCAGTCTTTTGAATATCGCCAAGGATTCTGCATTCGGGATGAAGGCAGGAGGTCGTTCCACCAGCAAGGAACGGTGAATGTAAATGTTCTTGAGAGTTATTGTTTCCCTCTCTGTGAAGAACCACGAGTCGTCGCTCGTCGATCGATCTAAGGTTTCTGGTAGGTGTGTAGATTTGAAGTTGTGATTGGAAATACCATATGAGGGTGCTGAGCCTGTGTTAGTTCTGTAAGCAAGTGTCAGTGCTTTGAATTTGATGCGAGCTGCAAGTGGGAGCCAGTGCAGAGAGATGAAGAGTGGAGTGATGTGGGCCCTATTGGGTTCATTGAAGTCCAGCCAGAAGAGCATTGCAATAATCAATCCTGGAAATGACCATGGCCTGTAACAGAAGTTGTGTTGCTGGCTCGGTTAGGAACGGCCTGATCCTCCTGATGTTGTGAAGTGCAAACCTGCATGATCTAGCCGTCTTTGCATGTGATCTTTGAAGATCACACAGGAAAATACAGTTATTCCTCGGTTTACGAGTTTCATTCGTTCCAAGAGCGAGCTCGTAAACCAAAATGCTCGTACACCAAAACATATTTCCCCATAAGAATGCACTAAAAATCAATTAATTCTTTCCACACGACCACAAATGCCCATTTTAAATATTTTTTTGGTTTTACCCTATTAATTGCAGTTAAAATTGTAACCATTAAGATCTTATATAAATACTAATTAATAATTGACAATTAAACTCTAAAAATACTTGACAATTTACTGTAATGCACTTCAGGTTTGAGCAGCCTGCTTGGAGGAGAGAGAGGAGGGGGGAGCGGGGAAAGCAAGGATGAAAGCAAATGAGTGAATTTATTATAATAGTGCAGAAAACAAACCAAGTGATAATCCAGAGTTAAAGTCGTGTAACATGGGAGCCGCGAACGAACGAATTCGCGAGAGAACGAATTCGCGGGAGCCGCGAGAGAACGAATTCGCTAAAAACTTCTGTAAATCACTTAGTAAAAGTATCACTGTGGTGAATGATGCAGCCAATGAATGAGTTAAGGGGTTATAAAGGGGTTGGAACCTCCTGACTGTGTTATGAGAGGCTGTCATTAGGATATTTCATGTAAAAATGCGCACAAGGATGCTGAGCGTTAGGACTTTTTCCACACAAAACTGCGCATGGGTGAGGGAAATTTTCTCTCGTACACCGATACAATGCTCGTACACCGATTTGACCCTCCATGCTCGTACACCGATTTGATCGTATACCAAGTCGCTCATAAACCGAGGTATTACTGTAGTTCACTTTTGAATAGATGAACCTGGTCAAAAATTGTTTAAGAGACATCTTGTCAGAAGCGTACTTACGGTGCCTTTGAATCTTGTCTAGATGGCTGACTCGTTCTATTATACGCACAGAGCTCATGACTGTGGCTTTTATTTACAGCATGGTAGCAATTTTAGCACTGTACTGGAATGTATCAATTGAACTTTTTTCTGAGAAATATTACTAGGCTTTCACGTAAGAGCCCAAAAATGTTTTTTCTTTGTAAGTGCAGTAGCTAGAAGTAGTAGCCAGGAGTATTTTTCTCACCAGCAGTCAGTGTACATCAGGTTGAGTGTTAAACTTCCAGGACATTCTGAGATTTAAAATTAATGCTGGCACTCTGACTGCCTCCTGAATTTTAATGTAGTCCTATAGAGGATGGCTGCCACTTTCATTTCATGAGCAATCTCTCGGGACTGTGTTTTGCCGTTCACTGTTGAATGTTGCAAAGGTAGATACCTAGTGTTATTCTTAACATGTCCTTCCATGAAAGGTCTGCAGGATACAGGATCTACAAAGATGAACAATGTTACATTTATGAACTGCATTCTCTCAAATCAAAAGTATCATAACTACAGTATATATTAATGATTTCTGATATCAATGTATCAGTAATGTTAAGACTGGTGTAGCAATGCTGAAAATTCAGCTTTGCTATTTCAGTAATAAAATATTGAAACAGTTATTTTAAATTATGATATTAATTCACAAGGTTACTGTTTTTACTGTGTTTTTGATCAAACAAATGCAGTCTTGGTGGGCATAAGAGACAACTTTCAGAGTCTTACCAACGCCACACTTTTGAGCGATGGTGTACTTTCACATAACTAACCAAACAAAGTATTACAGTGGAGTTCAGTTATGTCCACGGCCTCGGGGGTTGCAAAAAAGCATTGAGATAACCGTTTAGCGAGATAACCCATATTACATATATTAACATATATTTTCCCACATATAACCCGCAGAAGCAGATAATCCACACACTCATATAGCCAGCTGGTTTTGTGTAAAAAAATCATTGACATAACCCGCACCCATAGATTGATGAACTTTGTGTAAGATCACATTTTGAATTTCAAATGTTGCTCGCATGACTTTATCATAAACTGTTCAGCTCAGTACACAGTGCTTGTGCGCGAAATTCACAGAATAAAAAAACAAACACAAGTCAGAATCAGAAGACAAAAAAAACAGTCTCTCCTCTCTGCGCTGTACAGCTGCTCGTTCCTTTAAGAAGCGTTGGATGAGATGAGAAGAGCCCGCCCTCATGCAGCACAGCCAATCACGTCTTCTTGCATGATTGACAGGTCAGACAGCCAATCAGCGCCAGCTGTCAGAGTGAAAGTACAAGCACCAGAGACAACAACCCTCGCAGGAATGAAAAAGGAACATTTATTGATGTACATGATGTGAGTTATTAAATGAGAATGTACATGCTTGTGTTTTTGGTGTCTTTTTACACAACAGTGTTGCTGCAATTTGTTTTATTAAGCGATCTGCATTCACCACAATAAAAAACACCTTTGACTCTTGATACAAACCTTTAATTATATTCTCCAACAATGCAAACACAAAGATTGCTCACAAAATCACAAAAAACATGCGGGATGCTACAGCGTGTTATCCCTCAGACGAGATCAACGACAGTGAGTGAACCGTGAGCGGAAAGTGATCCACGTGCAAGGCAAACTCAGCGCATGCGCAGTGAACTGGGTATGCTCATTAGTCATGAAATAACAATGTGAAGTGGCGATTTTGTCCCTCTTTTGTGCTCGAGATATTAGATTTCAGCGACATTAACAAATCAACATTAAAGAATAGAAAATACTGAGACAAATAGGGAATTTGACGGTTTCACTTCAAAAATGTCGACATAATAGGATTCGCGAGTTAACCGTGAGTCAAGATAAGTGAACTCCACTGTAATTGGCAATAAGAAATTCACATTTTTCAGTGATATCCAAGTTGCGTCTATGTGAAAGATGGTGGAAAGCAACCGTCCAATAGATGAAAGTGAATGATTTTGTGAAGTTATTCAATTTTTGTGTGTGGAAGGATGAGTGAGGACTCAGTAGTGCAGAAGGTGGGGATATTTATTAATGTACTGCAGGGAAAAAAGGGTTTTGGCATCACATTTTGTTTGGTTTGGCTACTTCTGTACTCTATTTCCATCTTGAATGCCTCACAGGTTATTATATAAAGATTGTGCGCCTCAGATTCACGCCATTGCGAGACTATTATCGTTTGGTTCTGATAAGGTGGAAACCAGTGCATCAAGACTGCTTAAACAGGTTGAAAAGATTTTCCCTTCCCCTGAGGTAAAGGAGCAGATAACATAACAGATGTGGCTAGTTGTGGATATCACTTGGGATAGGCTGCATGCATCGACATGCATTGACTAAGAGAGAGCAAACAGTCAAAGCAACTGAACCCCCTTTTCTTCTTTGACCACTGCTGGCCTTATCAGCTCGGTTTTTGTCTGACTGTGAGAGTAAACTGTGTGAATAGGGTGTTGAAAGAAAAAACTGGAGAATAATGGAATCCTCCGTGGTCAATCCTGGGAGAGAGTCCGCTATAGATGTGATGAGAGTAGCACATACGTCTTCAACTGAGTCACAGTTTCTCACAGAGCAGGATTTGTAAAGGAGATAACTCTATTGTGCCGCTCTCAGGTGGCCGAACAGCTCTCACCTAATCAGATGTCTAGACAATTATGGAAATTAAGTGGGAGCTGGACACACAAAGCATGAGAATTGCAGTCGAAGGTCACTTTGTTTCCAAATAATCAAGCAGGGGAAGGCTGAGAAGAAATAAGAGCTGTTTATTCATTTGTCACCATTGTTTTAACACTGAATTTGTGTTTTCTAGTTGTTGTTGTGCATTAAAAATCCCGGGATTGACAATGGTATGAATTCCTAATCTCTTCGTAATACTTATCAAATAATAAAAGATCATGTTCTATTTTCTGTAACATAATATTCATAAGATAAGATTTCGCTTCTGTAATTTTATTAATAAAATAACAAAAAGTGTTCATGAGCAACCAAAAGTTTTTTTGTCAAGGGATTCTCAGACCCATTTTTGGAGACTTTTAAGCTCTCTCCTGAGTAATTGAGCGGATTAAAAATTAAAAACATGTCTGAAATTGTGTCTCTGGTTTTTGTGCACAGTTGTGACTTTGTTATTAGCGTTCTTAAAGAAAATGATGCATTAGCCAACACATTCACGCTATAAAAAAACGAAATAAGGAATCTTTTTAATAATTAATCTCGACTATTAGTCTGAGGCAGCACTCAGCTGGCTGGTTGCAACTTTAAAATGGGTCACGTTTCTGTTTTAATAAGGTCACAAACACATTTTTTTTAAACTGCAAAATAATTCAAATAATATATTGCAACTAATAACATTGTTCTATTTAATAATTGCATAATTAGAATAGCAAAATAATTGTTTATATTATTATTTTTTTATACAATTTTCATATTTAGCTGCTAATGTCAAAGTTAGAACATTCAAAATTACTATCTACCTTATTTTGGTGCAAATTCATCTGTAACTTTGTGGACAAAGTAGCCAAATTTGTCAGATTTTTTAAAACCATGAATAAAACTATTCAAGATAAATGAAAAAATGACAATGAAATTTGGTGTTTTTGTTTAGTTTTTTTTATACAGGCTATGTAATGTCAATATTTCTTGCATGTTGTCTAGTCTTATATATATATATATATATATATATATATATATATATATATATATATATATATATATATATATATATATATAATTATATATTTATATATATATATATATATATATTAGACTTGACAGCATGCAAAAATCTATATAGCTTAGAACCACAACAGAAAAAGTTTTGTTGCAAATAAGGAATTAACCTAAACATGTATGATGGAAAAGATTTTATAGTCTAATTTCTTTCCATATTTGAGCTGAACATAAATCTTCTGAATTTAAAGGTCAGTCAGTGAAAGCTTGCTGAAGTGTGTCGGTCCCTTGTGTGGCTTTACATGTGTAATGCATTGAGCACAAATGCTCTAGATCAGCAAAACAGTGCTTACTTAACCTTTGCCTTAATGCTTGTTCTGCACAAACTTCCTCAACCTTTTAATCTGTCATGAGCATCTTGCTTTTTATTCAAACACAGTTTCTCATTGACTAGAATGTTCTATAAGATGAGGCAACTACCATTTTATCTAATTTTTGATTTGAGTTACATCATTCGAGTCTCATTTACGGTTTGCAGTGTAGATCTCTCAGTTGTCCATCTTCTCACCTTTCTAGGTGATCTACGCCCTTAACACCAAGAATGACGAGCATGAAGCGGCCATCCAGACCCTGAAGGAGGCCCACGAGGAAGAGGTGCAGCAGATCCTCTCGGAAACACGGGAGAAGATCATGCAGTACAAGAGCAAGATCAGCGACGAGATGGACTTGAAGCGGCGCATTCAGTCCCTGGAGGAGTCCATGGAGCTGCACGAGCGGATGAAGCGCCAGGCCCTGGCGGAGTTCGAGACGTACCGTCAGCGGGTGGAGGACATGCAGCTGTGCACAGAGGCGCAGCACACGCAGCGCGTGGTCACCATGTCCCGTGAGGTGGAGGACATGCGGCGCTCATTCGAGGAGAAACTCCGCTCCTTTGGACAGTTACAGGCCCAGTTTGAGCAGGAGAAACGGCAGGCTCTAGAGGAGCTACGTGCCGCACATCGACAGGAGGTGTGTGGACTGTTTTTAGTACTGTTTACATGTGGTTACTTTTAAAACGGTCCATCTGCTGAACTCCTTGCTGAGAGTGCTTGAGAGTGTTTTTTTTTTCAGATTAGGAGCTTTGATACGGAATATCCATGGAAGTACAGTAATAACTTGAGATACGAGCATAATCCATTCCAAGACCTAGCTCGTAACTCAAATTGCTCATATCTCATATTCTCCCATAAGAAATAACAGAAAAAAAAGTAATCCTTTCCGGCCCTCTAAAATACTCCCTTATTAGTGCTAATTAGTATAAACAAACACACCAAAAAATTATAGTATATTAAGATATAGTATATTAAGATTCCTGTGATATAAAATAAAATGTGTTTTTTATTATGAGTTCTTACCTTTGAGTCAGACGATACAGTAGCGGCATGTGCGGAGGAGGAGGAGGAGGAGGAGGAGGAGGGATTGCGTAGATTAATCAAATACAATACGGAAGTGTAGTGTTTCTTCCTGGGTAGTGTATGGCAGTGGTCCCCAACATTTTTTGTGCCACGGACCGGTAAACGTGTCACAATTTTGCCGCGGACTGGTGACACTGAGCTCGAGATTGTTGAGGAGGGGGGGGGGGGGGGGGCGGCGAGATTGTTGAGACACCTCCTCGCCACGGGCACAGCGCCACAGCCGCTTGCAGCCGCTCACGGCCCGGTCCGCAAATTTGCTCCGCGGCCCGGTACCATTTCATCTATAGACCAGTCCGCAAATTCGCACTGCGGCCCGGTGCCACTTCGTTCGCGGACCAGGGGTTGGGGACCACTGGTGTATTGGATAGACTACACACACAATGATGTATGCCTCAGAACCTCACATTTATTATTATTGAACACACATAACTCGTGCTGCTCCCAGCTTAATACTTGTGAATCACTCGTCGCCCCCGGTAACCTCCCGCTGTAAAACCAAGCTGCCTCTAGTGGAGATCATATGCAATTACCCCATAAATGTATATAACACACACCACAGGAAGATTCACGGGAGGTGCTTAGGGAAGTCAACGAGCACCGGAAGTAAAGGAGTGAGACGGCGTGGGCTCCTAGCGTCAATGTCTCTCAGCTGCTCGTATCTCAAATATTTACTCGTATTTCAAAGCAAAACATTCGCTCGAAGGCTTGCTCGTATCTCGGAATACTCGTATGTTGGACGCTCGTATCTCAAGGTATTACTGTATCTCATTTCACAGTTTGTTTGTGCATTGTTTCTATATCAAAAAGTTGACATAGTATTTGCACTGGCTCATGTTTTATAGTTCCCTTACATTAAGCTATTTTAAAGGTTCCTAATTTTGTTTCGGAGATCTCCTGTAACAGGTTTACATGCATCAAAGGCCAAAAAATCACTTTAGTTTTCTCAAAATATACATTGCACATCACCACATTTTTTATGATTCTCAAACATCTCATCTGATGAATCAGTCTCTCTAAATCATCTCGGCAAGCTTCTCTGCTCTGATTAGCTCTGATTACAGCGCTCATTGGAAGCTAAATGCACATTACCATAACTGTGTACAATCGAAGCCTTCATAGCTGAAGTTCACTGTAAAGACTCTAACGATGATCAATAACAGTGTAACTCGAGCACTAACGCTAAAGACTGATGTAACATTTAAACTTTGTAAAACAAATCTTGCTCCATCCTTTATCTTTTCTCTTAGTAGTAAGAGCGAGAGAAAATCTGCATTAATTGACACAGTTTTAAGTAATGGTGGTCTACAGCTACTTAACAGAACTTTTTCACAAGTCTTTTTCACGTAAGTTAGCCAGTTAGCCGGAGACATACGCAATACAAAAAAAAAGGTATTTTTAACACCCAGTAGAATCAATAATTGATCATACTTACAGGTTGTGATTCTGAGGTTTGTCCAGATAAACTGGGTTCTGTCCCATCTTTCAAGACCAAGCGTTTTGTGAACCTGTGTTGAAGTCAGAGATTTGAAAAGTCGTCTTTAAAAAGGACGTGTTTGCAGGCGAACAATGTTACAACATATGCAAATGTATTTTCTAGTGGAGTAGAGCTGTAACGCAGTAGGATTCGAATTACAGACAACTCATTTAGGCACTTCACAGTCGATTCTTTATTTGGCAGACAGTAACTTTATATATTGTGCGTTTGACTTTTCAACTTTGTAGAATGTATGCATTCACAAACAGCTGTATTGCAATCTGCATGAAAGGAAATATTCGAAAAACCATAATATGCTTGATGTACAAACAGAATATGGTGGTGTTGTATTTGTCCCGCCCATCCTCCAATGTAATTGGAAGCCTGGGTAAAATGGGACAGTAATGAGCGCTTCGTTTCTTCAACACTCGGCGACTAGTAAAAAATGCAGAGCGCTTAGCACTCAGCATAAAATAGCACTTATCACCTCATCATCAAAAAAAGCTTTGGTAGACACATGACCACAGGGCTACACGATTTGTGGAAGAGATCAAATTTGAATTTTTCCTGATAACTTTGACCTTGATTTAAAATGTGATTTTAAAAAAATCCAGATTTGATGAGAAATATTTTGTAATTACATATAAATGTGTCTATTGTAATTATAATAATTAAAAAATGCCTCAAATAAATGTTGCTTTTACAGGTCCAAGAACTGCTTCGTTCACACCAAAGCCAGAATGCCAACTACAGCAAAGACCAGGAGAAACTGGGACAGCTTCATAAAGCGGAGGTGGATTCACTGACCGAAAGGGTAGAGGAACTGAAACAGGACAAGAAGCGTCTGGTGGAGGAGTACGAGGCCAAGCTAAATAAAGCCCAGGCCTTCTATGAACGTGAACTGGAGGCCATGAAGCGCACGCAGCAGATGACCGCAGAGAACCTGCTGGCCTGGAAGAAGACCGAGGCGGAGCTGAGGAAGGAGTTCCAGGCGCAGGAAGCAGCGCTCCAGAAGACTCTGGGGAAGCTGCGCAGTGAACTGAAGCGGGTGCAGGAGGAGGCCAGGGAGAGCAGGGAGAAATCCCACAAACTGCAGGCCTCCCTCATTTCTGCAGAGAACAACATCAAGGTAAAGGCCACCGGATACATCACATGTTTTTGTTTTTTTCTGAGTTTCGTAGGAGAGTGAGGACTCAAGTGCAGAGGGATGAGGAACTTTATTAAGAAATGCAAAATAAAACTCTACAAAAACAACCCCCGAGGGGGAATAAACAAGACTAAACTAAACTAGAGAACTCGCCAGAACACTAGACCGGGAAAGGGTAAGCACAGCCATGAAACGACGACCCAACAGCACAAGACAGCAAACACAGAGGGATTAAATAGACACAGTAGGAAGGGTAATTGAATGGGAAACAGCTGGGACAAATCAAAGCTGGGACAAAGTTAAGCAGGAGAACAAGGTGGGTGGGTTTCACAATGACAAGACACGAACATGCTGCCAATGCAAACGCGCATCTCCACGTGTTCACATGAACACAAAGACAGTGAAAACCAAACTGCACGTGACACACGAAAACACAACAAGAAAGCACAAAGCCGATGTAAACACGAACCGCGTGTTCCGACAATGCACAAAGATACGAGCGCGAGCGGTTCAAGCCAAGCTCGAAACCGCGCCCACTCACATAATGTAGACCGCGCGAGAACGAGCAACCACTCGTCTCACACGCTCACGACAAGGATGAACACACGGATCATGAATGTCCGAACCACGACACAAACTGAAACTAGACAAGAACGTCTGGGGATCGGACATCATAACCCGCACACAAGACATTACACAGACAAGAGCGCGTGCGACTCGAACACTCGAAGCCGCGCGCACACACACAAAGCACAAGACATTACGGTAGTGTCAGAGCTCTGCCACAAAACCAAGAAATGACTAGACCGAATGTGGCAGAACCCTAAGAATAAGAATATTTTGAAGAATGTTGTTTTGGATTCCATTAGCTCCCATTTAATCTTTTTGTCTATACAAATGTAAAGTCAATAGCAAACACAACGGTTGGTTTTGTCATTCTCTGAAAAAATTGTTTTTTGTGTGTTTTGCAGAAGAAAAAAAGCCTTACCTGTTTGGAACAACATAAATAATAATGACAGAATTTTCTTGTTTAGTAGACTATACCTTTAAATAATTAGGGTGAGCAATTTCAGAGAGGCTAGCAGTAGCAAACTATCTTTAAAAAGCATGAGATCCCACCCTCTCTTCAGAGCGTCTCCAAACCCACGTCTCAGCAGAGTTTGCAAAGCGTAACAAGTGACTGCATTATGTCGTTATGACCTCATGTCATAAACCACATGACATTACAATAATAATAAATGTAAACAAATTACAGAGCTCTTATTTGTACCACTTGACTGCTGCAGATTCATTTCAGCTTTGATAGTGTTGACATAGAAATGCATAAATCCAAGTCTGAGGATATGAACAACTCCAGGTCGAACGTCACGGGTTGCCGTCTGGTATCACAGTTATGACATGAAGTAAATGCATTATAAGCTTGTTGTTTTGGTTCAGGAGGAACTGTGAAAGGGTAACTGCTATTTGTTTGTGTCCGTGGTATGGAAATATAAAAATAGTTATGATATATCAGTTTGAGTGCAACGATTGGATGAAAATCTTTGGGTCCTGAGACTTCCACAGAAGATATCTGATTTGATTTTTTTGTTTTATGTTTTAGATCAGTGGTCCCCAACCTTTTTTGCGCCGCGAATTCGATCCGCGGCCCGGTACCATTTTCATTATTATTACACATCAAACAAGTTTTGAGTCGCTGATTTTTCACTGAGAAAGTACATTCATTTTAAGCTTAAAACTTACCTTGCATGTTTAATCACATTTTCTAATTTGTCTAATAAGCATAATATAATTTCAATAGTTAAAATGACAGCTACATTTTTTCTAATACAAATACCTGGTCACATTGCATTTTCTTGTTGAACATCTTGTATAAATGCATCACATTATGTATTACAAATGCTGTTTGATCTTGATTTAAAACATTTCAGAAGTCCCTCAACAACACATGTTAGAACAAATACAGTACTTCCTAAACCCTCTGCGGTGTATTTTTAATAATTAAAACGGATTACACACAACATCTTAGCAGTGTAAGTCAAACTAGCGTTTTGGTTTCATTCTGAACACATTAGATGTTTTAGGCACATTTAGCGAAGAGCCTTCAAATGCAGTAGCTCTGAATTTCTCCACAAATATCTTTTGATAGAAAAACACAGTCAGCCACCACGGCCCTCCAAGGCATTTCTTGGACTCGTTTCTGAATGGACCAAGTGACTGAGTGTAATTTATGGGTGTCATCAAAAGATGCTTGGCTTGTATTATAATACGGCTGTTTAAAGCAACAGTGATGGATTAATATTGTGTTTGTCTTACATAAATCTTTGCTTTTATGATGCATTATAATGGCTATTTAATGGCAGTGTGCTGGACCTTTGTTTTTAGCTCAACACACACACACACACACACACAGATCTTTAATGAAATCGATCTTTAATCCTATAGTCACTTTGACATTTTCAGACTGACTTGGGTCCAACTCCAACTCCAACTCCCTTGGGTCTGTGCTAGTCTTTGTTAATCCATGCTGATCAAATGCTGAATTGCTCATGTTTGTAGGGTCCACATCACTTCACTTGGAGTAAAAACAGCATTAACAGGTGAAATCATTGAATATCTGAGGCTAAATAGCCTGCAGTCACAGTTTTTCAGATAAGACACGCATCAATCAGGTGGAGGTTTTCACCCAATTACATTCCAGATGAGACTAAAGTCTCCTAATTAGCAGATTTCCACATGTCATTTTAGAAGAGCACCAGATATTTCTTCAGAATTACAGTACAAATAGTACTATTGTGAAGTATTATGACAATTTAAAAAATATAATTTATTCCTATGATTTTCAGCATCATTACTCCAATCTTCAGTGTCACATGATCCTTCACAAATCATTCTGATATGATGAGTTGATGCTCAAGAAACATTTATGATTATTATCAATGTTGAAAACAGTTTGTGAACTTTATATATAAGTTTGTGAATTTAACTGATACATTTAAGATTATTTGTGTCACGTATCACTGTCTTCCAGGACTCTTATTTTGTCGTTTTTGCTCACATGTGATTGTTTTGTTCTAGAACTTTCCGTCACTCATCAGTTACCTTAGTCACTAATCATCACAGGTGTTTGTCTTTTGGTTAATCACTGTTAGTATATTTAGTTCTCCTTGTGCACTCTTTGGTTGTCAGTTCTCATTTTACGTTGTGGCATGTTATTCCCTGATCTTCATTAAAGGATAACTATGTTTGTGATTTCGCCTTCTCGGTGTCTTCATCCAACATGCATCCGTGACAATTTGAGGATGAACAGCATTTATTTGAAATTATTTGAACATATTTAATATAAATTATTTGAACATATATAAAACTGCCACTTTTGATCAGTTTAATGTATCCTTGCTGAATAGAAGTATCAATTTCATCATCAAAAAATACTGACCCTAAACCTTTGAACGTGTATAAATGGATGGATGGATTAACCGTGAACCGTAAATGTGCAATATAAAATAAATATTGAATATCTTAGATCATAACACTCTTACTGCAGCAGTAACACTTTACGATTAGGTGTTAAAAGAGTGTTTTTCTTCAGTATGGCACAACATTACCATTCAAGTTGTAATCATAATCAAAAATTTGCATTTGCGTGCATTTTCCTAGTTTCCCTGTTTCTTTTTGTTTTTCTTATACCAAAGTATATATATAAGTATATAAAATATATATGTATGTATATAATATATATATATATATATATATATATATATATATATATATACATATACATATACATACATATATATATATATATATATATATATATATATATACATATACATATACACATATACATATACATATATATATATATATATATATATATATTATATATGTATGTATATATATATATATATGTATATATATATATATATATATATATATACAGTGGTACCTCGGTTTACGAGTTTAATTCGTTCCAAGAGCGAGCTCGTAAACCAAAATGCTCGTACACCAAAACAAATTTCCCCATAAGAATGCACTAAAAATCAATTAATTCGTTCCACATGACCACAAATGCCCATTTAAAATATTTTTTTTGGTTTTACCCTATTAATTGCAGTTAAAATTGTAACCATTAAGATCTCATATAAATACTAATTAATAATTGACAATTAAACTCTAGAAATACTTGACAATTTACTGTAATGCACGTCAGGTTTGAGCAGCCTGCTTGGAGGAGAGAGAGGAGGGAGGAGAGGGGAGCGGGGAAAGCAAGGATGAAAGCAAATGAGTGAATTTATTATAATAGTGCAGAAAACAAAGAGTGATAATCCAGAGTTAAAGTCGTGGAACATAGGAGCCGCAAAAGAACGAATTCACGGGAGCCGCAAACGAACGAATTCGCGGGAGCCGCGAGAGAACGAATTCGCGGGAGCCTCGAACGAACGAATTCGCGGGAGCCGCGAAGGAACGAATTCGCGGGAGCCGCGAAGGAACGAATTCGCGGGAGCCGCGAAGGAACGAATTTGCGGGAGCCGCGAGAGAACTAGGGGAGCGCGGGGCACAAAGTAACGCGGAGTAAATAGTAACAGCGATTTTTTTAGATAGTTGCAGGGGCATAAATGTGATGTGCTAAAGGGCTTTTCATCAGACTGTTTGCACACGTCTTCTGGACATTTTTCGAGAAATTTCATAGAAGTTTGGATGAGAACCACAGGAAAAACTCTTTTGGCAGCATGTAAATATTTTTTGTTATAGTAGTTGTTTTTCGATTTTCAAAGAATGTGTGAAAGATTGTTAGTCTAATCTTATATTGTTATGATTACCATCTTCTTGGCTAAAAGATGGTACCATTTTGAAAGACGTGAAAAACACATAGTGGCTGCTATCCGGTCCTGAAGTAAACAAGACAGCGCGGGGTTAGTTGTAACACTAAGCGGCATTGAACAAGTTGCATCAATAATCATATATTTTGCATTGTATTAACCTATTAAAACGTTTTTCATGTAAAAAAAAATAAAGGAAAAAAGTTATGCTTATGATCATGAAGACGCAACTTTTTTAAACAAATAAAAATACGTGAATGAACTTGTATTGGATAACACGGTGTTACAACTAACCCGCTGCCTGTTAAAACGAGCCCCGCTCACGGGGTAAGAAGTCACATTTTACTCCTTGCGCTTTTGCCGATACTGCAGAGAAACGGCAGGTCCGACGAACATGAAAACAGTGCTCATTTGTAGGAGAGGCTTATATGTTGTTTGTATAAAAATATGGTTTGTCTAACCCTATTACTTTGTTTATTATTTGGCTAAAACCGTGTATATTTCACTACGTGAACAATGGTGATCACAATTAATTAATGTTTAGAATATGAGGTAAAAACTTCTGTAAATCACTTATAAAAATATCACTGTGGTGAATGATGCAGCCAATTAATGAGTTAAGGGGTTATAAAAGGGGTTGAAACCTCCTGACTGTGTTATGAGAGGCTGTCATTAGGATATTTAATGTAAAAATGCGCACAAGGATGCTGAGCGTTAGGACTTTTTCCACACAGAACTGCGCATGGGTGAGGGAAAAATTTGCTCGCACTCCGATACAAAGCTCGTACACCGATTCAACCCTCCATGCTCGTACACCGATTTTCTCGTATACCAAGTCGCTCGTAAACCGAGGTACCACTGTATATATATATATATATATATATATATATATATATATATATATATATATATATATATATATATATATATATATATATATGTATATATATGTATGTATATATATGTATATATATGTATATATATGTATATATATGTATATATATGTATATATATGTATATATATGTATATATATATATGTATATATATATATATATATATATATATATATATATATATATATACATATATATACATATATATACATATATATACATATGTATGTATATATATATATATATATATATATATATATATATATGTATATATATATATATATACATATATATATATATGTATGTATATGTGTGTATATATATATATATATGTATATATATGTATGTGAAGGACTAAATACATTTTATGAATTCATTCAGTGGAGAAGTTGAGTTAGATGGTTTGCCCAATAGTGGAAGTGAAGTAAAAAAGTTGGTGACAGCGAGAGCAGAGATGAAAGGGAGAAAGAGCTAATGTGGACATGCACAATTAATGAGGATGAATTTGGGAACAGAGGAGATGCAGAGAGAGGAGCAAAAATGGAAAAAGTGACATGAGAGAAAGAGAGAGACGGAGCAAGAAACCACACAACGGTTAAATATAGAGAGGCTGCTGGGTAATGAACCGAGAGATAGAGAGCTTTATGTGAGGTGTTTTGGTCGTTATACTGATTGATTTGTGTGTGTGTGTGTGTGTGTGTGTGCTTCTGCAGGACCTGCATAAACAGTTGGAGGAGGTGACTAAGGACACGGAGATTGTGGAAATCAGGCAGCGGGAGGCAGAGTGTGAGCTGGAGGCGTCCAGAGACCGAGTGCAACAGCAGGCCACCGAGATCCTGCTCAAAGCCAGTGAGATATGCACACCTCTGCTCACGCTGCACTCAGCTTATTGATTCATCCTTCTATATTGCTTTAGGCTGCTAATCCATTACCAACACACACAGCAGGGCTGTGCCACATTCACAGTGAAATGCAATTAAGTGCCATCAAGTTCAAACGAAACTCCTCAGTTTGAATTCAATTTGAATTAAGGGAATTCTAAATATAAAAGCAATTCAAAGTCAAATTAGAGAAATTCATATAGATTAGCTGTTTGTATATTGTTTTTCATAATGCATATTACTGTTATTGGCAGTATTGGGTAAGTTACTCTAAAATAGTAATTAACTGCTAGCTACTAATTATGGAAGTTACATTTAAAAACACACACATTTTTACATACAATACATTTTGATGTTGAATTCACCTTTTTTATATAGAACTGTTCTAAGCCTATATAGTACTTAATACAGTTATATCAAGTGTCTGTAATTAAATTAGAGAAAATTTAATTTCTTTATTAGAGTAGTCCCTTTTTCAATTGAAAAGTAATTAAACTACAGTAATTAATTACATAGGAATGAGTTACAATTAACACTGGTTATTGGTACTGTTGTTATATTTGTATGTTAATATGAATAATAATAATAACCATTATCACAAACTATTCCGAGGTTCAAATCTATCTATCTATATTATTATTATTATTATTCTTGTTGTTATTATTATTAATAATATATTTTAACATAAAAATGTAAATAATAATACTATTACAAGCATTATTATTATCATTAGTAGTAGTAAAATATATTAAAATATATTTATAATATTATTTTATTTTATTATCAGAATATATTATTGGGTAGAAATGTTAACTGGATTTAGTCAACGCATCAGATTAGTTCCACGGCTCCATTGGCCATTGTTGTTGACAGAAAAGTTTGGGGTTACGGATCAGCCCCTGGTATCCTGGCAACAGCAGATGTGTGTCCTAGCTGTGTTCATCAGCCCCGTTCTGGAATGTTCCCTGAGGGAGGCAGAACCCAGCTGGGCCTGTCACACCTAAATGCCAAACAGACTTCTTATCTTCTGTCTCGGAGAAACAATAGGGGTTGAAGAGCTCGCGCTCTGTCATTGTGTTTCGTTTAATTAGAGTGAGAATGTGCTTTCTGGACAGCATTAATGAATTTAACATGAAGCAGAAGCCGTTATCTGAGATTTTTATCCAGGCGTGAACTCGGGCAGCCCATGCTTTGACCACCAAACCATCTGACTGATTTCTTTTTAAATGCTTATTGTGAAATAAAGCTTAGATACCATTAACTCTAATGTAATTAACCTAGACTTAACACTGTTTTATTAGTATAAAAGATAAGAAACTGCAGAAACATGCACTCAAATACTGCATCCCACAATGCAATGCACCAAATTTTACCATCCATTTCCACTGTGACAAATGAACTGAAAGCAATGTCATCCTCAAGTCTAACACTTTCTTTCTTTTATAGTATTTGTTAATATTTTTAATTAGCTTTTATTTTTAGTAATTGCTTGTGCTTTAACACTCACATTTACATTCATGCATTTATCAGATGCTTTTATCCAAAGCGACTTGCATTCCATTTAAGACACACATCGACATTCTAATCAGTTCTTGCTTTCCATTGGAAACAAACCCATGACCTTGGCGTTGCAAGCCCCACACTCTACTGATTGAGCTACAGGAAAGCTAATTCAACCGAACACTGATTCAAAAGAATTAGGCGCCAGGGTTCGTTTTAATCAAACCAAACATGCCAAGTGTAAAAAATGCTCTTAATTAGGGTTGGAACTAAACTCTACAAGGCCGTGGTCCACCAGGAACGGAGTTTTGCACCCCTGCCATAGACTAACCATCGAGACGTTGTAGAGTAGTCAAGCTTCACGGGTGAGAAGTCTATGGGATGTGTTGAGGTTCACATTAGGATCTTTAACTCAATCGGCCCTCTACTGGGTATTTCTCCTATCTGTGTTAATGACATTCAAAGCCAACTTTCTCTCTTCCGCTCAGGTCAGATCGGAAGCCTGCAGGCCACTCAGATGACCCATGAGGCGGTCATTCGGGATCTGGAATCAGAAAAGTCTCGTCTGAAGGACAAGGTGTTGCGTCTGGAGGAGGAAAGAGGGGCATTGCAGAACAAATGTCAGACTCTGGACGAGAGGCAGAGACAGCAGATCATCTCCCTGGAGAAGGTACGGATCAGTTCGGTGCCGTTTTCTGAATGTGGATCGCCTGCTTAGAGTGTTTGGACACTTTCTGGTTGTCAGACATCACAAGCATGATGCTGGTTGGAATTATACAGCAAATCTTGCTGAGAAAAGGAAAGTCAAGAAAAGCTCTAGCAGCATTTTCTGCAGATCCCACTTGGTTTGATATTTTGCATCTAATGCAATGACATTTTTAAATGTCCAAATACGTTTTGAGGGCATGATTTGTATTGCACCGTAAGATCTTGAAGCGTAGTTTGTGTGTGTAGTGCAGTGCTTCTCAATTATTTTCTGTCACGCCCCCCTAGGAAGAGGTAAACATTTCGCGCCCCCCCTCCCCCATTTTGGAACTTTCGCCTTATTGTTTCCATGGCAACGCGTCATGCTTGTCACGTGACATACCGCAGTCACAAAAAGCGCTGTATAATAGATAATTCAAAATAGTCACCAACTTGTTCGCTCAACTTGTTGAAACCTAAAAGAAATCTTATGTGTTTGAAAACACTGAATTGTTGATATAAATGACAAGCTCTGAGCGCGTCTTTTTTGGATCAGTGCCAGATATCGCGTGAAAACACGTCTGAATTTAGTGGTTGATCACGTGACATATGAACACCGGTGTGATCGTAATCGTCAAAGGATGAGGAGACGGTTATCTGAACTTCATATATGCTGCTCTTGTTCAGTGCAAGAAAACATACTCCCTGGCAAAAAAAAAAAGCATGTACCCCAGGGTCACGCGCGCCCCCCCCTATTTGAGAACCACTGGTGTAGTGTGTGATGGAGTGAGGAAAAACAGCTCAAGTTTGCAGAATCACACATCAATCTTCTGCAGAAACATTTATTTCACATGAGTTCCTCTGAGACATCATTAGTTTGTTTTAAGCATATACAAGCCCATCTCTCGTGTTAAACACGAGCTGCTAAATCCAGGCCTTCATGTTTCATTCAAAACCAGCAAGACCTCAGAAAACGTGTCTCTTTGTGGACGGTGGGTTTGATGGAAAGGGAGTTCTTATTTCTCAGTGATTTCACATCATTTTTCTTTTGCGGAGACAGCATGGCTATTTATTTGACTCGCTACAGTATGGCGTTTCGTGCTGTTTTCACGCTACAATCTGCTGTGCAGTTTGGCTTTTTGGCTGTCCTGTCGCATTTAGGCTTTGTTTCATTATTAATACGTTGAGAGCCCCAATAAACAGATTGTGGGAATGTGGGCTTGTTTTTGCTCTTGAAACATCCCTCTCAGCAGTTTTAGGAGTAGACGTTGGGAAACTTTTAAAAGAGCCATTGCGCAATCCAGTCTTCCATTTCTGTCTTCCATTAGCTTACAGTCCATCTCCCTTATTTTTGTCTATTAGCTTTCCTGTAGGTCATGGGTTCGATCCCAGGGAAAGCAGAAACTGATTCAATGTGTTCCTTGAATGCAATGTAAGTCGCTTTGGATAAAAGCGTCTGCCAAATGCATAAATGTAAATATTAAATGAAGTCTCTTAGAAGAAAAAAACCTGTCACTGGGGCAGAAGGACAGCTTTGTACCTAAAGAATAGATATTAGTACCTCAAAGTGACAATTTGGCACCAAAAGTGTACATATTAGTCACTAAATTGTACATACTAAAACCTTTTTAAGGATGTGTTTTCCCACCATTTTTTCTGAGCGTGAAGAATGAAATAAGAAGAATAAATTCACTAAAGAGTAATCCATCTAAATATCTTGTTCCACGTACACTACTTTTCAAAATTTGGGGGTTGGAAATATTTATTTACTGTTATTTTTACATTAATAACAGAGAGCATGAAAACTCTTCTGTTGACAGATGCATTTATTTGATAAAAAACTATATTTTTTCATTTATTTAATCATTTATTCTGTAATGGCAATGCATCGTTAGTCTTCAGTGTCACACGATCCTTCAGAAATCATTCTAAAACAATGATTTCCTGCTCAAGTAACATGGCTTATCATTTTTTGTGGAAACCATACTAGCGATTTATTTATTTAGATTTGATTTAGCAGGGATTCTTGATTAGCATGTTAAGTTTTTTTATTGGGGAAAAAAAACATTTAAGTTGCATATTTAAATTCTATGTATAATATCCAGTTATTAAAATGAAATTATTGATTACAAATATATTAACCTGATTGAATATTTAAAATGCATTCATTTTATTTAGAACTAATGTAGATTTGACCTGTTATTAGAACGCACCGATTTTATTTATAACTGAAAAATATGCATCAGATTAAGTTTGTTAATGACAAAACCGTGTAATGCAAATGGATAGAAATGGTATATGCAATCTTAAATTTAGGTCTAAATATTTTTGGAAATAAAGACTCCCAGCACCTGTTTTCACACAGTTTTAGAAACACAAGAATGTGTGAATATTACCCGTATAATCTGATCAGGATCAGGTGAAACCAGCCTAATTTCAGCGCTTCCATAAGACCGGCTACTCAAATGAGCAAAAACACAGTATGTAGAATATATAAAGTTTCATGTTACTCTTGGCTGCCTCTCTTCGGTTTGCTGCTGTGTGCATGATTTTCAGAATAATTCCCCTTTGAAAAGGTCTCATCAATCTTCCTCTCCGTTTCTTTCTGTCGCCCACATCACAGTTTGTTAGCAGCACAGCCTTGAGTTAGGTGTTACTATGACAACTCTCACTAAAAAGAACGGGAAAGCATTGTGCAGTGATTCACTTTGCCGGCACTTCTGCTGGTCTTATACTAGGAAGCGCGTTTACTTGCGGCCAGTCGCTTCACAGTGTCAGTGTGGGCTTTGAAGGTGTCTTTCGGTTTTCGTATTATACTTTTAGATTGGATTCATAACATTTCTCAACAAGACGCAGTGTCTCCTTATTGATGCCTGTTTGTGCCCTTTTCACAAACTGTATGAGCTGTATTGCTTTGTGTGTCTTTATTCATGTGAGTGTACTGATTGTATACTTCTAATAACATATAATGCCAAAAGTTTGTCTAATATCATCACTATTAAATGTAATTTCATGAGGAATCAACATTTACTATGTGAATTCACAGCTTCTTAGTCCAAAAAAAGACATCTCTCAAAACCACCCTTGCATTACATTGTTTCAATGTTTAATAAATAATCAACTTGCATTTAAAAAAAATAATTGTAGTCATTAATTTGATACATTCCAATTTATCTATCAAATGTTTTGCCTTGTATAATTAGCAGGGATGCTTTAAAATTGATTTTAAATTATGTATTTATTAAAAATTCTTTTAAATACATATGTCTTTTCATTTTTCTCGACAGTCCCTTCGAGAGGAAAAGCAGATCTATGAGAAGGAGCTCATACACTTGCGTGCCAAATATGAAGAGGACACCGCTCACTTTAAGGATACCCACAGTCGGGCGGTGGAGGACCTCTCCAGGAAGCACCGGGCCGCTCTGGAGAACACCCAGAGCATCTCTGAGAAAGAGAAGAACCGCCTCCTGTCTGTGAGTTAACGCTGTCCGCTGTGCACACACACGACTCTTTTTAACGCTCTCAGAGCTGTCCTGTCAAGATATCAGCATCACTGCACTTTAGTAACTCGCCGTCTAGCATCTGTCAGGAGGTGTCACCTTGAGAAAGAACAGGAAGCACCTTTGAGCGCAAGCGGAGGTTTAGGGAGAACAGTTGTAACAGGTTCAGGACTGGAGAACGGAATCATTTGACAAGCCAGATTCAAAATGTGTGCGTTTGGATAAAAACTCAAACTATTAATAAGATAGTTGATCCAAAATAAAAAAGAAGACTGATTCAAAAGGGTTTATTCCAACAAAGAATAGTAAATTCAATATTGTGTGATGATGGTAATCCAACAGTCTGTCCAACATGAACAGTTCAGACACATACAACAACCGACAAGTATGAGTGCATGAAACGGGTTTAGATGAGAGGTGAAGCTGGTGAGGGGGAGTGATGGGAAAGTGCAGGTGATGACCAGGAAGGACAGTTGAAGTGTGACAGTGACCAATCAATATTGATTTCTTTTTTTTTTTTTATGGCCGATGCCGACATCTTTGGTGGCCAGTGGTACTTAATGTTTAATAAAATTTAAAAAAATGAATCCATAAAATAAACAGACTTGTACTATGCAATTTGAAATCAAGTGATTAAAGTTTGTCTATCGTGTGTGTGAAGGTTTGTGAAATGAATATGTGAAGCATTTCTTTAAATTATATAAATACATACTTTAATACCTTGAGATACGAGCATAATCCGTTCCAGGACAAGTTCGTAACTCCAATTGCTCGTATCTCAAATCATTTCCCCCATAATATATAAGAGAAAAAATGTAATCCGTTCATGCCTCCCTTATTAGTGCTAATAACTAATTAATATTCGTTTCTAATTGCTATAGAGACACACACACAAAGAAAAATTATAGTATATAAGGATAAAAAAAAATAAAAACGTGATATAAAATAAAATGTGGTTTTAAATATGAGTTCTTACCTTCGAGACAGACGATACAGTAGCGGCTAATGGCAGCATAGTATATTGGATAGTCTCAGAAGCTCATTTTAATTATTATTGAACACACATAACTCGTGCTGTTCTCAGCTTAATACTCGTGAATCACTCGTCACCCCCGGTAACCACCGCTGTAAAACCAAGCTGCCTCTAGTGGAGATCATATGCAATTACCCCATAAATGAGGCGCTTGAGCTGCTCCGAGAGCTCGAATACCTTTAGTATCGGCGTTTGTAAGCTGCTCGTATCTCAAATATTTACTCGTATCTCAAAGCAAAAATTGCTCAAAGGCTTGCTCGTATCTCAGAACACTCGTATGTCGGGACGCTCATATCTCAAGGTATTACTGTATTACTGTTTGCTAAATGCTGAAAATATATGGGAAAGTATTATAATGTTTGCCTTTTTATAAGCCTATACTAATAATAGAAAAGCAAACACTATAATACTTTTTTGTGTACTGTTTGCTTACTTGGCTTACAAGTTCTAACTAGATAGGACTATTAAACAGAGACCATAAACTAATGGATACGGAGCCAAACGGATAAATACTGATTTCTTACAAAAAAGCCCAAATTTTGGCCACTATATGTCAGACTTGACGTTATGTAGGTCAACTACTTATAAGATTTTTGTCAACTGTTTTTAGGAACGTGTGTGAGTGAATAAAAAAGAAAGGGAAAGCGCAGGTGCCTCAGCTCCAGGAGGTTTGTTAGAAAGATATTGTGCTGTACCCAGATTGGCTTCTTTGCTTCGTTAGGCACAACAGTGCAAATTCATCTCTCGCACACTTTCACCTCCGTCCTGCCTTCCTCTCACCCTCCCCACCCTGCTCAAAGTTTCCCAGACAGGATACACTCGATCTTTATTGATTTATCAATGAAGGGCATGACTGTTATTTCCCTCAGCCATGGAGACAAGTTTGTAAATAGCAGATGTAATGACTAAAGCGTATGTTTTGATTTCACTAGCTAATAGCATATGAAATGAAAGCATACAAAGCTGCACGGAATTGACTCAGTCAGTGCGCAATCTGTCACCCTCCCTCAAAATAGACAGCTGCCAGCAGGCCAGCACATCCATATCCAAAAAGTTCACAACTATTTAATCTTTTTGTAATTGCAAATCACACACAACAGATTGTTAGCTGAACATAGCAGAGCAGCAGTAAGTTATGGGTGGTCATTCATTTTCAACTAATAATGATGTTGACTATTGTTTTTGAATGTTTGTTTTTGTTGTTTTAATGAAAGAAGTCTCTTATGCTCACCTAGGCTGCATTTATTTGATCAAAAAATACAGTAAAAATAGTGACTTTTGAAATATGATTGCAATTTAAAATAACTTTTTTTATTTTAATATATTTTTGTATGTAATCGTTACTCAATGCATCATTATAAATCATTCTAATTTGCTGATTTGCTGCTTGAGAAACATTTCTTATTATTTTCAATGTTGAAAACGGTTGTGCTGCTTAAATTTTTTTTTCGGATTATTTAATGAATAGAAAGAATAATAAATTACATGTTTTTCTTTTGATAATTAAGAAGCTCTTAAAACCGTGAAACTTAAAAGCAGCGAGTTATACAGTAATCCCTCGCCATTTCGTGGTTCAAGTTTCGCGGCTTCAGTGCATCGCAGATTTTTCAAAAATATTAATGGAAAAAGAAAAATTCAAAAATACCGCCACATCAGCAGCCGTATTGTGGAAAGCAGCGTTGCTTCATCATGATGTGAGAGAAAGGGTTTCCCAGAATGCCAGACAAAGAGAGAAACTCTCTCAGAGGCTTTGTACACGCCCACGACACTCAGACAAGACACGTGATTGGTTCCCGGCACGAGATCGACCAATGAGAGCACGAGTGGAGTGGGAGCCTCTTCGCCTCTCTCAGAAGCAAACGTTGATGATCCAGCGCCGATATCTGATGATGAGGCGCTTCCCGAACTGATTTAAAGGCCTCATTATAGCAGTGCAGTAACACCATAATCATCATCATCACTTTCATGAACCGCACAGGTCTGTCATCGTCGTCATTACTGGAGTCTCAAGATACTGCTGTCACTCCTATACATATTTTAAACATTCTGGTACCTACACACACACATATATACGGAAATGCCTAGGGGGGCAATCCTACTTTGCGGATTTTCACCTATCGCGGGGGGTTCCGGTCCACATTAACCGCGTTAAACGAGGGTTCACTGTATTGACATTTCCCATACTTTTAGAATGTAGCATGGATCAAATTTTTTCTCTTTATCTCATTCAGAAAAGTTCCCTGCATACTTACAGAGATTATGCCTGCTCCGCCTTTATCACCTGCTGCCAATCCCGTCTGACCCTTCAGCAAACTTTTGTTCCGGTGGACATCGCCGGTGATGCCGCAGCAGCAAACGGTTAATCGCATTACAGCATGCCCGCTTTGGGCTTATCGCACTGACGCCGTAGCGCCCGCTACTCTCAGAAATGGAAATGTAGTTTGAAAAATTGAGGTGCAGATGAATAATCAATGAGAGTAGCCTCTGTTAGAGTGTGCCGCTGACTCACAGCCTGTACAGAGGCAGCATGACGACTGCGCTGACGTCCTATTTTAGAAGAAGCCTAGGGCCCTTTCGCATTCTTTATCTATCTTTTCCAGAGCGCTTTCGGTTTCTAGTGTGTCTCCATAGAGGGTTTGGTGACTCACTACTCTGTTGTCAGTCCTTGTGGCATTAGAAGAACCTTTATTTTGGAGACCTCCACAGAATAGAGCCGCGATGTATTTTCGATTTTCTGTGAGGGAGATCAAAACTGGATTCTACTTAATTTGACATGGATCACAGCATGGATCCATTTTTATGGACGCCTTATGTCACTGAGGCACAACCAGGATACTCAATGTCCCATTTGCATATTTGTGTGCCTTGAATTGGGGATGGAGTAAATTATGCACACCTGCCAGCTATACTGAGCGCTCAGCCCATTTGCTCATCTGTGCTAACCATTCATTTTTTAAACAGGCGTACTTAAGACCTCTTTCTCCTCAAGGCCCACGCGCCCGCATACGCACAGGATTTTTACTGCCTGTTCTTGTAGGCGATGAGTGTATGAATATTCACAGAAATGAAGTGACGTGGGTTTGATTCGTTGGGGACTTCACTTTAATCAACGTGTGCAAGGAGCTCGCCGGCGGTCGAGATTATCTCATCTCTGTCATCTTTAATCTGTCAACATCTATCTATTTCATCAACTTGCTTCTTGTTTTGACATAGTTATGAGTTGTTCAGAAAGGTTAACAGTGTTAGAATTTAATTTGAACATTAGCCTTATAGCCTACATATATATTCAAATTTAAGGGAGCACTTAATGGTCGCAGTATAAGACCAATCATTTAAACTTCTGGGATTTCAATCTGTCCAATTAGGAAGCATAAGTGATTGTGAATCAGTTTTTCCTGCTATGGTGCAAATGAAAGTGACAACAGGTGCACAACACCAAGACAACTTCCAAAAAGGGAATGATTTTGCAGGTATTGGTCATAGACCGTTGTTCTCTCTTCATTCTTTCTGACTGATTTGTCTTTAGTTTTGTGTTTTTTCTTGGTTCTTGTCACTGTCACTGTCAGGATGGCACATCCATATCAATCAGCAGAGCATTGGTGTTTACAACGCCAAGGTCATGGGTTCAATCCCAGGGAAAGCAAGAACTGATTCAATGTATTTTTTGAATGCAATGCAAGATAAAAGCGTCTGCCAAATCCATATATGTAAATGTAAATGCCTTCTCACGGAGGTTTAGTAGGTCTCCCAGCACATTTACATTTATGCATTTGGCAGACACTTTTATCCAAAGCGACTTACATTGCATTCAAGACACACGCTCGCACCCCCCGTCAACAATCAAGAGTGGACTCATCATCCATCTCGTTAACAAAACCCACCCCCCCACCCCCGGCCAACAATCTTGAGCAGACTCATCATCCATCTCGTTCGCAACCCCGCCCCCCCGGTCAAGAATCTCGAGCGGCCACCGGTCCGCGGCAAAATTAACACGCGTTTACCGTTCCGTGGAACAAAAAAGGTTGGGGACGACTGCTTTAGGACATTATGTATCGAAGTGTCCTAAGCTACCAAGTGCTACTAAAACTGTGCACGAGTTCACTGGTGCCCTGTTTTATGTCTGGGAGGAGATCCTCCAGAACACCATCCACCATCTCATCAGGAGCACAACACCAGACGTTGTTGTGAGTGCACTACTGACATTTATGAGTTGCTCTGATGAACTTCATGCAAGTTGGATCGGCCGGTTAACTACGTTTTTTTTATATTAATATTTGGAATCCAATCCTCAGTGTGTTTCTATATTTCTAAGTATCCTGAAAATAATGTATCTTGATTTCCACAAATGTATTAAGCATCACAACAGCAAATCATTTTTTATTGGGCAGCAAATCAGCATATTAGAATGATTTCTGATGGGTCATGTGACACTGAAGACTGGAGTAATGATGCTGAAAGTTCTGCTTTGTCATAGGAATTAATCATATTTTAAAATATATTAAAATACAAAAAAAGCTATTTGAAATTCTAAAAATAGTTCACTCTATATATATAACTTTTTTTTTTTTACTTTGTTGATCAAATAAATGCAGCCTTGGTAAACATAAGAGACTTCTTTCAAAATCATTAAAACATCTTAATAACTTTTGCTACACAGTAATGTATATTCATTTCATGCTTCTTTTTGCCAAATTTTGTTATATTTTAATTAAAGAAAAATACCCATAATAACAGCTAAAATATTCTGTTAATCCAAGAAAGTCAATCAGAGATATTCTAATTATAATTTCAAATATCCCCAAAAAATAAACATAAAATGTTTTATGAAGTTGAATTAATTTAAATGATAAATTCAATACTACCATGAAAGCGCTGTAAGACCCATTGTATCCTCTCTCTGTGGGCAGAACACAATCAAAAAATTGCATTTCATTCAGTAAATGTCACAGGATGGCTATGATTAGTTTCTGTATTATTATCTTCCAGGAGAGGTCTAGATATCTGAAGAATCTTATTATGAGTAGTGTATAGTTATTAACTTCTTCTCTTGCTTTGTTTTTGCATTGCAAATCTTGTCACCTTATTTTTTCCAACTTCCTGAGACCGATATTAAGTAGATTTCCTAAGGCACTCCCCTGACATGTTTGAAATTAAGTTTCCAGGCGATGATGCCTTCAAAATGCCACAGCCGAAAAAAGAATTGTATCATGATTAAAGGAATAGTTCATCCAGTAATGAAACTTCTGATGTTATTTACTCACCCTCGTGTTGTTTCCAACCTGTACGAGTTTCTTTTCTTCGACATAAGGGTGAGTAAATGACTGTTCACTTTTTGGTGATCTGTAAATTCAAAATTTGAAGTAATAGACTAACACAATTCCAACACATGGTTTCTTATCTCAAGTAACATAGATTGTTTCACACGTTTGTCATCAGCATGTTCTGTTGAACTTATAGGAGATGGAGGATCAGTTCGAGAAGGAGCGTAACTCTCTAGAGGAACAGAAGAGCCTTTTGCGAGAGGAACTGGACAATCTCCGAGAGGAGCTCTCTGCCAAACTCAACATGGCCAACATTGAGGTACAGGAATGTTTGTGCTGAAACCTTCATTTAGGCCATATATAATCAATAAAACACTGATAGTTGACTGTTTATACCTGTATAAAGAGTAAGAACTTAATCACAGTAAGATGTTTGCATAACACAAGCAAACCTTTTCACCCCTGTTGACATATTGTTATTTTGATTATTCGCTGAGAATTGTGTTTTGTTTTTGTTTTGTTTTTACCACCATGATATCACATATATATATATATATATATATATATATATATATATATATATATATATATATATATATATATATATATATATACAGTACAGACGATACAGTAGCGGCATGTGCGGAGGAGGAGGAGGAGGGATTACGTAGATTAATCAAATACAATATGGAAGTGTAGTGTTTTTTTCCTGAATAGTGTATTGAATAGACTAAACGCACAATAATGTATGCCTCAGAAGCTCATATTTATTATTATTGAACACACATAACTCGTGCTGCTCCCAGCTTAATACTCTGAATCACTCGTCGCCCCCGGTAACCCCCGCTGTAAAACCAAGCTGCCTCTAGTGGAGATCATATGCAATTACCCCATAAACGAGGCGCTTGAGCTGCTCTGAGAGCTCGAACACCTTTAGTATCGGCGTTTGTAAGCTGCTCGTATCTCAAATATTTACTCGTATCTCAAAGCAAAAATGCTCAAAGGCTTGCTCGTATCTCGGAATACTCGTATGTCGGGTGCTCCGAGTGCTCGACTACCTCAAAGCTATTTCAAAGCAAAAAATTTGCTCGAAGGCCTGCTCAAATCTCAGAATACTCATATGTCAGGACGCTCGTATCTCTTAATCTACTTAAGTAAATTGCAAAACATTTCTATGGAAGATTTTTTCTATGACGCTCAAATGTCTTTGTTTCTGTGCTTTCAAACATCAGTGTACTGCATTATATTCATGATACACAGTGTTCGTAACATGAACTCAGACTATAGTTGAGTATGTAATTTTTGGAGTATATTTTTTCCCCTATACTCTTAAATGGTTTCCGAAACGGTAGAGGACATATTACATATTTTACTATAATTATGGTTACTACAGTTATGAGCTTAATCACATCAATATTGTAAGTATGGAGATAAGGTTTAATCGCAATATTGTCTAAATCTCATTACGAAGGTGCATGTAAATCCATGTGGTCATTGTGAGGAACTCTTGCTGTTTACATTGCTGTATTGCTTAGGATTGTCCATTCTTTTCAAAACCCTATGCTGTCTCCGTGAAAGTGATTTAGCAGGTAGAAAGGAAGGCACGGAAGCAGAGGGAGGAGGTGATTAATTTCAGTGTCATGTGTTTATCATCTCATTAGTCTCAATGTGTTTTAATGGGCTTCAGGTACACAAATCTGGCTGGGTCCCGTGTTTCTTAACCACAGCTGGAAATGGGCCAAGGAGACCCCTGAAGACGAAGCAGCATCACTGATTATTACCCTATCATTCAATTTAGCCACGTTTCATTTACTTTTTGAGCCATGCGTGATAAGCACATCACAGTTTTCTTAAATGAAAATGAAGTTCTGAACGATCCATCTTAAGATGCTATTAAGATTTAAAGGTATTTGTGTTTTAATATATGGTAGCTGGGGTTTCTAGCTGGTCATGAGCTCATTAATCATTGAGTGTGTTCCAAAATCCAGCCTGACCACTTGGTTGCTGGTCGAAGATCATGACCAGCTAATGACCAGCTTCTTGCACCATCTAAAAACCATTTATCCACCTAGGCTATGTATTTAGCCATGCTCTCCACAAAACAGTTGAGTCTTATAAAGCACTATATCTTTTGCTATTTATTTGTTGTTGTTGATCATGCTAACTTCAACATCTCTGTTGGATTGGACTTTAGGAATGTGCAAGACTTTTAACAGTGCCCTTGAAAAGCATGTGAGATCAGTCATGTAGTCGTTTCAGTTAGAATGCCGTCTTTAGAAGTTATCCTGCTGATTTGCTGATTCGAGCTGCTTTCTCAGCGGACCTACGCTGGTCTTCATCTGTTTTAGCTTAGTGAAAAGTACCCAAAAAATCCCTCTAAACCCAGACAACAGACCCACTAATTCCTGTTAAGTAGTTGGTTTAAGTTGTTTTTTTCAGCAGACTTAGGAAAAGTGCTAACGCTCGGCATCTTCACACGCATTTTTTGTTAGGAAATATCCTAACGACAGCCTCTCACAAAGCCCATCACCCCTTCACTCGTTCATTCTCTCAGCGTCACTCGGTTTGGTTCATCATTCACCACAGTGATACTTTTATAAGTGATTTACAGCGGTTTTACCTCGTGTTGTTAACATTAATTGTGATCGCTATTGTTCACGTAGTGAAATATATACGTACAGTACAGCATATAGACAATGACCTCAAGATGAGGAAGAAAGAAGGGATGAAATTCTTCCTGTAAGCAGTAAAACCCTCCTCTCGTCTCCTTCATGCCAACAGCGACGCTACTCAAAGATAAAGTGCGTTACAGTAAATTGTCAAGTATTTTTAGAGTTTAATTGTCAATTATTAATTAGTATTTATATGAAATCTTAATGGTTATAATTTTAACCAAACCAAAACAAATATTTAAAATGGGAATTTATGGTCATGTGGAACGAATCAAGTGATTTTTATTGCATTCTTATGGGAAATTTTTTTTTGGTGTACGAGAATTTTGAGTCACAAGCTCTTGGAACCAATTAAACTTGTAAACCGAGGTATTACTGTACTTTTAATCTGAGTACATGTTTGTTAGTAAATGTTAATTACTAATTACTATTACTAAAAAAAAAAATATTTATTTAATATTTGCTCATTTGAAAATCTTAGTGTCTTTTAAGTCAACACCAAGCAATAACAAGCTCAAAAGTGAGTAACTGCTACTGTTCCTCAGGTGAGTCGACTCCAGGAGCTGGTGAAGCAGGGAGAGCACGGACTGGGTTCTGCTGAGGGACACATCTCCAATCTGAAGGATGCCCAAAAGAAGCTTCTAGAAGAGCTGGATGCCACACGAGCCAGACTCCGAGAGACCAGCAACCTCCTAACAGCCCTTCAGGTCTGTTACCAAAAGCAATTACTCTTTAAAAAAAAATGAGAATGGCACTTCATACTTCAAAGTCACATAATTCAGCTGGTGCTGCCATTTTGCAGGCTTTTTTACATTTTTATTAAAGGTGTTTGTTCTAGTGTTTCTATCTAGTGGTTTGGCTCTCAATTCCCCAATAGCCTCTAAAAACACCTGCAATGAGTTCATGATTTTGAGATGTACTATAGTTGCCCTGGTGAATTACACCCACCTGTGTTTTTGGCCCCTATATGACACTTCATTAGAGAGTCCTCTTCATGGTTCCTCTTTCTGTGTCCTTGACCCGAAGCACAGGTTCTCTTGAGTGACCATGCATAATGAATCAGACTTGTGTGTGCATGAGAAAAGAAATGAGTTAGATGAGAAATGAAAAGGGATTTCCATCTCCTGGCCCCAGTATGATTGATAGCTGTGAAGAATTGCCCTCCCTCTCGTCCTAAGTGCAGCATTTTAGACCTCACAATTACGGGTCATGCGCTTAATGGCTCATCAGAGCTAATGTTCTCTCTTGTTCTTTTCCTCAGGGAGAGATGGAGACTCAGAAACAACAGCATGATGCCAAACTCATCTCCACCAAAGAGGAAGAGAAGCTCAAAATGGATAAGATGGCCCTGGAGCTCGAGCTGAAGTGGACCGAGACACTCAGGTAAGAGCACATGTTTCCATGTTACATGAGTGTGCCTTCAGAACTATTCACTCACCGTGTTGAATAAGGGTCATCATCAAAATATGGGGATTAATGGTCATTAAAAACTTTCTCTAACATAGTAGTTCATTAAATCCATCCATCCATCCATCCAAGAATGTAGAACTATCTTATCATTTCTGTATTATCTTTAATTTTGTAATGGGGTCGTGAGTAGTGGAAATGACGAAGGTGAGGGAAACAGGGATCAACGTAAAACTATCTTTAATAAACAAAAACAAAAGACACTTTAAATACAAGCTCAAAACAGCACACTTGTGCATTAACAAACAGAAACTCGGAATGACTGGGAGAACTAGGAAACATGGAGAAACCTACACGGACATGGGATCGTTAACAATCGACAAACACACGGGAGAACATGAGGGTATAAATACACAGGACAACAGGGAGCAGCTGACACTACTAACAAGGGGGAGTGGCTGACGTGACAGAAACACAAAGGATCATACAGGAAGTGACAAGACTCGACATGACTGTGACAGATATGTTGATCTCTCTTGCCGCTGAAAGCTAGATCTGCTTATATGTGAACGCTAGTGTGCAATTCATGAAGGTTACATCTTTAACACCCAGCATATCTGTGGACTCTGTTGATTTTCTCCTTGATTCTTTTAGCTCAAAAGTCAAGATTTGTAATTGATGACATTGCTCCTGTAAAAGTTAGGAAGAAGAGTGGCAAACGAAAGCAACTTGGAGAATCTCAACAGCAGTGCAAGATATGAAAAGCTGAGCGCATGTGGCAGAAGACAAAACACGAAATCCACTGTAACATCTATAAAGTCAGCCTTCGTGCTTTCAATGTGGAAATAGCTTAAGCTAGACAGATCTTCTTCTCAAATATTACTAACAACTCTCCGCACTCTTTTTGTTACTGTAAAGAGACTATCATACTCCCCAAGTCACGTTCCTAGTGAAATGCTCTCAGACAGAAAAAGGAGTGAGTTTGCTTCCTTTTTTCTGAGGCAATCAATAATATCAGAAAGTTGCACTTGGGTCAGACAGTTCTGACCACAACCTCAGAACATTTCGAAGCAATTGATGGCAAAGCAGTACAGCACCTTAAAATGTGACACACTTCTGAAAACTCTTCTGAAAATAATATGAAAATTAATAATTAATAATTCTGAAAATCTCCTAGAAGTGGTAAACGCCTCTCTTCTCTCTGGGACTTTTCCAAACTCCCTGAAAAACGCAGAAGTTAAGCCCTTCCTGAAAAAGAGCAATCTGGATAACACCATATTGATAAGTAAGATCATTGAAAATGTTGTTTTCAATCAGTGTAACAAATTCTTAAGCTCGAATGGATACTTTGACATTTTTCAGTCTGGTTTCCGACCATATCACAGCACAGAGACCGAGCTCAAATACAGATGCAGGCAAAATCTCAGAGCTGCATTTGACACTGTCCATCACAACATACTCATTGACAGGCTGGAAAACTGGGTCGGCCTTTCTGGGATGATCCTAAAATGGTTCAGGTCATACTTATAAGGGAGAGGCTACTATGTGAGTATAGGTGATCATAAGTCTGAGTGGACATCCATGACATCTTGCTCAACTGGTACCGTATTTTCCCGCATATATCCCGCGGGTTATACCAGATTTTACAAACCCCGCAGGGGCTGCGGGTTATATAAGGGTGCGGGTTATATCACAGTTTTTTGCACGTAATAATATATCAATATATTTGTTGCGCCTCTAAGAATGTAAGGTTTTTTTTGCTGTGTTTTCTTTCTGTTTTTCTTTTTTGCGAGGGTTGTTGTCTCTGGCGCTTGTACTGTCACTGTGACAGCTGGCGCTGATAGGCTGTCTGACCTGTCAATCATGCAAGAAGACGTGATTGGCTGTGCTGCATGAGAGCGGGCTCTTCTCATCTCATCGATGATCAACACCTGTAGAATCGCTTCTTAAGGGACGTGCTGCTTTTTCTCACAGCGGGAGACACTGCTCTTTTTTTTCCTTCTGATTCTGACTTGTGTTTGTTTTCTTATTGTGTAAATTTAGCGCACAAGCACTGTGTACCGAGCTGAACAGTTATGATAATTGACGTCATGTGAGCAGCATTCGAAATGTGAACTTTCGAAAAGTTCATCAATCTATGTTTGCGGGTTATATAAAGGTGCGGGTTATGCCAACAATTTTTACACAAAACCCGTGGGCTACGGATTATCTGCTTCTGCGGGTTATATGCAGGAAAATACGGTATATGTTTCTAGACGAGACTTTTATCACCAGCAGGGTGGATTATTTTAACGGACTCCTCATTGGCTTTCCCAAAAAGACTCCTTGCTCCTTGCTCTGGCTTCTAGTTACATTTTGAATTGATTTTAAAGTACTGATTATAAATCACTCAATGGACCTAGAACCTCAATCCACTGCAGATATGCTCACTGAATATAAACAGATCACTCAGATAGAAAGTCAGTTAGAAATACCAAGGGTTGACTCAAAGCAAGGAGAGTCTGCTTTTATTCATAATTTACTATTATGGCAGCTGCAGCTGGAACCAGCTTCCAGAAGAGATGTGCTCCAACACTAGCCATATTCAAATCCAGACTCACAACATCTGTTTAGCTGTGTCTTTTATTTTTGGATCCTCCTTTTTTATTCTAGACTATTTTTATATAATTTATGTAAAATCTACCATGTAAAGCACTTTGAATTTACATTTCTGCATTTGGCAGACACTTTTATCCAACGTGACTTGCATTGCATTCAAGAAACACATTGATATTCTAATCAGTTCTTGCTTTCCCTGGGAATCGAACCCATGACCTTGGTGTTGCAAACAGCAATGCTCTACTGATTGAGCTACAGGATTACCATTCAAATGAATTACCATTCTGTATGAAATGTGCTTTATGTAAGTAAACTTGGCTTGCCTTTCACATCTATTCATCCATCCATCCATCCATCCAATCTATCTTATCTATTTATTTGACAAATTTCCCTTTTTTACAATAATGTACATCTCAACCTTAGTGCAAGGAACAACAATTGTGGTAAAATCCAAATAAATAAGTGATTAATAATATAAATAATGTAGTTATTGTATTCTAAATTATTTATTATAGTTCATGATGCAAAATTGATACTAATTAAATGTAATATAATAATAATAATAAATATGTGTAATTTTTTTATTTAATAATTCTGTTTTAAGCATTAGTGCAAGGTTCAACAATTGCAAAAATGCAAATGAAAAAGTAATGAATAATATATTGTATTCTAAATAATTATTTATTTATATTATAATTTGTGACAATTTATTATTATTCATATTATTAATAATATGAATAAACATTTATTTATTTGTTTGCTTGTTGGTTTGCTAGTAAGTAATCATGGTCCAAAAATTATGCAAAAAATATTATTAAGTATTAAGAATCTATTTGCATTGGTGTTATCAGTTAAAATTTGTATTTTAGAAAGGTAAAAAAAGTTGTGGAAGGGTATTTCCAAGGTCAAAGTTATGCAAGTCATGAAACGAACCACTTTATTTGTGGTTAAACTATCCGTTTAAATGGTTTGTCAAAAATCAAGGCGCTTCTCATTCTTTCCCGCTTTCTCCTTCCTTGCTAAGCTAATAGATGACTCATGTTCCCTGTAAAGAGTTTTGGCATTGGCTCAGAAAGCACTGCCTGTCTAATTCATTATCAGCAATGCTTACAACCACTGTTTAATGTCATGTGCCTTCAGAAAAGACAAATGGGTCATTAGTATAAGTCTGAGCGGTACTAAAACAAAGGCCATTAAGAACATTTTGGCTACTGCGTGTGCTCATAGTTTTTACCAATTCACCACTGTAATATCCCCCAAAAACGCTAAAATTGAGCTAACTGCGAAGGTTGGTGTTGGATAGGCTCTAAGCAGGCACTCAACATGCTTTATGACAAATCAACAAGGCGTTTATTGGATTTCATCCTCGGTAGCTCATTTTCACAACATTTGTTCAGGATGGTGCCCTGGAGCATGGTATCTGGACTTAAACTTGTTATTTGAAGAGCTCATTATTGCTCAAAATAAGTGCTGGTAACGATGATGGATCTAGGTCGAGAGCCTCATATTCCAAAAACCCTGTTATGAATTTCTAGGAGCTTTCTAGATTTCACACATCAAGCTAAATTTATCTCAATTAATAACATGTCTGGTGCTGAGGACTTTTTAAAAGGTCTAGTCATGGAAAACATTTTTAATTGGTTTTAAAGTAGGAATTTAACAGTAGAAATGCAACGGGTTGCTAATGATGCAAGGATGAAATTATAGACCTCCTTGGTTTTATATATAAGACTAAAACAGTGCTATTTTTGTGCAATTATGTGTATATTATAAGAGTATTTAAAAATGTTTTCAATTAATTCAATTTCAAATTAAATTTGTATCTTTTTTATATGTACATTTTTTTTCATTCAATTTTATTTGCTCTTCGTCACAACATTTCTATTTAATTACCGGTATTTATTTTTACTCCCGTTTTAGGCTTTCTAATTTTACTTTGTTTAAGCTTTTCTAATAGTTATATTTTATTTTATTTCAATGAATTAATGCATTTTTCTAGTTTTACTTTTTAGGTCATAACACTTAAAAAATGTAATTAGGGACAAAACTGTCTGTTAAGGGTTAAAATGTTTAATAAAAATCAAGTAGATGAGATATGAAGGGAAAGAACATATATGTTTTAGCATGTAGGAGAATATGAAGATAGCCTTAGTCGTGTTTTACAAGCATGCATTTCTCTTAACAATGCAGGGAAAGATTTTTTTAAATTGTCACATTTCTGCGTTTGTTGATACTTTCTTTCAAGAAACACATTGACATTCTAATCAGTTCTTGCTTTCCCTGGGAATCGAACCCATGACATTGGCGTTGCAAGCGCCACACTCTACTGTTTGAGCTACAGGAAAGCTCATGAAAGATATTCATACATCATCCGAGGAAAAATGTTTGTAGGGTCTTAAACAATCACTGACTTCTTTATCAACACGTGGGTTTGCGCTGTGTAATTACGCTCACAGCTGCACCGCACAATGATGTTCATAAAAGCTCCAGATGGATCCTCTCCTTCGAGGCAGTGCCGTCTGTATATCGCAAGCATGCCTGTGCCGAGTGCAACAAATCAAAACTGTTTATGAGATTTTTGTTTGCTGTACTGACAGCTTTGTACTGAGATAATTTATGAAGACAAATGGACTCTTCGTAAAGATACGTATAGGTTATAAAGCCACATACAGCAACGTCTTCTGAGCAGATGTGCCTCATCTCTTGTAATGCATGTTTGTTTCTGACTTAGCTATAATTTTAGAGGCAAAACTGTATTAAAATGTCCCCAAATGTTTGAAAAACCTCTTACTACTATGCTCTGAAAGAGGAGTGATGGTTTGGAATATGACCTTTGTAATTCCAATATGGTTGTAATTTAGCTTTTTGTCTATGGATTGACCAGGTCTCCCTGGAAGAAGAGATTATGATATCTCAATGGGATTTTCCTGGACAAATAAAGGATAATAACAATTTGATGTGTAATACACACTTGGAATACATTTGAGAGCTATTCTGCAGTTCCAAGTATCTAAAATAATTTGATACAAAATGTTCTTTTTCATAATTATGAATAAAGTATGTAATGAAACTTTATTGTATTATATTCATTTATATTATATTAAATTATACTATTATTTGAGAGCATGTTTCTATTTTTTTTTTTAAATGAACTTAAAAATATAAAGGTAATTATATGTATTAAAAGACATGCATCATCCCTTTTACATTTATATAAATATATCATTTATATTATACTGAATTTCATGTAAACTTTTTCACAATTATTGTTTATGAATTGCATTTATATTATTGTATTATATATTATTTTAAATATATACTAATATATAGAAATGATACATTTATATTTATAGTTTTCCTGCTGATTGCATCCTGAATAAATTAGTAATAAATATACCCGCTTTATACAGCACCTTGCAAAACTCAGTGATAAATGCTGCTCTGCCGAATATTATCAATTAGAGATTTTTTGCCACCAGAAATGTACAGATAAATCAGCAGGTGCTGTAAAAATCAATTCACATTTCAGTGCTTATTGCTGTGGTCTCTGGCGGCTTTCAATGCGCCCAGACCCCCATTACAGCTTCCATTTCCTCTTAAGCAACGATTAAGACTAATTTAACACCGTTAAAAGGTTTCCACGGTGTCTCAGAGTGTGTGAGGTTATTTGTGCATTTTTAGAACAGTCTGTAGCACAGACTTAATAATCATGGACTTAAGCCCAGCGTCACACTCTCATGACGTCCTGCAATTACACCACATAATGTGGCGGTTAACCTCTTCCCTGACCCTCACTGCGGTGGAACCGAGGAATGGAGGTGCTTTATAAAGACCCGTGGAGCATGCGAACACACCACTGACTCAATGGAGCGTATGTAACACCAGATACCAAATCTGTGCTGTTTCCTTCTTCATCAGATTTATGTGTGTGTATCCACAGGCAAGAGTGTAAGAAACTCCGTGAGGAACTGCGTGAAGAGCATGAGGAGAATAAAAGGTCAGCGCTCACCCAGCTGGCACAGAATAAAGATCAGGAGATGTGCTCCGCCAGAGAGAGCTGGCAGAGGAAGGTGGAGGACCTCCTGGAGCAGGTCAGAAACACATTAATGACGCTTCTAACACTGCAAACATTTCTGATGCTCAGACTCCTACAATACACTTATGGTGCTACTCGAGAAATGTACAAACCAGCTGAGAAATTGAGCAGCTGATTTATATTAATGTAAATAAATAAATACAAGTACTCAACTCAAAGTCAAGATAGCGGGAAAATAATATTCAAAGGTAAAAAATAATACGATGTTTCATTAGTGTTGCATTTTTATTTTAGTACTACTTTGTTTCATATTTTAATTGTGTTGTGATTTCTTAATTTATCCTCATGATTAAATTATATCATTGTTTGTTGATTTTATATATTTATGCTAGTTTTATATAAGTTTTATATTTGCTAGTTTATACATTTATTGTAACGTGGGATGTAGTGGATGGTAAAAACATGGAAGGCAGGGATCAACTCAAAACTATTTATTAAATCAAACCAAACGAAAAAACTTTAAATACAAACAGAAAACGGTACACTTGTGAATAAACAAACAATGACTAGGAAACACGGAAAGAGGTACAACACAACCACATGGGAACATTAATAATTGACAAAGACATGGGATGACATGAGGGTTTAAATACACTAGAGTAATGGGAAACACCTGACACAACTAACTATGGGAGTGGCAAACGAGACGGAAACACAATGATCACACAGGAAGTGACGAGACGCGACATGACTGTGACATTTATGGCATTTTATTTGAATTTATCAGTATTGCAAAGTTATATCAAGTGGCTCAGTTGAACCCCATACAATACTCATAATTTGCATATTTCTACAAAGTACAGAAATTTGTGGTCAGTAAGATTTTTCGTATTTTTATTTAGCGTGGAAATTGATCAAAAGTGACAGTAGTGATGTTTGCATTACATTTTATAATCTTACTAAAGATTTCCATATCAAATAAATGCTGTTCTATTGAACATTCTATTTATCAGTGAATCTTTAAAAAATTTACTTTCAACATTGATAATAAAAAGTAACAAATCAGCATTTTAGAATGTTGATCATATTAAAACAATGATCATGTGACATTGAAGACTAGAGTATTGATACTGAAAATTCAGCTTTGCTTCACTGGAATAAATGACAATTTTCAATATGTTTAGAAAAACTGGGATTTTTAAATTGTAATAATATTTCACCATATTTTACTGTGTTTTTAATCAAATAAAAGCAGCTTTGTTGAGCATAAGAGACTTTTTTCAAAACTTATTGACCACAAACATTTGAATAATAGAGCTTATTAAACAAACATTGGTCTCGACCAGTTATTTAAATCTGCCGTGGCTCTGCGTTTATTTGGCCAATGGCAAATGATGGAAGTGTACAGAAAACATCATATTGTTTTTGCACTTCTGTTTGTTGAAGCCCGTGGCAGAGAAATTGCACAGTTCATCTTAATAGCAACAAAAGGCTACATGTAAAGCTACAGTAAGCCAGACAAACAATGCATGATTTAATAAACTGCAAACCCCAAAGACGCTTTTTAAATGGATAAAAGCATCAGTGAAATTCAACAGTAGTGGAAAATCTACCCCTCATCCGCACTTTAATATTAAGAGTTACTGCAGATGTATCCTTGAGTTACCCTCTGTGCATTTTTCATACGCCGAACACTCATTTCTGCTGGCTCACTGCTGCATTTATACTGCACAGTTTTCTAATCAAATCAGGCACAAAAAACATAAAATCATTTGCAGCTTTTGAAGAGCGATAACGGTTTACAACAATGTATGATTTGATTTATTCAAAATAAAAGTATGGCCCTGAAACAAAAAAGAAAGTCATTTTACCAACTTTTTGATCATCCTTGAAGCGTCTGTTATTTGGAGAGGAGCTGTACGATTGCTTTATGTTGGAGCCACTGAAGGGACGTTCCCCGTTCACTCACCAAACCTTTGTATTCCCTCATAAACCGTTTGTGATTGCTTGCAAAGAATTTTAGTTATGCGATATTCAGCTATTCTCTAAGTGCCTGTAATGATAATATTCAGCTTTAATCCCAAGATTATGATGGAATCCAGCACATTCATTGGCTCCCTTCACCGACCTCCTCCTTGTTTTATAGCTAATTATTCTTCCATGCTCTACTTGTCCTCATGGAAGAAATAAACCAGGCTGGGGAAGAAAAACATAAAAACTCTCAGTTTGAGACTGTATGCAAGTTCCCATTCAGAATCCACTAAAAAAACCGCAGGAACCTCAGGAAAGCATCGCTATCGTTTTTAGTCTTCCCGCATCATTTAAGCCAAGCACGTTATTGATGCCTCAAATCTTGAGGTTTGTTGAGGAGAGGAGTGCTCTGACATTTTTATGCATTTAGTCTTGTGGTTTTTGTGTTGCTTGAAGGAGGAACACGGGGGACTTCTAGAAATGAGAACATCAGAGACCGTAACAACCGCCCACTACATCTTAGCAAGTTTTGTACAGACTAACAAAATTTAGTTTGCTAAAGATCTGCTTGTTTGGCGTTAGTTTTTATGACGGCCATACCTGTGAAAACCCATTGCTACTTACAATCAAATTTAGTCGTGTTTTTCCACTACAAACATTTACTAAAGTCAGATTGAATTTGTTCACATTTAGTTTTGCTTACCAGCTGCATTTTGACGTTTTTAAAGCGTAACATCTCAGGTCAGCTGAAAATAAAACATTACTTAACGACACTAAAGCCCTTTTTTATTTTCAGCTTCAGCTTTCATAATTAGTCTCCTTTCATCGTCATGAACTTCATTGTTTTATTTACTTGTACGTGTGTGTGCAGAGTGTTTTGCTGGCAGCCGAGACCTCCTTTTTCTTTCTCCGAGCTCTAAATGTGTCAGAGCAAGTCTTGCTGCGGCGGCAAGATCTGTAGAGCTTATTGGAGAGGCGATTACCGCCATTACTACAGAAATGTCCTCATCCTCACCCATCAAAGTCAAGCACGAGACCATCAATTATCCGCTCACATTATTTTTACTGGTGCTTGCTGACAACAATCAGTCAAATAAAATTATGTGTTGTTCTTCATCTGGAGAACATTTTGGCATACATCATCCCAAATGAATGCTGCGTTTGGGAATAATGTGTGTGCATATTGAGGTTGTGATGAAACATTCTTCCATGTTGTGACTTGCTTCCGAGTGAAACGCGTCTTAAGAGTAAAGAAAGTGTAGGTTCTGTTCATGGATTGTTGATTGGATGGAGGCAGATCCCAGCTTGTGGTGTATTATAAGAAAGATGAGGGTTCATGCAGACTGTATGATTGGAGAAGTCTGTCGTTTCACGGAAAGGTCCGATTTAGGCCCCGTCCACACGGAGCACAATCACTGTATCCGCATACATTTGTTATCGGATTGGCGTTTCGTCCACACGGATCCGGCGTTTTGGGAGACTGAATCCGCTCTCTTTTGAGGCCGGGTCCTAAAGTGGATAGATCTGAATCCGACACCCTTGCGGTCTCGTGTGGATGGCCAATCCGTATATTTTGTCAAAACAATGATGTCATCACATCACGTGTCGGCTGCGTCACACGTAACAGCAACAGTGTTGCCAGATTGGACTGAAAATTTCCAGCCCAACTACAGCTTAAAACCCTCCCATTTAAAAAAATACCAGCCCAAAATGTGTACTCATAAATAATGAAAAATGTTGCGCGATTTTATGCATCAAAAACAAACCCAAATTTTATCAACCAGGCCAATGCATTTTTCCCAGTCGGACGTGACCAAAAGGTAACTAGCAATCTGGCAACACTGAACAGCAACAACAATCAGTGTTGCCAGATTGTACTGACAATTTCCAGCCCAACTACAGCAAATAACCCGCCCATTTACAAAAATACCCGCCCAAGACCAAAATTGTTGACGGGAGGGGTGTGGGGGTGTGGAGGGAGACCTACACGCGATTGTTGACGGGGGGGCTTGTTTTAATGGAATTTATATGCATTTATATATGAAATTTGGGCTGGTTTGTCATCAAAAACAAGCCCAATTTTTATTGACCAGCCCAATGCATTTTTTTCCGGTCGGACGTGACCAAAAGGAGCCCGCCCAATCTGGCAACACTGACAACAATGCGCATGCTCAAAGTCTTCTTCTCTGTGTATAGTGTATATCTGTGGCAGAATTACAGCGCCCCATACTGGTCTGGCATATAAACTTCATCACGCCGACGCCGTGTTTATGATCGGATAGGGAATGCACCGGCTTCGTGTGGACGTGGCCTTAAATAACTCAAAAACAGTTTAGACTTTTTTTCCCCCTTCACTTTCACTCCTTCATTTTCTTAAAAAAAAAAAAAAAGACGAGGCAGCTTGTCATGGAAGTTATAATAATTTAAAAAGCATAAATGTGGAGCTAGAATTTTATAAAAGCTTTAATCTTTCTGTTAAAACGTGTTTTCTTTGAGCTCTGAAGCGGTTTCACCTGTAGTTTTAGGTGTTTAGTTTTTTTGCTTGGTAATTTGTTGTCTTTGTTAATTTTGTGTTATTATATATGTTTATAAACACTTCGAGACTGCTTTTTAAATTGTTTAATATTTAGTCGTTTTCTCATGTGATTTAAAAAAAATCTAAATATATTACGATTTATGTTTCATTTATTTTTCAGTTTATTCATTCATTTCAGTTAGTTGCCAAGGGCGGGGCTTATGCAGATTATATGATTGGCCATTCCTCATCAGAGAAAAGTTTCAACAGATTTATGAGGTCTAGAAAAATATTAAACAATGAAACATATAAACAGATGAATAATTCGCGATAAAATCAATAACATGCATTTTAAAATGTTCACCTGTTGGATGGCAAATCTGAGATTGAAAAATTGCAATGGCTTGAATTGTAAAGTGGTCAGAGGATCATATCTTGAGCTTGATCTTATTTTTAATTTGCTTTAATGTGGAGCATTTCCATGTGGGGAATTTCCTCAGCATGTCTCGGCACTAGAATATTATTGACGTGGGGGGGGGGGGGGGGGGGGATTTTCTTCTACAAAATTCTGCAGAACATTAGCAAAAGCGAGCACCTTTCATGATTTCCTCAAATGTAAAAAGTTAGTTTTCACATTTCATGTTTTTGTCAGTGTCAGCAGCAGAGCGGCTGTGATATGAGCAGTGATATCCCAGGCGTATTGGAGTCTCTTCCAGCCAGCTTGAAAATGAAATAATTCGCTGATGCCACGACAAGCACGGCATTGATTTATTGGTTCTACAAGTGTGGGATTGTTGGCTGTAAAACTCTCCCAGTCTCCTCTGCTGAGGCTAGCTAGCCAGTGACTGAAACCTGCTTGGAGAGTGATGTCTGACTTCTCAACCTTTTCCCCGACCGAGTCCTGAGTCAGTGCTTGTTGACATGGATGCTAGACACAAGTTCACACCCACACACTCAACTCACAGCTCTGTCCGCTGAGGAAAACTACAGCCAATGTGTGTTTGCACACACAAGCTTGCTAACAGTTTTTGGAAACAGAAATGGTGCAACAGTAAAAATGACTGAAGATTTCTAATCACTGGGATTTCTTTTTATAGTTTACAAGGAGTATGTTTTGAACGGTTTAGCTGATTAGCGATGTGTTCTAAGTGAAGCTCCACGATCACTATTGCTTATGCTTAAATCAATACGTTAAGCTTAACCAATAGCATTTGTGGCATTTTTTTTGTTTATCACCTAAATATTTTTGACTTAAAGTTACTGTATAATGAGGAAACCAGAACTGCACTACCTCACTTTATTACTTTTTGCTCTTTTATATCGTTGCTCTTTTTATATATTTATCTTATTTAATTTTTCTTTTCTTTTATTTTTTACTTGACACATTTATTGTGGACGGCAAAGTAAGAATTTCATTCAGTCTTTCTGTCTGTGCATATGACTAAACTCTTTGAATCTTTGAATCTTGAATTTTGAAACCTACAATAAAAACCTCAATTTTTTGGGAGAAATTAAAAAGCGGAAATGAGAAGATTACATTTTGTTATTCAACCTCTAACATTCTTTTTGTTGTTTAAATGTATTTTATTTTAGCTGTAAAACTATTTAAATCATCTTTTTTTTGGAGTTTTTCTTTTTTTTCCTTAATATTTGTTTTGTTTTAGTTATATAGTACATGCCTTTATTTCAAATAGTTTCCAAGGCATTTCAAATTTGTATTTAGTTTAATCTAAAGTGTTTTTAATAGTAAAATAAGTGTTTTAGTCATAAAAATAACCCTAGTTATCAAAGTGACAGAGATTGCTAAAGGGCCAGTCACACAGCGAAAACACATGAATCACGTACGAATTACGCACAGATTTTCGTTTCTGCGCGGATCGTGCGTCGTGTGCGTAATTCGTCGGTGGAACGAACATGGACCGTCAGTGATTGTAAGTGGATGTGCATCGAAGGCGGTTTGTGCGTGATTTTGAGTTTTGAATGGTTCAAAATTTCGGCGTAGTTTATGCGTCAAGTATGCGTGACTATGCGCGGGACACGCGTCGGCCATCAGTGCTTATGCGTCGGAACTGGTTCGAAACCGTGCACGTCCACGTCCGCCCACTGACGCCCCACCTTCATATCACGCATGAACCGCGCACGTATCACATTCATTCCACTGACAATGTGGATTCTGAAAGTGCTTGTTCGTGGAACGTTCGCGAAGCGTGTGTGTTTGGACGCGCTCCGTCAGTGATTCATGTGTCGGGCGTGCGTCGAATGTTCGTGGAATACTTTGGTCAATTTCTCGACGCACAAGCCCGCACAAACCCAATCTGTGCGTGATTTGGGAGTGATTCGTGCGTGATCGGCTGTGTGACTGGCCCTTAAGTGATTTCATTCCACACTGAAGCAATGTTAGTAATCCAATTATGTCTTGTGGCTTTATTATTGACATTTTAACATTTATTGACATTTACATATTGGCCCCATTAAACTTTGTTTTTCTTTGTTGTTGGTTTTCTACATTTTTGTTGTAAACCACAATATCCTACAAAATGATGTCAGTTGAGCTTCATTTGTATCAAATGCAAAATAAGATTCCTTTTAAGAGTTATGTATTGGCATTTTTCACTTTCCCTCTCTTTACTTTTAAGACATCATTTAATTTGTTTTCATTTACCTGCACACTTTCTTTTTTTTAAACCAGCTTCTCCTTCCTGTGTGCAGATTTCCTTGCTGAAACAGAGCCTGGAGATGCAGCTTTCCCAGTCCCAGCATTCCCTGCAGCAGCTGCAGGCCCAGTTCAATCAGGAGCGTGAGCACCTGGGACAGCAGCTGCAGGAAATGGAGCTGGAGCATCAGCGCAGGGAGCAGCGGCTGCAGGAAGCCCACTGCTGTGCCATGCAGGACATGCAGGAAGCCCGCCAGCACGACCTGAAGGTAATCTCCCACCGCTCTCCCTCTGACCTGTGTGTGCGCTCTTATCTTTTCCTTTCACCTCTGGCTCTCTGTTATTTGAGTTTTTATGTGCACTCTTATCTCAGCTTCAGACAACACTCCACAGACTGTCTGTTCTGTGCTGGGTTTTTTCACACCATGTACATTGTGAAATGGCATTTAATTTTAGTCAGCAAAGATAACATTGCATTGTGCACAGGAGCCAAATGCAACTCATTAACTTAATATAAATGTTTCTCACTGGCCAAGAAACTGTATTTTACATTTCTTTAAAGTTGGCAAGTTGCAATAGTCTTTTCTTTGCTATTGTGACATATATCCGAGTTTTATGGCTTCTCAAACAAGACAAAAAAGTAGATGTTTTGTCCCTGGGGAATTGATTGGATGGTTGGATGTTTGTGGTTTGCTGTTGTTGTGATGTCACGTGAGTGATCGGTTGTCGTTTTTAAAGTAATGCATTGCAATCAAATGATCTTATTTACTTTTATCAAATAATTAACTTAAGTTTTGCGTTCCTGTGCATTGGCAGGTACCCATGTTGAGAGAAATTGTGAGTAAGAGGGCAGAGGCGTTGTGTGCGCTGTTATTGCAGTTCTAGACAGTCAGCAGCCATATCACCCTGTAGCCTAAGACTGGTTGCCCACTGAAGCTAAGCAGGGTTGAGCCTGGTCAGTACCTGGATGGGAGACCTCCTGGGAATGACTAGGTTGCTGCTGGAAGTGTTGTTAGGAGGCCAGCAGGGGGCGCTCACCCTGCAGTTTGTGTGGGTCCTAATGCCCCAATATAGTGACAGGGACACTGTACTGCAACAAGCACCGTCTTTCGGATGAGACGTTAAACCGAGGTCCCGACTCTCTGTGGTCATTAAAAATCCCAGAATGTCCTTCGCAAGAGTAGGGTGTAACCCCGGCATCCCTGGCCAAAAATTCCCCATTGGCCTTGGTCCATCATGGCCTCCTAATCTCCTCCATACTAATTGGCTTCATCACTCTGTCTCCTCTCCACCAATAAGCTGGTGTGTGGTGAGCGTTCTGGCGCAATATGGCTGCCGTCGCATCATCCAGGTGGATGCTGCACATTGGTGGTGGTTGAGGAGATTCCCCCGTACTATGTAAAGCGCTTTGAGCTCTGGAAAAGCACTATATAAATGTAACATTTCTTCTTCTTCTTCTTCTTCTAGACTAAATGTGATTATGCATTTTCTCATCTCATTTGCACACAAACAGATTCAGAATTTGTGAAAGTGAAATGCAATTCAGAATATAAAGAAAACTTGCAATAATTAAATGTTAAATATACTTGATGTGTTTAATCTCACTTTATTAGCTAATGTCTTTGCTGCTGACCTTTGACCTTTCTTTCTTTTTTAAATAAGACTGTTGGACTTTCTTCTCCTGCATCCTATTCCTCTTCCAGAATGGCAGCACAGTAACACAAAACATTGCAGTAACTTTTTTGTAAAGTAACTTTTTTGAGGAGCAATGCAATTATTAGATATAACAATTTTTTTGTCATAATCACAATAGGATTATTCATCTGCAACGTTTACACCTGGGGTTTCTGCTCCTGTTGGTCCGATCACAGGTTGTATTTAGACTGTTTGTGTGGCTTTGAATTGAATTGTTCGTGTTTCTTACATCAGCAAGTGTTAGTCTAGATTGTTACGGTTTGGCGTAAACCACGTATCATCTTGTTACAAAGTGTCTAATTTTATATGTGTCTGGTGCTTTTTGTGGTTGATTGTGGATGAGACCTTATGCGGCCCGTCTGACTACATGAGACCACATCGACTGTTGAAGCTCATGCAGAAGCAACCAAGCAATTGCTGACTGTAATCCTTTTAGCCTATATTTGTCCAGTGATAAAATGATCTGTTAGCCCCGTTTGCCCTCTTTCTGTCCCCCCCGTTTGCCCTGTTTCTGTCCCCCAATAGATGTGATGTGGTGAGGCAGATCTGCCACAGATCCAGCCCTGCCCACAGCACATCTCTCAGGTCCTTCTTTTCCCATGTCCTGAAATAGCCTGCTCATTCTCAGCGCCTCTGTCTGTGGGTTAGTAATGGCTGAGCGCTTGCTGTCACAGGTTATAATGTCTACTTTATCCAGTACCTGAGCCCCTGACGACTCCAGTGGAGAGAAACTCTCACTCCGACTGGAAATGATTACCTTGAGCTGGGCTGAAGTGGCTCCACACCGCAGGGCTGCGAGCGGGGCAGCGGAGATATACCGCTTGAATAACTGGTGATAAGTTGAGATTGGCTCACCAAATGCAGCGTCAGTCAGAATCACAGGCTTCACTTCACAGTTAAGTTGGGCGACTTGTTGTGATGTCACGAAATGGCAAAGCCTTAGCCATAGATTTTTACGTATATAGTATGTGCATATATTTTTAAATAATTTGGTGTGTGTGTATGTATACGTGTATGTGTATATATATATATATATATATATATATATATATATATATATACATACACACACACACACACACACACATATATATATATATATATATATATATATATATATATACACACATATATGTGTGTGTATATATATGTGTGTGTGTGTGTGTGTGTGTGTGTATATATATATATATATATATATATATATATATATATATATATATATATATATATATATATATGTATATATGTATATATATACAGTAATACCTTGAGATCATTTCAATTTCAGTTTAATTTAAAAAAAATTCCCATAAGAAATAACAGAAATAAAAATGTATCCGTTCTGGTCCTCATTACATAGATAATGCAAACATCATTTATTAATATATTGAAAAAATTTACAGATAAAATAATCAAATTACCAAAATAGCCAACTATTTATGTATATATAATAATATAAATTAATTATAGAAATGTTTGTTTTTAGAAAATAAAAAATATAAGGCTATGTTATAAAATGTGATCTAGATTGCTCGGAATTGGTTGCATTTTGCGACTTTTTTTTCCTGCTGGTGCAACTTCATTTTGTTTGAGGTCGCACTGGTGCCACTGATAAGAGCTGCCATTTCTATTGCATATGAGAAACGTCAAACGACAAAATAAGCATGGAAACCAGGAGAAACATTCTCATTGAACAGGTTATAGAAGGCTTTTTAATCAAACGCTAACTTTAACCATGGTATTGTGGGAGAAAATCCATTTGACAGTGAATGACAGTGAATTTCAAGCACTTCAACGCTTCTAAATATTATCCAATTTTAATGTTGTCATTTGTTGCTAAAAGTTTAGAGATGTCCAAAAGCTAACACTTTGTAGCAAACACTTTTATAGATAAAAAAAGACATGAGCTTACAACTATAACAGTAGATGGCAACAGAAGAGAACACTTATCGACTAATATATGGAAAAAAGGAGGAAGCCACAAATTGCAAGTCTCATGAAAAACAAATACTTTTCTTCAAATTGTGAATTACACAAAGTAAAGATCGCTCCTTTTATAATCTTTAAAGGTCAGTTTTTGCGTGTTACTGTTGTGAATTATAATGATATCTGCATCTCAATTCAAGCTCAGTGCTTTACTGTCAGATTTCCAATAAACAAACATGTAATAGTATTAGCAACTGCATTTATTAATGCAAAGTAGTTGTAATTTTATGATGAACTTAAAGCCCCCAGCGCTACCTAATCAGTTGCTGTCCACGATCTGTAGAACTTAGTTTCGCCGGTGCTACTCCTCTCAGATGTTTGTCTGGAGCCGTGTAAGGGAACAAACCCCCAACACATCCACCATAACTGGCGGCTATGATCAGAATGCTTGGACATTTATTTGCTTCAGTTGCTTGACATTGGCTTTGAAAATCGGTAGTTGCTCGATTTACTGTTTATTTCGGCAAACTGCTATGTAATGGATTTCATTGCTCCATGTCACAGCTGTTCTCTCTAAACACATTATCTGTGATAAAGCCAACTGACCTCTATTACTAGTATGCCCCACTGTCCAGGACAGGGACAGCTGTCAATGGATTGAGAGTGGAGAGAATCCGTTTATTTACCAGTGATGCCATTAGGAAATATACACACAGAGGTTAACTGTTTATATTGACCCTATATGTGTTACCCTTAGTCCTGTCTGTTGTGTCATCTGTGCATTTCCTGTCTGTAAGGTCATTGTTACACTTCCTGTTCCCCTCAGTGATGTCTTCCTGCACCTGTCGTGACAATCACTTACCTCGTCAGTGTCGTCAGGTGTTTCCCATCTTCGCTTGTTATAAATACCCTCCTGTGTTCTCATGTCTTTGCTGGTTGTTGACTTTGGGATGACGTGGCTTGGTTATGTTGACTGTGTTTCTGCGTATTTCCCTGTGTGTGGATGCCGTCTCCTTGTTTCCTAGTATTTCCAAGTATCTACAGGTTTTGCACGACAAGTGCCGTTTTCTTTTTATATATAAAGTATTTGGTTTTCGAGTTTTGAATAAAAGTCTATGAGCATTGACCTCCTCTTCGCTCCGCATCACACAATGCTCACAAAAGCGTAACAATATGCCACAGATATAAATAATTTTTTTACACTATTCTGATGTCAAAATACTAACAAACCCTAATTCAAACAAGCCTAACTAAACATTCCACTATTAATATAGGCTTCGTGTTTGATTTGTGTCTTTTACTATTTAGTTTAGATCCATTTTTTAACCAACACACTTATTATTACACTTATTATTGGATGATCCCCGTTAGTGGTGATAGACGGATCAAACCCTTGTGATACTTCAACCTACAGCCTTTTGTTACTTCCCGAGATCTTTTTCCATTAGGCTTAATTTAGGGATTTGGAATACCAATAAGCAATAACTTTCTTTAATTTTAGCAGGCCAAATTACTCTAAATTAATTAATAATTTAAATGTTTAAAACTATTATTAAATAGCTAGTAATGACATACAATTATATATTATTAATACATAACATTAAATTAAATTAGGTTTATTTTTTTATCATTTTATCACTTTGAAAAATAAAAGTAAAAAGTAATGCTAAAAGCATTTATCAAATTGTAGTAATTTTGCTAAATAATTTGATGAGTCATTTTTCCCTGCATGTTTAATTGGAGCTGCAAGCTAATTGATTAAAATCACCAACTTGACACAATGAATGATGCATGAGTTATCAGCTAAAATGAATGGTTAGTTTTTATATTTAGTTTTCATAATAAATTTGTAATTGTCCCGTCTATCAGTGAATAATATATCTGGCTATTTATATCTATTACTATCTATACTTTTTAATCTAGGTCTATTGTCACAAATCTCTGTCTCAAAAAAGGATGGCATGTTAGCAGTGGTTATAGACATGAATTAATACTATGGTAATGTTTAATGCTTGATTCGTGCGTAGTGAGTTTTCCAGCAGCACAGGCACATATAACAGATTCAAGATAAACTGTAGTTGTTGTAGAATCTGTGAGTGTTACCCAGTTGCCCTGCCATTAAAATAAGCCCTCTTGTCCTTGCTTGATTCATGTTATGAGTGGAGAGCCAACAGAAGGGTTATGAAATCTCATTTAATAGCTTTCTGCTCCAGAGTACCATGTCCAGGGTAGACGTGCAGACACCGGGAGCCGATTTATTGACTTGTGTTTAATTATCATCAGCGGTGCAGTGTGTTGCGGCACACTGTGATAATCTCACAGCAACCGCATCACCGTCTCACTCTCTCTCTCTCTCTCTCTCTCTCTCTCTGCTCACCAGCATCTCAATATTGAGCTGGGCTCTTTTGAAGTCAGGCGGAGGAACGCGCCTCTGCTGCTAATAGTCTCGACAGCACTGCAGAAGAGAAAGACAGCATCAGTCTTACCGCTCACCGCTCTCCGTCCTCAGAGACTAAAATGAGTGTGCAATTCCTCCATCTGATATCTCGTTCCAACAGGCAAAAATATCCACCTCAGCTCCCTCCTGTAGCTTTTTGCTGATATCAAGCACTGCTTTTTAGCCAGCCGGAAAGAACAGTCGAAAATCCCGCAGCTGCCACAGTAGGTAAAAGGCTTGTGTGTGCCAGACCTCGACAGCACACCGGCCGAGAGCATATGGACCTGATGACTCACTGTGCTTAAAGGGGAAGAAATGTGAAGAGACCTGGGAATTTCAGAGCTGCCCTTTCCGGTCATCCTTTTTCTTGTATAAGATATTTAACAGTTTCAAGCATGGCTCATCCAAACATATTTACAATCACCTAAAATATTATTAGGAACACCTGTTCAACTTCTCATTAATGCAATTATCTAATCAACCAATCACACGGCAGTTGCTTCAATGCATTTAGGGGTTGGTCCTGGTCAAGACAATCTCCTGAACTCGAAACTGAATGTCAGAATGGGAAAGAAAGGTGATTTAAGCAGTTTTGAGCGTGGCATGGTTGTTGCTGCCAGACGGGCCGGTCTGAGTGTTTCACAATCTGCTCAGTTACTGGGATTTTCACGCACAACCGTTTCTAGGGTTTACAAAGAATGGAGTGAAAAGGGAAAAAGATCCAGTATGAGATTCAGAATGAATGTATAGTACAAATGTCAGTGCAAATAATCATAATAAAGTTGACAAAGATGCAGTATCACACTAAATACTATCCTGCTGTAAACAATAATATAAACACTCACGCGGTGTCAGAGCAAACACTAACGCATCTGGTGATGACTCAGCAGATTAGTTTTGGCAAATTACGGCCAAACAAATGGTAAAACACGAACGATATAAACATCGGATATTACCAATTATCTGCATTATCATTTATCACAACAATTCAGTGTTTTCAACCACATAA